>VXAU01001441.1:965373-1031676 GCA_013399695.1 Formicarius rufipectus | reverse complement strand
GATAATCTTTCAAGGAAGATGTTTTGAAGTTTGCCTTTACTATAGTGGTGTTCATGACCATGGTTCATTTTACCCATAAAAAACCTGAATATTTTTCCTGTAGATGCTGAGATATCCGTATCACCCCTTGGACCATGATGTGGAGCCCACAACACCTTTATTCTGGCTGCTGCAGAGATGCATGGACCATACAGGCGGTACAAGAATGTCTCCAAACCCTGTTTTGCTAAATGGCTCCATGATGGCTGTAAGACTTGGGGAAGCTGGGAGACTCCTAAGCAAAAGAAGAGCCTGGGAAAGTCTTTTTTTTGCCATCAAGACACCACAGAGACTTCCAGAGTTGTGAGGAATGTGCCAGCAGAAACTGGAGGGCCAGCAGGAGTCAAGAGCTGGGGAGCATTCCTCTTTGCACTGTGTGGTGGTGGGGAAGGTGGGCAGTTTGCCCACATGTGTCTGTGACCTCAGTTCAGGGGGGAGAAAGGGCTCTGAGTGATCTTCTTCTCTCCTGGCCGGATAGGCAGCTACCTTCCACTGAGTGGGATGCTGTGGGCCAAGGAAGGTGAGCCAATATGCCTGCTTGGAAGTTGACACTGGATCCCCAGATGCTGCTGTGCTTGGTGGGAGGACAAGGGAGATTTTGTCTGTCAGCACTGCCCCAACAGTGGGGCTGAGACGTGGGCGAGCGCGTGGCGGTTGGCCTTAGAGAAACCATGAAAACACCACAGAGGCAACGATGCTGGGCAGACACCAAGGTCAGTCTCTAACAACTGCTGCTATTCCTTTGCAATTTAGCCTCTGTTTTGTCTGTTGCTTGGGTTAATCTAGTCACTTCTTTAAAGTCAAAGGTCCTTGGCAGAAGACAATACGTGTCTCTTATGGTGAGGGGGCCATCTCAGCTCTCGTGGATCACTGTAAGAATTAAATCAGCTGAAGCATGAGGATTTCTGATAGCACACCAATGAGTGTGCTCTGCCCAGGCAGATAAGGAGAGCCTTCTGTCAATAAGGTTTTGACCTCCGGCCTTTTCCAGCACACTCTCTTTGGGATCACATTTTTGGAGGGGTAAATTGAAGTTTAAAGCTTTTGTTGTGAAATTCTCCATTGTACTTTTCTGTAACCCTCATAATATGAACAAAAGATATCCTAATTATCACTGTTGCCTCTTTTGTGTTAATCCAACATGCACTTGTCTTTGAAGGTTTTGTTGACTTTATGAAAAACTCACTTTGCAATACTTTTTTCCACTTTCGATCTCTGAGATTTTGAGTCTCCTCTATGTGTTTTATAAAAACTCATGAATTGCAAGTACCAAAAATTACAAATGTGTATTAAAATGTGTTTGCATTTATGATTTTTTAAAAAAATTTTGCTACATCAGACAGTGTTAAGCTGACAGTAAAGCTAGAAATATAATGTCACAACAGAAGCACTAGAGTTAGGTGTTAGAATACACTAGAGCTCAGGCACATATGCTCTCCTAACAACACTGCTCATTCAATCATGTTTTAGCAGCCTCCCATCAGGAACCGCTGATTTGTCTATTAAGCTTAGATAAGAAAGGTAAATAATATGTCACCCAATATAAGACAACCACTCCAAAATAAGTCTGACACTGGCTAATAATCACTCTAGCATTTTTGTGGCTTTAGCAGCTTTGGAGGCTTTTGAATGGCACAATGGGAAAAAAAAAGAGAGCAAGAGAACGAACACCCGCTTGCTGCTTTAGCCTATTCGAGATGAATTATTAGGAAGGGCAGCCAACACTCAGGCTAAATGCTAACAGATGTGGTGCCGAGTGTGCCATTTAGATGCTGGTGGTTTGCTGTGGAGCAGTAGGAAGTGGCCACAGTGGGTGGCAATGGAAGTTGGTGTCTGGTCGGTAAGTGGTGGGGGTGGGGGAGGCACAGCCCCAGCTTCCCGGAGAAATCCTGCACATTAGTGGGACTGGCACTGCAGATAAATACATGGTTTAATTTTTTAACCTGATTTCTGCCAGGAAACATCTTGTTACTTGGCGTGTCTTTGACACATCTGACCACGAGGCAGGAGAAAGGACACAGGCTTTTTTGGGGACACAAACAACTCTGCTCTGTTGAAGAGGAGCTAATACAGACCAGCCACCAAAGCCATAAGGGCTGAAGAGAGAAGCTTCCCTCAGTTCATTGTACTCATTCAGGCTGTGATGAAGAAATAACTTTGCCATTGACATGTTTAGGAAAGGTTTTCACAAAGTCACTGATGGGTTTTGGTGTAAGATGAGACTGGTATCCATTAAGAGCCAATCTGGGGTGTGTTGGGCAGCCATACGGTATGACAAAAACAGAGGTTGCTTCACCTTGCAGACATTTGCTAGTTGTTTTCCAGCAGAACTGTTTTGCAGCTCTTTGGCACATAATTTACAGTGACATAGCTGTGTGTTGAAACCTGACAAAGTCATAGTAAACTGGTTGAATAACTTGTGGTGTTCAAAGCTTCAGTAACACGGACAAAGAGGTTTTCAACACAAAATCTAGTATTGCACAGTGATGTGGGAGGCCAGTCAAGGAGCACCAAAAACAATAGCAAAGGCCCACAAAGGGAGATGTGATTAACTTGTGAGCAAGCTGCAAGAAAAAGTTTGCTCAGAAAAAGCCATTCTCCAACAAGTAACAAACGAAGGCGTTCTTAGCACAATTTAGTTTCATAAGAGAGCACAAGATGGTCTCTTGGCCAAGGACGCTGCATATCCTCCCACCTGCCTGATTCACAGAGAGTAAGAAAAGGTGTTAGCCAATGGCTGAAATTTTTTTCCTGAACCACACTCTGGGGACTTAGCTTCCTGTGTGCAAACAATGAAAGTAATTTCTGCCACTGATAATCACTGATTTTTTTTTAAATAGATACAGTAAAAAGTGTCACTGAAGAAAAGATTATCATGATTTCTTCCCAATCTCAGTCTTTTTTTAGGTTGGACCATCTTGCTCTGTACTCTTGCTGGGATGTATATTAAACAACAATATTAAATGTCTGTACTTCACCCGCTGTGACTTCACACCTTCATTTGTGGGGTCTGAAAAAAACAGACCATTACATTTTTGTTCTCTTTTCCTGCTTTGATTGCTCAAGTCCATGTTCCCAGGGTCAAACAGTTAATCTTTGGAAGCTGGATTTCTCATCCATTACTCTGCCAAAAGGACAGGTCAGTACTATAGCCAAAAGATTCCTAAAGCCAAGGCAACAACATTTTAAAATTATTTTTCACAGCTTGATAAATTTCCCAGCACTTAGGAAAAGAAGCCCTGAAGTACCTTGTCTGGAGAAGCTGTGGACAGTTCACCAGCAGCGGTCTATAGGTGTAAGTCTGATGGACACCTGTCATGAATGACATAGGCAGTATTCCTCTGCTTTTGGGGATGGCCTGGTTATGTTCTGCAGTTCCCACAGGTACCTCTGTCATGCCAATGGAGAATCAGGGCCTACCTCATCTCTCAGAGTAGAGGCTCCATGACACTATGGCCATATCTCACTAGCCTGACCCTTCACTTATGTGGAAGAGCACTTGCAAACTTTGTATTTTGTGGAAATCTTAACAGCGCTGACCAGGAGGATTTTGACTCCTAACAGTGTGACAGATTTTGCTGAAGAGACCACAGGAACTGGATAGGTAGCCTTTACTCCATGTACAAGTCTAAAGTGCTCCGAAAACATCTGTTTTAGCTTGACTCTTGCAGGTGGGAATGTCATTCTTAGTACTTTTGTGAAACTGCTAACATTGCATTTGGAATAATCTTGATGTTAGAAACATAATTTTAATGTTGGAAACACAAATAAACAACTCATATACTTTAATGCAGTATAAGCTGCTCCATTTCCTCCCATCCAGCTCAGTCTAGCAAATATACAATTTTTAGGACCATTACCAGACTGATTTTAATCATGGGACAAAATACAACTGCAAACACCCTCTTTACAGTGACAAAAGCATCAGATTCAACACCTTTTCGTTATGTAGCAGTAAAGACATTAGGGTCCAAAAGCTATTTTCCAAATGCTGTTCCAGAATTCCCTGCATTTGATACTGTTGAGTTCATCAAGTCAACTGGATTTTAAGGGTACTTACCCTTGATTAAGGTCATAGTTTCCCATGACCTGTCCTGATCTGAATGTGAGTCTTAATGACTACAGAAAACAAAAAATGATGCCTCTCTGTGTTCACCACTCAGGCATGAGTTTATGCGGGTATGTGAAGGAAAGCTGGCAAAAAACCTTCCACTTCAGCAGTGCTGCCGAGGTAGATACCAGACATTGTTTGATATGACTAAGCTCAGCCATTTGCATGGACTTTTCCAACAGGCCTGTGTATTTCAGATACTAGTCTTTATGAATTTTGTATTTCTTATTTAGACCTTTAGCATTCTTTGCCCGATTGCTTCTTTAAGCAATCTAGAACATGTTTCCTGTTATATCACATGCATTAACTGTAGTTGTAAAATGCTTATAAAACAATGCAACAGGGGCTAGAAAGGCCACAAGAGAATGTTCTTTAAAATTACAAATGAGTTGGACTAGGATGAACTTCACATTTACATGTTTTATCTCACTTCCTTCCCTCACTCTGTGAAGTTAATAGTGAGAAATGTGAGTTGCAAAGCTGGCTCCAGACATCTCCAAAATTCAGCTAGCTGAAAACTGGGCTTTTGCCTCAGTTTTTGAAGAGTTGATATAAACCAGTAGACATCAACTGATTTCAAAACTTCTACTATTGAATTACGCCAGCTGAACTCTGGCCCATTTTGCATCTCTCCCTTCCTCGCCTCAGTAGGCAGTGAGTGCAGAAGACACACACTTCTGCACCACAGCCACCCCCTAAAAGAGGCACAGTCCTTCAGGTAATCATTTGAATTTAGGACATGTTTTTAGAGTAGGAAATCACTTGGGAGATGGAAATAATTCAATAAAAAGGATGGGTGCACAGGTAAAACTTCTCTCGGTTCAGAAACAAGGTCTTTATGAGCACATCTCAGTTTAACAGCCAGGGCACATGACACTTATTCCATAAAAGGTGAGTAAATATTTATGAGTTCTGCTCAACATTGTTACATTGAAACTTATAAAAAAAGTAAAGAGGTCTTTTAATTCTTGTTTTTAAGTGATATAGGAAAGAGAATTACATTTTCTGACAAAGGCAGAAGACTGGATAAATGTGTGTTTCACTCTTTCCAATGATTTGAACAGTATTAATCACTGCAATCATGTACCCAGCAAGGATTGCCTGTTACTTGAAAATATCTGGTGCATATTCAGTTTTCTGCACGTCTGAACAATTGATTAATAAAACATATTTTTCTTTTTTTTTTTCCCTGATCAGAGACACTGCCTTGCAACTTGCAGTGTTACTTCTGAGTAGAACAACTGTATTTTGGACATAACTTGAACAGTTCCCTGCAAAATCTCTCATACAATGGAAATGTATATTCCATAGAATTACATGAGAGATTTTCAGTTACAAGGTATTATTTTAACTGTAAGAGATCATATAGGAAATTGATCACAGAACACAGTACTGAATGCATCTTTGTTACCTAAATTTGTCTGGGAGATTTCTTGTACTGTTAGATCATGTGATACTGCAGGCTATTTTTTAATCTCAATTCAGAAAGAAAATGCAAATATCTTTGTGTATGAAGAACTCAACACACATTCTGAGTAGAGTCAAATCTTTACTTTTAGCATAAATTCACATTTCAAAGTGAAAAGTTGTTGGGGTACAGAAAATAAAGTTTTAATTAGGAAAACATCAAAACAAAACTGTTGAAAGAATTGGAATAATTAAAAATATAATTTCAAGAATCATAAATGTTTATTTTCCTATTGGCAGCTTTGGTTTTAATTTCCAGGCTTTTACTGCTTGGCTGAAAATGTACTTGGTGTCTAGTCTTACATCTGTGATCTTTTCCCCTATTCCTAGAATTATCTAGTCTTATGTTCCAGTTAAAAAAATTAATACAACTCTTTTTTCCCCAATTCTTTAGTATAATAAGCCCACTTTCCACAGTCATATATTGGAGGTCCCAGCAACATAATTCTCACACACTACTTATACAAAGCACGGCTGTGCAGGAACTTATGCATATCCAAAGCATTTGCCACAAAGACGAAATATTAGTAATTCATTCATGGGACAACAGATTTCTGTCTTATTTATTTCACTTATATTTGGGATAAAAATGCGTCAATTCTGTTGGACCTTCTGTATTTAATTAATTATTTTAACATACCCTATGCATTTATATATCCTTATATATTTGTCATCTTCTGTTTTCCCTGATACAAGCCCAGTGCTAAAAGACATTGTACTTTTTCTTTAAGCCCATAAGAATTTTAATTAATGGTTACATCATATATATATATATGTACATATAATAAGAGAGAATAGTAAAACATTCTCCCAGAATTTAGTAAAAAGACCCAACTACACAACATATTTTCTACAAAAATTGCATGCAACCCACACACCTAGCTGCAGATGTCTAGTTTAATAAGTCTTTTTTTTTTCTAGTAATTTAGGAATACTCTGAGGTACACACTGTATAAAGAGAAAAAAACCCACAAAAACAAACAAACAAAACAAACAAACAAAAAAAAAACAAAACCAAAAAACCCCCCAAAAACCACAAAAAAACAAAAACAAACAAAAAACCAACCAAACAAACAAACAAAAACAACCCCAAAAGAGTTAGAATAAATTTCAGCTGTATCCCTGGGTTTTTGTAGAGGAAACTATTGCCCTGCAAAAGAAGATGGTAGTCCTTTGTGGAGATAGCTACAGTTGTTTCAACAGATCTGCTGCAGGGATCTATGTGGCCCACGGGTTATACTTTCCAGGCAGATAGCAGAAACTGTGGAGTTACTTTTGCCATCAGGTCAGATCATACCAGAACAAGATCTCAGCCTGACAGGGGAAAAGGAAAGGCTGCTGAGTTGGAAATCCTCTCCAAGAAGTTACCGATAGGGTGAGAGGATCCACCGCTTTCAGACAAGAGTGCTCTCCTAGGAAACACAATGATCTGGGGCTACAAATGCATTTTTATTTTCTCTCAAAAAATCAATATTCACTGCTCTAATCACAGTGAAATCAAGTCTGATGGAGGCCTTCACTTCAGAATTCAAATGTAACTTTGCTTTCTGCAGGAGATGTATAGCCAAACCCAGTCAGTCCTCAAAACCTCATTGTGTGTCTCTGCTGCATCTATGAAGTGAAGCCACTGCAGGGACTGACTGCCCATGGCTTGTTTTAGGATCATCTATATTATGAATCAAATTACTTTTAACTGACTTTTTGCCTACTTGAATCAACGGTTTCACTTACCTCTCTGTACTGAAATTTCCAGGTACCTAAACAGTGTAAGTTACACTTACAGTCAGATACAGTCAGTGATGAAAAAATTGCCAAATGGGCTCCAAAGCACGGCTTCTTTCCTGGGGTCAGATGCCTAAAACACAGAAGTTCTTTCTTGCTAAAATTGACGGAGAGATGTACTGTCCGTATTTGCAGTAGTCGAGTAATTTGGAGTCCTCATCTGAGAAATGAAGATCAAAATTGCACCTTTGGATTGACTGGAGAAAGGATAGTAGGTTTCAGCCTTCCATGTATTCCAACTTGTCAGTTTAGTCACCAGACAATAAAGTATTATGAGGTGAGGGTTTCCCTGCATCTCTTGGATTGAAGCTGTTTTCATTTATAAAAGTAATTGGATATTCTCTAGACCAGGGAGCTAAGCCCCACTCAAAGCCTTCCATGTAAGTGGCCTCATATTGTCTATAATGCAAGTGAAAAGCATGCCAAAAAAAAGGCTTGCTTCTGGTATGGTATGATGTTTGCTATGTTATGCTGTGCTATGTTATATGTCATGTTATAATGAGGTCTTTTAGCATGGATTAAGAGGCTGTTATGCTTTAACCCCAGTCAGCCACCAAGTACCACACAACTGCTCACTCCATCCTCTGCCAGTGGGATTGGAGAGAGAATTAGAAGGGCAAAAGGTAGAAAACACATGAGTTGGGATAAAGAGAGTTTGATATGGAAAGCAAAAGCTCCATATGCAAGAGAAGTGAAGCAAGGAATTATTTCACAACTTCCCGTGGGCATGTAGGCATTCAGCCACCTTCAGGAAAGCAGGGCTCCATCACATGTAATAGTTACTTGGAAAGACAAATGCAATCACTCCAAACGTCCACCAATGTTTCTTTCTTCCCCCCCCTTGATATTCTGAGTGTTATGCCATATGGTATGAAATACCCCTTTGATCACTTGGGGTCAGCTGTCCTGGTTCTGTCTCCTCCCAGTTTCCCATGCACCCTCAAGTTTCCTCACCACCGTGGCAGTATGAAAAGCATATAAGGCTTTGGTTCTGTGTAAGAACTGCTCAGTAATAACAAAAACATCTCTATAGTATCGTCACTGTGTTCTGCATAAATCTTCAACACAGTCCCAGTCAGCACAGTAGTACAAGGTAATCCAGCTGCAAATATGCTCCTAGCAAGTTAAAAGCACAACGTAGGCGGCAGGAAGCCACAATAAAGCCATGCTGGGGACAAACAGTGTTTTGCACACTGTGAGATGGGCAAGCTGGTGACCCCTCAAAATGAGTGATGTTCTTGACCAAGGAAAGAAGAGTGCTGTACTTTCACTCTGAGAGGGTCAAAGTGTTAAATCTCTCTGTTTCAAATGAAGAAACCAGGTCAGTTCTGAGGAGATGGCTACAGTTCAAGCCACCATGAAGAAGTTAGTATCTCAGCCTCAAATATGCAAACAAGTTAGAGAGTTCTTAAAGGAGGTATTTCAATTTGATTAGTCTTAATGAACTTCTTCCTAGAGGACTTAAATAATTGGCTGAAGCAATGTCAGAAGTACTAGCAGTTATATTTAAGAAAAAGTGAAGGTCATACAAGGCAGTGGAAGGCTAAAAAGTTTGAATGGCCTTGGAGTCCAGTCTACAGTTGTACTCTAAGGAAGGTGTAGACCTCTTGGAGAGGGTCCAGAAAGCAGAAGTTTGAATGTCCTGAAAGGAACTGGTCTTTTTACTTCCTGAATGGAAGAAGGTACTTTCAAGATAAATATTCATAACAAAGGTGTTAAGTGTTGGTAGGTTACAGAACCACTTTAACTTGAGCCCTTCACACAAATATCTGCTAGAAATTACATAGTTTGTATAGTTTGTTTCTGAAATACAGTAGAAGAGTGGAATATATGATTTTCTGAGATCCCTTGAGGAGGATCTTGAGATTTTACAATGATCTTATGATTAATCTTATTCCATATAGTACCTTGCAAGGTCTGTGTAGAATAGAGTCTGGTGGGGCTGCACGCTGACTTGACCACACTGCTGAGTGTTACATGTAATTATTAATAATAAAAAAAATAGAATAAGAACTCTGACTTCTGCCTCTGTTGTGACTGATTTTACTGAAAAAGCCAGCAGAATTATAAGCACCTACATATCCATGTTTCCCCAGTGGAGAAGATGCAGGTACACAGACAGATACACAAGCTCATCAGGCTCCAAAGACCAAACAAGGTTGGTTCTGCTGCATATTGTTCAAACTTAGAGGAACAACAGCAAACCAAAATATTAACTGACTTTAATAGCACTGCTCAGTGTTTTGAATAATGTTTCCTCATGGGTAGAGATGGATATCCTTTTCAGCCATGTGCAATCTGCAAAGCTCACCATGGACTTATGGAAGTTTATCGCTTCCAGAAGCAATCAGCAATGGTAGTTGCATATGGAAAGCTATTTATGAAGATTACACAGATCCATCAAACAGAACCTGGAATTTAAAAGTATGTGTTTACTATTCAGGATAAATGAAGAGACATAGGATCTACATGACTGGAGTGAGACACTGAGGGGAATGTGCAGAGGAGGTGGGATTCTTTAGTCACCAGTTCAACAATGGTCCTAGGTAGGACCATTGGAAGAAACAGGCTATTCTATTTTGTGTGCGGTGGGTTTTTTTAGCCTGTTAACCCTGTATAAAATACAACAACATGCTTGAGTGGAAAAAATAGTTTCTGTTTGAAGATATTAAGAAATGAAAAATTCACCACTTATTTTGTAATTTCCTCTGATGTTTTAGCATTCTCTTCCCTTGGGAAGGGAAAAAACCCAACCCATTCTAAACCAAACCAAACCAAAAAACCAAATAACACATCCCTTCCCCCTTGTCTGCAGTATTTCCAGTCTGGATTTTTGTGGATTTAATTTTCAGCTCTTCTTTATTTTCTCAGTAGCTTAAAAACATTTGAGTGACCAATTTTCTTTATTTTTTTTCCCAAAGCATGGATAAATCCTTCTGTTTTGCTCCTTGATAAGTAAGGTCTCAGTCTTTCTGGTGGCTCTTTTTATTGCATTCTCTCCAAGTTCCTGACATTCTCTAAAAACTACAGTTACCAGAATTAGATATGATGCTGTAGTATCTTTCTGCCAGTGCTGAATACAAAAGTTAATTTACCTCTCCACTCCTACTCACTGCTCTGTTTATTCAGCTATGAACAGCAGAGAGATGAAGTGACCTCTTGCATCATGGGTCTGGTTCCCTGCTATTTGAATTGCCTAACCATTTATAAGAACTAGAACTGGTGCACCGGGTCCAGGCAAAAGTCCATGAAGGACTACCAATTCTCTGCCAGTAGCAGAGACTTAAGGAAAACCAGAACAAGTTCACAATAATCTTTTCCCCAGTATATTTCACAGTTTTCATCAGTTTGCAGTTTAATGACCACTTAAATAAAAAACTGCAGCTTTCTTTTTAATAATTTTGATGGATTTTTTTTTCCCATTAATTTATCTACTCTGATACTTGTTAGTCCTTGGACTGTGAAAAGTAGTGAATAATCATTCAATACTCATCTTCTCTATACTCTTCATGACATTTTATTTTTCTATTATATATTCTTTTACATTTTTCTTTTCCAAGACAGGTAACTTTATGTCTGGCTCACTCTATAGAAATCAATACCCAATTTTGTACATTGCTGTAATTTCTGATGTATTTTTTTCTTTCTATTCTCTTATTTTTGAAAAGAAGACAAAGCACTGCACATAGGATTAAAGATGTAAGTTTTATTTTTGATTTGTTTGTCCTGGTAAGAGAGCTCTGCAAAAGGACTTGACGCCAATACTCAGTTACCTAAATTAGGTATTTAAATAGACTGGCCAGATTTCCAGGACTATTGAGTATCCACTGCCTTCCACTGAGGTAGTGGAAACTGTGGTTTATGCTCTTCTGAATATCTGAAACCTGCTCTGGACATTGAGCACTTTGGAACTAACCTCTATAACACAAATATATCTTGGAAATAGCCTGTTTGCCTGAACAGCAGCAGAATTAAAAAATATCTCTAACCTACTCTCATTTTTTAATGCTGAGGTTAAATATGCAATCATGGGCAGGCAGGAAGAGAGTGTGCAAGCTCTCTGCAACTGTATCATTTCATCATTTTTATGAGCAATGGGGATTATTTTTTTGCAAAGATCACTATGCTTTATGAAAACATCTGATTTTTTTAAACACATTTCCTGGCATCTTAGATTTCAGCAATATTTCTTTTCTTCTTACATTTTAGTGTTTTTTTCGAGTTTCGGTTTCCCCCCCCACCCTCCAATTTCGTGGGGAAATTATGACTAATTATATCTAATTTAGGCTACATTTATATTGTCCTATGGAAAAAATGTTTATCTTTTACAACAGCAGTGGGAATGCTGAAATGCTCTGCTAATGCTGATGTATTCCCTTGTAACAGATAGGGGCATAGTTCTAGTTCCCTTTAAACAGACGGCTTTTTTATTGGTACAACCCTTATTCTTTGCCACGGATTGTAACTTCACTGAAAGGCCCAAGTGAAAAAAAATACAAAGGAACAAATAGTGAAGCAAAATTCATGAATTTGAGTACCCCTGTCTCCTGTACTGGAAAAGTTCCACGGAAAAGTTCCACGGAAAAGTATGAGTATTATTTTCCTCTATCAACCTATGTCCTTTCATATGCATTACAGATTTTTTTCCCCACATAGTTAAAAAAGGAGAGTTAGTGCCCTGGAAATTTGTATGCTTTATTTACTAGCACCTGGTGTACCTCTTCCTCTCTCTTGCTGTTTTTCCCAGCAAATACATAGAGTAGATTATATAACTCAGAAAGTCAGGAAAGTCCACAGGACTGCTTCTTTCTAGAAAAACATGGCAATGCAATTTGATTGCAGTAAGAAATGCAATTCTCCTTTATCCTACATGAGACTCCTTCAAACATGAAATAAATTTTTGGTGATTAAAGTAAGTGGCAATGTTGACTTTTTTGGTCTACTGATTGTACCTAGGGATCTGAATCGCAGGAATTTCAGATCCTGAAGCAGTAGAGGAGGATAGAGTTTGCTGACCGTGTTCAGACTAATAAAAACCAAGTCTTTGGTAAGCTTTCCTGTAAAAAGCAAATTCTTCAGCCTCAGGATGACAAATGAAAGATTGTCAGGATTGCCTAGAGCAGGTTCTGCCTGCTTTGGTTTCTGGAGTAAAAATCATTGTTGCTGACGCTAGCAGTGCTCTGTTGGCCAAAGGGATTTCACCAAAGACAATCTGCCTCAATAGTTAACTTATGCCTACACCAGGATTTGTTATCAGAAGCAGGTCACTGAACAGTGGTAGTTGAAAATGCTTCTCATCTAATTGCATTTTAATGCCTACAGCACTATAAAGTATATATTGTTTGATGGATGTCTTAAAATTACGCTTTGTGCCCACTACAACAAAATATCTGTCTGAATGAAGGTCCCGCTTTATTAAACAATCATCTAATTTTAAGAGTTGTGTTCTGAATTTCCCTTCAAAAGCAATAATGTTCATATGAAAAAATTTTTCTATTGAAACTCTAGACACAGTGTCATAGGCGCTGCGTAGAAAAAAATGAGTCCTGTCTTGGGAATCTAGAGGCAGGAGTTATGGTCCCTGCCATGCTTTTGTGTTGCTTTTAAAATGCTTACACTGCATTATTTTCATTGCTGATCTCTAGAGATGCAAATAAGGACTCATCTTAATGATCTCCTTCTCATACTCCTCACACTGGCCCTCTCCTTGAGTGGCAGCAGTGCTGGAGGAGATGTTTGTGGCCTCACACCTAACAGCATTTGCCTGGCATCACCTCAGAGCATATTGATGCCATGCATCCTTTTCATTGTACACCTGCTGTGACTTTACTTGCGTCCTTGATCAATTCCTTTAAAATCTAACATTACAAAGTGCTGTAGAAGAGGTAGGTCTATTTTAGCTATATGTTTGGCAACACCTTTGGTATAGAAGATATCTGAATACCAGTTCTCAAAGCAACTGCTGAAGATGTTTTTGGGAAAAGCCTGTATGCAAGAGCTGGCAGCTGCTCTCACCGAAACCACTGGCATAGCTCCTGGGAGCCCAGCTGATCTGTGGTGGCCAGAATACTGTTGGAAGCCAGATGAGGGCAGGGAAGGGATCCTCAAGCCTTGGATCAGCCCCAGGTAAAGACATTAAAGGCTTTAATTTTGCCAAGCCTAGAGAAAAGTGAGAGCTGGCATTGAGAACTTGTTAAGAAAAGCAGACAAGCTTCAATGTCGTCAAACAGGCTGAAACAGGGCAGTAACATAAGTGTGACTGCAACTCTTGGGTCTGTGCTCTTTGTTGTGTTGCGGGAGAAGACAGGGCGAAAGTTGTCTACTTGTGGATTTGTCTTACAAAATCTCAGTATTCTTATTGTAGATACTGTTCAGTGGGATGATGTGAGATGGGATGGGATGAGATGGAGATGAAACAGAAAACCACAATTTCCTACTTATATGGCGTTCAGTATTCTGTGTTGATTAAAAAGAAATTATTTGACTCACAGTTTCACTTTACCTGAGTTCCAGGAGACCAGTTTTGTGTTATATTTTGCTACTGTCCCTTTCCCAAAGTAATTTTGAAATCTTACTGCACCATCTGAATGAAGCTGAGCAGACAAAATCAGCAGAAGATGCAGATTAAAAAGTAGACCCACACCATTTAGCAAAACTGGAAGACACATGTTTTTCTTACTGTGTTAACACACTTGTCTTCTGATGTTAAATTTTTACTGCTATAGCAAAATCATAATGCACTTTTTCCCAATGTGGTTTACTTATGCTATTGATTTTTTTTTTTTTTGGGGGGTGGGGGAATAATAAAAAACCCAAACAACAAACAAAAAAATCTGAACAACAAACCCCCCAAATAAACCAAGACAAACAAACAAAAAACACCCCAAACAAAACACTAAAACCCCCCAGCTAATTGATTTTTCCCAAATGTTTTATTCAGCTATGGCTGTGACCAGAAAAGGGTATTGGCAATTGCAGCATGTTGTATTAAACTTTTAATTGTTCTCATATCATGTACAAGCAAGCAGTAGGCCAGAGTTTGTGTTTGTTTGTTTTTTGGTTTCACTTTTTCTTTTCACGAGGTAAACACTGACTCTTTGGTTCATTCCGATGTGATGCCTGTTTTCTGTTTCAGATACCGAGGCATGTAAAGGGTTTCTGGGTGTAGGTGTTGGTGTTGCTGCTGCTGTCTAACACAGGTTCTGCTACGTGAGAAGCTTTTGGAGACCCAAATGACCTGTGAGGACAGCAGAAGAGTTGTGGGAGAGAACAAATAAGCAGTGGTGGCTAACATTTTTCAGAGTGGTGAGTTGTACCTCTGGAATGCTTTTTGTGGTGGCGTTTACAGTTCACTCCTCTAATTGCTGAGGCAAAAACTTTTTGTTCCTTAATCAAAATAAATTACATTAAAAGAGGAGAAACTAATGACTCTGGCAAGTTACCTAGCTTTAAGAAGAGGTGTTTACTTTTAGAATGGTGCCTCCTTGCTCCTTTGAAATCATATTTCTGATTTTCAATTTAAGGACTTGGGGACAAATATCCTGCCTTATGGAAGCCAAAGGAAATTTTGCCTTGGCCCTTGCTAATGCTGCTAAACCACCCTAATCCTTCTGTAGACCAGGGAAACAAGATTTGGACTCACACTGAAGGAGTTATACTGCTGTGACACTACAACATTGCTACAGCACTCTGGCTCCTGTTGAGGGGTAATGTCAAAGCACCACACTGCAGGTGTTCAGGGAACACTGCACCATTAAAGCTATGTAAGTGTAGTGGCACACACACACACAGTGTAAGTGTAGAGGCACAGAAGTACGTCATATGTAAAAGCTTCCCAATCCTTTGGAGGCCTCCAGGGTGAATATCCCACGAAATCCAGGCCAAATCCAGAGTTCGACCCTCAGTGGTTGATCCCTGCACTGGATATTTCTCACAGCAGATACCTCAGCAGGTTCTGACTGTGATCAAAACCAACAGCTGTTTCTGTGAGCAGAAATAGTCTCTTGTTTAATGCAATACAAATATCACTTTTTATATTGTTTCTCAGAGTCTAATTTTGCACAGTACAAATAAATGGGCAATGGCACCTTATCTGAATCTAATACATTGTACTTCACATTTAGTGTTGCAAACAGACTGGCTGGGCTGCGACCTTTTGCTTTTGTCAGATCTCCTGACTCAAGGATAAATATAAACAAGCTCACAGATTACTTAGTAATGAATAATACTCCAGATGTTGTTAATCCTGTTTTTTGTAGGACGTCCACAGAGGCGCTTGATGGGTGCAGCTATATAATGCATCTTTATTCTCAAAGAAAAAGTAAAAGCTGGCTCTTGTTCAAAAAGGAAAAAAAATCAGTGACATGACTGACTTCATTAACAGTCTCATGAAATCTGCCTCCTTCAAATCAATCTTACTGAAATCTTAAAAATCAGAGGCGTGCCACAGGGTGTTAAATTAGGAAGCTAGAAACATTTGCTATGACCTGAAACTCCTCTCACCCCCAACTCAAGCCAAAAAACATCTCCAAGCAAACAGATCTGTATTCTTGAGGTTTATAACATGGGTGAAGTAGCTGCGTGTAGCTTCTTTCTAGGGAAAAGTAAAAAAAAGGAAGAAAGAAAAGATTGCAGCTGCAATCAACCCAGAGACACTGAAGAAACAAAATGGAGTGAGAGCTGTAGGGGAGAAGAGTTCTGTCAAAGCCTGAATGCATTGCTGGAAAATAGTTGGTGAAGGTGCCTGCATTCCTCTGCAGAGTAAGAAAAGGTTGCATGTTAGGACTGGCAACACACACCAGCCAAGTGGCTGGTCGTATTTTAAATGGTTATTATTTATTCATTAAATAAATCAATTAAATATCTCACCTCACTGAAAAACCATTAGAAACATTAATTTATCATAATGGCATGATAGTTCAAAAACACAAACCCTCGTCCAGATTATCCATCAGCCAACACAGACACACTAGGAGAAAGGGGCAAACAAATCCACCTACCTTCTATTTGTTCTTCTCAGGTGCCTGGGAAATTTGGTGACTTTTATCAGCATTCCAAGAAAACTCAAAAGTCAGACAATCACATCAAAAATGTCCCATCAGCAGTTCCTTTGTTTCTCTCTGCCTGAAAGTCTGGGGCAGAGAGTGTCAGAGACTGGGGGGGGGGGGGGGAAGAAAGAAAAAAAAGGAAAAAAAAGAAGAAAAAGGAAAGTAAGAATCTTCATAACAATTCTTAAATTGGAAAAGAAAATTATTTTATTGAAGGAAAAAATCCCCACCCTGTTATAGTGGAAATAAGGTGCAGAAAAATGTCAGACTTATTGGACCACCCAGCAAGTACCAAACTCAATAGTTTCCTTCAAATACTTCCTGGCTTCTTTCCTGGACAGACATGCCACAGGCATCAGGCTGAGACTCTAACAAACCCTCTCCACCCTTCCTTCATGGTCAGCAGCTGATAACCAGCCAGACCTGATCTGACTCACATTGCAGCAGAGGAAACTCAAAGCGTAACATTAAAGAGCTGCTTCACCTAGGAGAGCTCAGCTATTTGAGTACATAGAGCTTTTTGTTACCTCTGCAGGGTAGCCACAGGGAAGCATCTCTCATCCTACAGAGCAGAGTTTCCAGGATAAAGAAAGTCTTTAGCATCAGAAGACAAATATATATTTATTCCATCATGCCCAGAAGCAGAATTCCAGATCTAACAACTCCTCTCTGCTTTCTGCTGTGCTCCCAGCAGCTGCCAGTGTATTTCCCATGCCTGGCTTTGAGGCAGCTATGCTGGCCCCCAGCATCTGAGCAAGCGTCATCTGAAGGCAGAATTTTTCCAGAGCACTAAGTCCTGGCTTGCTTTTTTTTCCTACTGAGGCCACGAACATCATTGCCTTCCATCTGAGGAAAGTTGGACAAAATGATAGAATCACCTAAACCCCCTGATTAGAATCACTGGCTTGCTTACATTTAGAGATCATTACAAACATCTCCAATCCATACCTGTTGTTGCGATAGGCATGTTTTCCTTCTTTTCCTCATATTATCTTTACTTTTCTATTAGCTATTGACTGCATTAGCTGTAAAAAAAAAAAAAAAGGAAAAATATTTTTGAAACATTAATTCTTCTCCCCTTCTTTTATTAATTTGAACTCTAGGAAACAGGTTTATGAATTTTATTCAAAGAAAAGAGAACAATATAATAGCTCCCTCTATATTATATGCACTGTGTAGTGCATCATTGCACTATAATTTAAATAGTGTATGACATGCCATATCACACTGTGTGCATTTATGTAGCATATATAGAAAGTACACATGAATTACATGTATACTTGCTCATATATATATATAGTGTTTATGTTTATAAAGAATATGAATGCCTATTGTATACATAAACATAAAAGAGTATATATGCTTCAAATGTGCCTTTTATGTATCACAATATTCCTGTGCAAGTTGCTCTGTGATGAACCATTAAGTAGGCCATATGGATTTATTCGGTATGTCTTTCTGTGCACTTTCACCACAGTAATGTGAGATTACCTATGATTTCAGAGTTCTGCAATATATGCAGTTTTTTTCCATGCCACCTATTTTCCCATGCCTCTCTGCCTACTGGATTTTGGTTAGAGAAACTGAAGTATGAGCTGTATCAGTTCCAATGCTGACTGGCCAGTCCATGGATGTGTTCTGACCAGCCAGTTGGCAGACCTAACCAAGTAGATAATTGCTACTCCTACACTGCAGCTTTTTGTTTAGACCTTGAACTGGACTAACCTCCATTCCCAAGCCACTGACTCCACAAAGTTGTTAGAAATGTAGTTTTGTTTGAATCTTCTGTCTGTCCTTCTGTCAAATTTGCTTGGGGTTAACCAATAGGTGGCAGACACACGTATAAACAAATGGAGAGGGGGACTGAATGTGTATGACCCTCTTTCTTAGGAAACAGGGAAGGGATTAATGTGCTTAGACACTTCAGAATTATATGTCTAGTTGAAATTATTTGTCACTTCAACTCTCAGTGAAGAGGACAGGCATTTGACCCAGTTCAAGGTTTGTAGAGTATTTCTTGAATAAAATATTTATAGTAATATAGGGCATATGGGTATCTATGGATTCAGGATGGCTATCCATTGGTTTCTCACACCCATTAGCTGAAGCAGAAGTTCTGCTCTTTGGTCACCCCAGCAATCAGCCCCTGGGATGCAGTACAGTCTTGAAGAGGAACCAAAGCCAGATCAATGTCATTGTGAAGTTATACCCAGACTTGTGTTTCTATACACATATCCACTTCTTACAGTCTAAATTTTATTCAGAAAGAAAATAATTTTAGACAAAATTTTTCATCCCTGACAAAATTAGACAGTGCTGCTGGGCATACAAAAGATCTGGGCAAATGGGCTTTCTGCATACAGAGGGAACTTGCAACAGGTCCACTGAAGGCTGGATGTGTCAGGTTTATTGCACAGGCTTAGATGAACCACCTGTGCAGAGCTGCCCATGGCAGATTCCCTGCAGTTATGGGTAGAGGGCAAGCATAGCTGGTGTGACACAGCCTGGGCACATCAGGTTGCCTGTGTGTGCATCTCACATTTCTCTGCCTAGGGAATTTCAAGGGAAACCCTTATTATAGTTGGAAATGTTATTGGAAAACTTTAATTGGAGTATTTTTCAAATAGTAATTTAAAAATTCATGAAGTCTCACTGGAACAAAGTAACACAGAATGGCATAGGTGTGGGGCATGAAAGAATTACTAGGTTTGAAAATATTTAACTAAGCATACATTTATTAGAAGAGTGTTGAAAGCTTCAGCAGGGAAGGGTGAAGTTTACGGATGCACTCAGGTCACACAAGACTTACCATTTTCACTGCCAAAATCATGAGCTGTCATACTTAGTCTATATGAACATAAAGAGAAATTCTGAAAGCAACAGTTCTGACATAATTTGCTTATACAACTTGAAATACAGTATTTATGTTCCTTAACTTGGAGCGGTGCTAAATTTGAAAGTGTTATAGAGAATTTAGGAAGGCAATGTAAAATACCCATATTCTCAATAGAGAGAAACTAAATTGGGAAGCAAACCAAATGTAATCCCTATAGATAAAATCACCCCAGCTGTATTTTCAGGAGGCCTCACTCTCAAGTGAAGAGAGACAAAGAATTTCCTTGAGATTGAAGTTCATATTTTCATTCTTGCTCTCAGTTGCCATCTAGAAAAATTCTTTGTAGACTGATGACTAGTCCTACAACTATGTCAACCCACAAATTCCTAGAGCTGTTCTTCAGCACAAGTTAAAACTATAAGCATGTCCACTATCTTAATTACTGATAGACTCCATGAAACAGCAGTGTACTCCTTCAACTCCCTCAAACCCTTACCTTTGGGGTGGTGCCTGTAGTGGACTACAAAGGCCTCTGGTTGTTATATTGACAACGACCACTTTGTTGTCTCCTTATAATCTTCCCAGATGGATATTGTATTCATTTGTGGCCACTGCTGGCAGACTGTTAGGTCCTTATAGCAGGAACAACCTTTACCGTTCTGTAGTTGTATGTCCTGCAGTTACCATGATAGTTTCATTGTCTTGTACTGCTTGACTGTAGCTACAAGAAAATGCCTCAAAAAGTGGGCAGAAGCTCAGTTTGTCTGGGGACTCTCAGGAAAGATAATCAATCTGTAGCTAAGCCTACTTTACCTACAACAAGGCCTTATAAGTAGATTAGCAGCTGCTGCTGGAAGAGGGGCAGCAGTTTGTGTGGCAACAGTTTCTCCTGGCAGTCACATTTTCTCTTCCACTGACTGTGGTCTCCCCATGAACCAGAGGCAGCGAGCTTGTCTCTTAAGGAGTCATTCCTGGTTCTTCACCACACTAGTCTTTTCCCCATACTTCCATACCTCACTTTATTTTCCCTGACTTAGCAAAGAGGAACTGTGTTCTTGCTGTGCTGCCTGAGGAGCCTTGAACTGGCACCATCTTTATTCAGAGAAACATATATGAATAAGTAACCAGTTTTGAGGCTTGTTCAGTTTCTGTTCAGTCATTACACATTGAACTACAATCTGTTTTAGTTCATTTTAGGTGGGAAATGAGTATTCAGCAAAGGTGATGGCTAAATGCCAGTCTTTCTCAATTTCATCCAAAGCACACATGGGATAAGATTGCAGACATATATAATGCTGTATTTGTTCAAGGTAGAAAAATAAAAGGGTATCTGTACAACCATGTCTAATACTTTGGTCAAGCTGTATTCATTCTATATACAATTATTTTTCTATGCATGAATCAAAACAGAGGATTTTTTCCTTACTATCAGTAAAGGACAATGTCTTATTTATGCAGGTGCAAAGTGCACTGTGTGTGTGTCCCGTCCTAGGTGAATGCAGACTCTTACTTGGAAGCCATTTGAAACATACCACTGATTTGTTTTGATTTTTTTGCCAGCAAGGATTGGTCACGGGGTCAACATATGGGACTGATTTAGGGCATTATTCAAATGAGCACCCTCTGCCACTGCTTTCTTGCTCTCTCCCAAACCAGCAAAAAATTGTTTCAGCCATTGAAGTACCAGTCATTTTGGTAGAAGATACAGCCTAATCCACAGTCTGTGAGTTACACCTTAATGATTTATCCAGACTACCTGCTTCTCCGTTCCCTGAAATTTTCCCCATGTTGTTACTTAAGAAGTATGAAAACACGTATAACATACAAAAATGTAAGCATGCAGTATCTGCTTGTATTTGTATGTTTGTGCTGGTGGTGGGAAATTTAGCATTATGGATGATCTCATATTGCAAAATTCATCTCTGCATATATATTTTACTAATGCTCTGGGGTGTTCTGGCAAGGTCAGTGGCTGGGATTAAAATGTTCTAAATTGTTAAAATGGATGTGATTTAAAAATACCTCCTCCCTTCTAGCAGTTTTTCAAATATTCCCTAAATGCTGGAGAAAAAGAAGAAGCAGGAATGTAAATTTTCAGTGAATATATAACCCATTATTGACTAGAGCCACAATATGGTCCACCTCCTGAATGCAAAGTCCTTCAGCAGAAATGCTGTCTGGGAAGTGTGTGCCCTTTCTGGAGATCTTGTACTTCATTTTGTGTACAGCAGGGGAGTAAACGATTTGACAAATTGCAGGTCATACCAACTTCAACAGAAGAGTGTAGTAAAGACTTAATTGAGGCAATGAGAAACCCAAGGAAAAATTGAAATCTGCTACTCTCCACCTGTGGGGTGAAACCTGGCCAAACTTCAGCAGAAAATTAGAGCAGCTGGACTTGGTTAGGGCTGCAGCAAACTGATATCAGATATCTTTGTGTCGGGGTTCCCTTATGTATGAAGACACACAAACATGCACACTATGTGCCTACTGTGAACAACGAAAAGTCCACTGGAGAAGTGAATAATCCAGACAACTAGTGTCGCTGCAGTACTCCATTTTCAGATATCTCATATTAAAGAAGATGAAACACACCAAAATTACTTAATTTTTATCAAAACACTTCCCTGATCAATTTGATCAATTGTGCTTATCATTTAAAAGCTGTGTTCTCTGCTTCTGCAGCTGATGTGTTTCAGTATTTTTCTAAGTTCTTGACCATAAGAAGACTGTAAATGGTATTCTTCAGGAATATGTCTGCAGAGCAGAGATGTAAGGTCAGTCAAAGTGTACTAGAATTTACAATAACTAGAATTCACTATATTGCCAAGGAAGACAGCAAACCGGGAACTTCACTGTGTTAGTCATTTCACCACAACCTAACCTTGCAAAGAGGGTAATGAGAGTCCAGTATGCAAATTCAGTTTGCCACATGCTTGGTTTTGGGTACCATTATAAGCCTGACCATTGGTACAGCCAATGTTTCTGCTTCACAGAACAGCTTCATTTTCCCCTTGGGAGTATGGTGGCACATTTTGGGGCAAGTACTCTCATGAGGACATGTCAAAGGTCTCTTGGACACCCTCTGCTTCCTATAATGCCATTCTCTTCTCCTTCAGTTCCTGTTCAGCTACTCAGAACACAAAATAGGGGATCTCTGAGAATGGCCTGTATTGATTTGCCTGATTCAGTTCACGGGCCTCCTGTCAAGCCATGGACTTAACAAATAGATGAACTGCCTCCACAGGTTTCCAGATGCGTAAGAAGAGATCTTCAAATCTTAGAGGAAAGTGAGAAGCTGCATGTTTTGTCCCCCATCTTCCCCCACAGAAAAAAAATGATGTGAACAGAAAAAAACCCAATGCATTGTTTAGTTTACAAACTTTCACAACAGAATAGTGCAGCTATGGGCATATGCTTGGTTTGTATTTTCCCTTACTATGGCTGAACACATAGGGGACAGGCAATTCAGCACTGATTGAAGTGAAAACATAGAGCATACAAAATAACACACTGAAAACTCTCTTTCCCTAAACCAGCTAATTTGAGGATCTCCAAAACATGCAGGTGATTAATCATCTTCTTAATGATTTATTAACGTCATGGGAAAATAAGATAAATGCTTATTATCTACATTTTACTATTTATATGCTACCCGATAGCGTGCTCCATCCTATCCCTAAAAACCACTGGAAATACTGTTATATAGCTTTTTCTTATGTAGGCATTTGATTCTTAGTCCTTTTTCCTTCTTTTTGTCTCTCCTTCCACCATCAGCTCTAACCAATAAATCTTTGATACTCTTTCGTACTTTCTATTTGAAGCTTTATCAGTACCAGATTATATTCATGTTAGTTTGAAGAGACATTGGATATGCATATGGAGGAAAAGAAAGTTGAAAGACATAGTGGCAACCCATGAAGGCAATGTTTGGAGTCTTCCCTGCTGGTCTTCAAATGAGACAGCAGCAAAGAAATCTTTGCTCACACAAAGGTGTGTCCAAGACCTCTTGGATATTCTCTGTTACCAGTGATGTCCTGCCAGATGGTTTCTCACAAGAGGTTTAATTTTCTGCTTGGAGAGGTGCTTGAAGGGGGAGATTTTTTTTTTTCAAACTAAAACAATGGTGCCATAAATCCAGTCTTGGAAAACAATATAGTAAGCCCAGGAAGGAAAAAATTGGTGGGCATCCTAAGGATGGATTTTTTTTTTCACAGTATGCTGGATTTGTGCATTAATAGGTTACTAAAGGTTAACTGTGCTCCAGGACTTCTCTTTCCTCAACAGCAGTCTATATTTATACCATAATTAACTCGGATGTCAGGAGCTTAAGAGAACAGCCTAAATTTCCAAACATTTCTTACAAAAATAACTTGTGCAGACCAAAGCTGTCCAATAACTGAGACTTCCATGAAGATTAAAAAACAACTAAGGCATTCCTGTTGAGAAGTGGTCTCAAACAGGTGGGACGGCAAGTCTTGTATGTTTGGCTATGTTTGTACTGTAGGAACTGGGAGTGCATCCCAGATCCAAATTTGGAGTATCTCCATGGGACTGTGGAGATATCCGTCTCCTCCTCCTTCTCTTCTGGCAAACTGGCAATCACACTGCCGTAAAGTCCTGCTATTTAAATGCAGCCATTGAGTTGGAATTAAAGGATGGCAATTTTGTGGATATTGGTCAAATACCCTCCTGTTATAGGAACACAGCTCTAATTAATAAGCTAGACCATTTGTCATATTTACACAAGTATTTCTTTAGGAGTAATTAATTTAACACTGGAAGAGTAGTTACAAAGTAAAATGTGTAGCTGAGAGCAGAAATTAGGGTAAGACTTCATATATAGAAACAACAACTATGTAACTTAGTATATTTATGGATGTAATTCTCTAAAACCACATTAGTTCCTGTATAACTCTGTTCAAATCAATAGAATTACACTGGGGATTAATTCACTCTTTAAATTTAACCACACTGAAAATAATTACAATGTCCTATGACTGTAATATTTTCATTTTCCATGGGAAGAAATTTGCCAGTATGTAATATGGTCTCACATACCTGATTGCACAATACCTCCAAATCTGTGAGAGCCTGGAAGAATGGTAAAGCTGAAGAGGCCATGCTGTTTAGGTTGGAAAAGGGCCAGCTGCATCACTGGCTGAACATCCAGGCTGCTTTTTAAATGGATGCATAAAAATCATGTTGAAATGGTATGACATATGTCGATTACCAAATCTCAAAATTTCTTTGTTGTTCAGCAAAGAAATTTTTTTTGTGTGAAGAAAAGGGAGCCCAGTTCTAAGAGGGTCATAGCAGTTACAATTCCTGCTGACTTCACTAGGACCTGGAAGTGCAGCACTGGAAGCTAACAAATTTGTTGTTGTCATTTCGGTCTAGTAAATGCTTGGAGGAGTTTCTTTACAACCATTAGAATCCTAGACATACAGAATTCACTCAAGCTCGATCCTAACAGAGGTCTTTAAGATTGCATGACTTACTCGTTTGCTGATTCATGGCCTAGGATGATCAGTAATTTTCTGAAAGATAAAATTATAAAATACTAAGCTCCTGATGAAAGGGTAGAACCCCACCCCTTTATTTCCACCGGTCAGGACTTTCCAAGTATTTTTACTAAAATATAGGAGGACACAAAAACATTTTAAAGAACTGGAAAATATTTCCAGACCCTCAAATATTCTTACAGTATTTTAGTTGTTTAGTTTAGTTTGTTTGTTTATTTTTTCCCATCACTTCTTATAATACTTTTGTTTCATTTTCAGCAACTCAGAGTTCATAATTTCTTAATTCAAAATACACCTTTGGAATCCAAAGCCTCTCAGGTTTTTCATTCAGAGGTTTTCTTTTCCAGATTTGTATATCCTACTCTCCTCTAATCATAACTTTAAAAATATTTGGGGCACTGTTTCAATTTTTCAGTTTGTTTCAATTATTTGAGGGAATATAAGATGGTAAAAAGAAAAGCGATAGAAATAAAGAAATTTCATTAATTTGCTTTCCCTTTAAAAAATAACTTTTAATAATAATTACACTTTTAAAACCAGTTTTTCAAGAAGTCAGTAAGACTGTCCACAGAATTATCACTATTGATAATCAGGAATTATGTTGAAACAGGTGATTTTACCCTGGCCTTCAAATAATTACGGGTATTTTAATGCTTGATATGCAGTGCTAAAAATCTTGTCTCCTGAATTTTTATACCAGCTCTTGCTGTCTGCTAAAACATCTTTTCTGCCTCTCTTATATACTGTTTGTGCTACATCTTTATCTCACAGATTTGCTCTCCAGCCAGGTGCCACCACCAGTTTAACTTTGTGGTACAAATAGCTCTTGGAGCATGTAGATCTGAATGTCATCGCATTGCAGCATTTTAGCACAGCGTGACGATATTCTGTTTTGACACAGTGTCATCATGCTGCATCCCAGTAGGAAGATGTTTTGACACAAAGTGCTGACAAAATATCAAAATGCTAACAATTGCTCTTTAATATTCATGTGTTCTGTGATGCCTGGAGCATACTAACTGCTAACAACAAGACAGAGGAGCAGTAAAGAATGATGTTTAATGTATTTATTAATTTTTTACACAAACAAGTTACTACTGAAAATTCCTGCCTGGGAGAAAATGAAGACGCATCCTCTATAAGAAAAATAAAAAGGAACGCTACCAACCTAGCATCTTAATCTACAGAAATGGAGAGGGGGGACAACCACCAAAACCCTTCTTTCTAGCTTCTTTTTTTTCCTGCTTTTACAATGCCAAAAGAAAAATTAACTGATGTTTTAAAATAGCATTGTGGAAGAAGTATGACCTAACCCAAAAGACTGGAAGTGAAAACTATTCACAGAATCACAGATTTTTCTGGGTTAGGAGAGACCCACAAAGATCATCAAGTCCAGCTCAAGTGAATGGCCCATACAGGGACTGAACCCACAACCTTGGCATCATTAACATTGTGTTCTAACCAACTGAGCTTGTGTCAAGGTCACTGTTAGAGCTGCCTACATGTTTTACAGGCCTGTATAAGAAAAGGATTGAGACTTCTAAGAAATATCTCACGATTTCTGGGTGTGAGACACACTGAGGGGAAGAAAGTTTTCAAGCTGAACAGTCAGAAAGGAGCCAACCTGCTCAGGGTCCCAATTAGCTGTTCTGCCCAGAAACTGACCGTTCAGCATCCCAGACAGGGAAACAGTCAAGCAGGCAAGAAAACTGCAAGAGGTTTGCACTCTAGAGCTGGAAGCAGGGGCTCTATCAATTGATTCACCTAAGGCTGAAGCCCTCACTTAAAGTGCTAAATATGCTTCACAGAAGGGATGAAGTCAGTGGTTTTACTGAACTCTGTTTTCACTGAACCCAGATCTGGGTTTAACTTGAATAACAGCCTTGGACAATACACTGGGCAGCAGCTGGGACAAAGAAACTGCACATGGAGGTTGTCCACCATCCAAGCTGAGAGGAGCAGTAGCATGACAGTGGGCCAAAGGCGGGATTTGTACAGTCAGATGTTCTCCCCACTGCCCAGTCTGTTCCCACACAGCACTGGCAAAGAAAGCTGAACAACAGCCACATTATTCATAAGGTTTCATGATGCTAATTTTATTGTTGTCAATCAGCTAAAGTGTATTTATTCTTTTTCACAGCAAATTATTTATTTATGGCAATATTAATAAACTGGTAAAATCATTATTGTATCATATATAATGGTTAGTAGATAGCATGATATTTATTTGGCATTTTTAAGATGTAACACTCTGGAACTACTGACAGTTTTGTCAGAGACCAGTAGCTGGTTTTCAGACTTGAGCTTTCTCTTTATGACTTTATATTTGATATTACAGAGTTTACCAGATAGGTGACATACTGAGAAATGACAAAAAAAAAAAACTCTAGAGAAATTTTCAAGCCATGGGTACTACAGATTAGCATAAACATAAAGTTATCCCTTTTCATCTACAAGTATGCAATATTACGCATGCAAATCCATTCTGCTTTGTGAAGAGAGCGATTGATTTCTTTGGAACTATCAAATGATTAAAAGCAACTTGCTTGGATAAATGTATGTGTGCAGAATCAGATCCTTAATAAAACATGTCTGGACATGCTACTCTTTCCTCATGAATTTTCACTAGCTGTAACAGTACAGGCTTGCTATTGTTATAGTACTGAATTTCTTGAACTGATGTTCATGAAACTTAAATTTCACCCATCTCTTTAAAAGGTGAGGGCAAAGGAGAGGCTCAGATATTCTCATGATCTGAAACAAATATTTTATTTTAAAAATTTACCAACATTTTATTCTAAAGGATTATTGTTAATGTAGAGATTTGGTCCTGAGCCCATTTCTCCAAGGATCAATCTCCGAAATTTCTGGCACATGTTTAAGTTACATTTGAATATAACGAATGACTGTCATGAGAAATGGCCATAACCAGCAGTCTGTGCCGAATGTGTCCTACATTGTTATAGGCTGAATCCTGTAATAGCTCAGCACTTTCATTTTTTTTATTGAGTTCTCTAGGAGCCAAAGTGCTTAGAATTAAAACTGACTGGATAACAACGATTTCATTTTATGTAGCTTTTAAGTTTTAACATTTGCTTTGGTTTCATGTTGAACTGTCTATTGTTGTACTGAAACCTGAACTGTTCAGAGTAAGGATACCAAGTGGCATTTCTTGATTCTCTTCTACATCACCTTGAATCTTAAAAAACACAAAAAAAACACAAAAAAACCCAACCAACAAACAAACAAACAAAAACAAACAACCCCAAAACAACAAACAAACAAACCCCCCTGAAGTTAGCTTTCTCAAAAGAACACAATAGAGTACAAGACAGACTCTTTCCTTGCTCCCCCCCACCTCTCCCCAAAAGATAACCCAAGCAAAAGTCCCTTGCAGTTTAAAACTTCCAAGGAGAAAAACTCACCTGAGGGTTCTTGTCCAATTAACTCACAGGTATGAAATTCATCACTTCCTTGACTCCAGGTCCCTGGGTGCTGCACTGCCTTTGTGTCATTGCTGCCCAACACAGAGTCCCTTGGGCAAGGCCCACTTATACCCACACAGTCAAGTAACGTGACTAGCGTGTGAGTGCGTAAGCCTTGACTTTTGACTCCAGGCAGTGCAAGCAGGAGCATGTGTTGCCACCTAGCCTACATGGGTCCTCCACTGTGACAGCATAAGCACACTCTTAATACATCGAGTTCTTTCTAGCCAAAATCTGTAGTTAACAGGTGATTGAGCTTTTATAAAAATCTATGTAAATGGTAAACACATGCTTTAGGGATGGGTTTCTTAGCAGATGGATATAATTATAGCACACTGTTAATTTACAGAGCTTCATAGGACAGTTGCTGTCTCTCTCTCTCTACTCCTTCGTGCTTTCTGATGCAGCCAAGCATCCAGCTCTGTCTGTGCATGCTGTAGAGTTATCTGCATATGCCCTGCAAACCTGACATGCCTATCACACATGTGCTGGCCATCTGTACAGAGCACATGCAGGAGGTTCAGCAAGCCGTTGTGTTTCTGTCTGTGATTTCCTGGACAAAGGAATGGGAGATGTATCCACATGCACTCGCACTGTGCTGAGGGTGTGTGACCACGCATTTGGCCAATGTGTTTGGTACTGAGTCCAGCCTCCTAAGCATGTCTGATTTCACCTGAGGGTCTGCCTGTTCATTTTGGGGTTTTCTCCTTTAATTTCTAGTCATTCTGTCAGTGCTGGCATTGATCTCCATTTGACTTACCTTTCAGAGCCCAGACAGACTGGAGAAGCAATTGCCCTCTTCAACTGCAACCATGTGAAAGGTCTCTGAGCAAATCCTCTCACTTGTTCAATTATCCCTTCACTGAAGTGATTTGCACCACTGTGGGCGGGGAGACCTGAACTCCTAGTTCACCACACTCATTTATCAGGTGAAATGAGGCAAAGAAAGCAGGGTCAGTGAGTGTCCGTGCTGCTTACAAGCTGCTGAGCCCTCAAACCTGTCATTGCCCATATTACTTTAAAACCCATTCCCTTCCCAGCATACTATCCCCTATATCAGGTGCTGCTCTCCACTTACTGGCAGAAGGGAGCCTGTTAGCCTTTGTCACCCCATCCAAGAGAGCAATGGACACTACAGACAAAAGCCACACCAGAGAATGTAGTACCCATGTCACTGAAACAGGTTTTCTTCATTTTTGGTGCGTTGTCTGGGAAGCTCCTCAGCCTCCTGATGTTTTTTGATGGAAATCAGTACTGGTAAGACAACACATCAGGAACAGGTGGAGGGCAAAAGACGGCTTAAAGATTGTTTGCCTGTTTGGTCTTTGGGCAAGTAACGACAACAAAACCACATTATTCAGCAAGTTCCAGTGAACCATTTTAGCCTATTTTTTTACTATAAGTAACTTCTTATGGCCATACTATCTATCTATTTTCCTCTTTTGTTCCTAACAATTCCAATTTCTACCATGATTCAGAAAAAAATAAGGATCTTTAAGAGAAATATTTAATTTATAGAAGTTTTGTGGAGATAGATCTGACCTGGATCTGCAGAACAGCAAATTTCATTGCCTTTGATGTATACCAGTGACTTTTCACTGTTACAGTCAGTTTTAATAGAAAAATTGTGCTTAGCTCAATTTCAATAGGCAATAGTTGTGCAGCCTCTGAAGTCAATAATTTAATGAGCACAAGCACTCAACAGCAAAACTTGGAGAAAAAGTTTTTTATTATCTAAATATGTTTTTAAAGTCTAAACTCCATCTTTGAACATTATTCTAATTCTAATTAATCCTGGAATTAATGTTATTCACTCATGCATTTTCAGGCTTCAGAAGATCCTCATGTGAACCCCATCTAACAGAGAAGATGTCTCTGGGATTGAGGGCTCTCACTGTTCTCCATGATCAAAGAAGAACTCTGTTTGGAGGACTTTGGAGGAAAATATATCATGCTATCTATGTTAAAATAGTTGAGATACAGATAATTACGCACATCATGCTAAGGCACACACAGCAATTTCAACTTGCAGCATCCTCCCAGTGGTTCTTGCCTCTGGTTTACACCAAGACGTTTTCACAGACAGCCCACCCAGAATCCCTAGTATCACACCAAATGCTAAGTGGTGCACAACCAAAGACTCTACTACCAAGGTGGTGGTTTCAGGTTTGTATAGTTACCAGTTCTAATTATGTGCTTCTTGACAGAAAAAGGTGCACTCTGTCTACACCAGGATAAAGCAGGGGAGAGTTCCAGTGCTGCCCAGAAGTTATTGCTGAATGTGGGATTTTCTGGAGACCTGTAATGTTGTGTTGCAAGTTAGTTGGAGGCTGACTTGCTGTGCGATACCTATGACCAAAGAACAAGCTACCTGTTTCTTCTGTCTAATTCTACTGTAATCTAAATGTGGGGGGGAAGGGGGGGCGGGAAGGAAAAGCAAAGAAACACACACACACACACACATTCTGCCATTAGAAACGTAGTATACTGTTATAAATAACATTCTTCTTTATTTGGAGTGTGATGGCAACACATGCAGCGCAATCTTATTTGTTTTCTCTCGGGAGCAGCTTAAAAAGTAGGCGTTTTGGAGAAAAGTCAGTTAGGTTGTAAGCTACTTTGAGTGGGCCCTGCTGCTGAGAACATCAGGTTAGCTTTGAGAACTGGTGTCTAGAACTTCACCACAGAGCTACAGCACAGTTTTCAAGGACTGAGAAACCTGACTTGCACAGACTGTGAGGACACTTCATCCAGCTCAGTGCTGGTTTGTAATCAAAGACTTAGGAGAGATCAGTGAGGACTGACTGATGAGGAGAATATATGTACCTTGATCCAATCTGAGAAGCCCAGATGTTTCTTCTGGAGGTAATAGTGATATTTACTTGCCAGATTATTGGTATTTGGCTATTGAAAATTAATTCTCAAATTATCCATTCCATTATTTATGTCTACATTCATCACTTGAGACTGTGATGCAGAGAGATTTCATCAGCTTTCAGGATCATAAAAAGCTAATCATAAATCATGTAGACCAAGTTTGACTATCCATCTTTTCTGTTACTGGAAAGGGACATCAGTAGGTCTGCTTGACCTGATATTAAACCAGTATTTCTTTTAATGTAAACACAAATGCTATTTTCTACTCCTAATCCATCCTTAGGAATAGGCAGGATATCATAGCCTTGATTTTACTGCTCTTGTTCACACATGCATTTATAGGGGGACTAGGTATGAGAATGACTGAATATGTATATGCTTCTTTCACAGAAAATCTTGGGCCAGTGGTGAGCATGTTCCCCAGCTGAGAAGATGAGTGGGTTGCAAAGGAATCCTGTCATTACCCTGTGAAGATGGGAAATATGTCTGCACAGCAGCTGTTTCAGAAGCAATAGAGTTGTGGTTCTTTGTTTGGTTGTTTGTTTTGGTTTTTTTTTTTTTTTGGTTTTGTTTTTGTTGTTTTGTGGTTTTGTTCATTTGTTTGTTTGTTTTGTGTGGGGGGGTTTTTTTGTTGTTGTTTTTTTAAACTCATAATGGACCTTTACAGAAATTTTGAGGGTTCCTCCATGTAATAGGGGTCCTTTAACAGAATGCTTTGCATTTTACTGTCTCTCTTTTTTTTTCCTCTGAACTAGACTTTTCAGTGTAGGTTTGGCATAAAAGCAGTGACTATACTTTTATGGGATCTTTCATAGAGAGCTGGCCAAGCAACTGGCATTGCAGAAGACAACCCTTAGCAACAGCTTTTGATAAGGCTCTTTCAGCCAATTCCCCACCTCTCATCATGTAATGAAGAAAACATTGATAATTATCCCCCATTTCTCCATTTTCTTGCATTTATGAAGTATGCAAAGCCCACAGTTTAAAGCTCACGTGTTATTTGTGTAGCATTCCTGGGGCTGGATTCTGTCTCTGTGCCACTGGATGCATTAGTAATTGGCAGAGAGGACGTCTGACCTCTGCTGATGTTTCCCAGTACCATGCTAAGTTTGGCTGCAGCTCTGGAGAGGCCCATGTCACTGCAGTTTAGACACCTTTCTGCTGGCTGGTGAGGAAAGGGGCAGTATCACAAAGCTTGAGGTTTGTACTTTGAAAGTGTCTGCTTGTCACAGACAGTACTATCTGAGAGAAAATGAAATGCAAGCTATGCAAGGTTCAGTTCAGGGCAGCACCTTATTCTGAACTCAGAAACTGTCTAAGAGCACAGGTAAAACAGGGAAAGTTTCAGTTTTCTTCTGAGACTATGTTTTGGTTTTGATGAGAATATGTCAAAGGCTAAGGATGCACACTGAAACCAAAGCAAATATTCAAAGACTGAGCATATAACTTCCTTTTCCTTGCTGCAGAACTGGTAGATTCTATTCTCATTGTATGCAAACAGTTTTTAGGGGGATTTCATTGCACATGAGGTTTTTTTCACATTTACTATAGACTGAATCTACTTTTCTCTTCATTAAAGTACAATTCTGGAGTCTTTTAGTGAGGATGAAACAAGGCTTCAGACTAAAAAGAAAAAGTTATCAGCTGCATTTTCTGAGCTGGTAGACTCTGGAAAAAAACCATGTATTTTTTATGCATGAAGCAAATACAAGAGCTTGCTTTAAGGTTTTGATAGAAATCTTGGAGTCCTAGAACACTCTCCCTGTCGAGTGCTAAATATCTTTGATGAATATGGAGTGCAATGTGGTACACAGATGACAGAGCAGGCGCTTAGAAAGTACAAAACAAAACAAAATATCCTAACCTTTGGATAGTGAGATTAAGCAGATAGGATGATGCTACACAGAACTCCGAAGACACTATATGTGGGGACATGGACTACATCACAGCCTTTTATAAAGTCATGCAGGCTGCCATTTCAGATCTATCATCAGCTCTAGCGAACATGAGGCACTGTCTGCTGAGTGCCATGGGTGCAGTGCCATGCTAACAGATGGGTATGAACGTAAACAGGCAAGAGACTGAACAGGAGCTTCAGCACGGGTCCACTCAGGTTGCAGGTAAGACAAGAATGGGCAAACTTTCATGTTGTTTCTATGGTTTCTACCTCTTGGGATCAGCAAATATGATTTGCACACCTCTCTGGGGCTGGATTGCTACTAAAGAATCATAAAACAACTCTTTTGTACACAGAAGATCAGATCTTTAAAGTCCAACCACTGGCAGAGCTTCAGAAAAGAAGGCAAATGAATGGAGAGACAAAAAACATGCATGAAGTCTCTTCTTATTTCATCAACACAGACCACTCTGGAGTAAGCAGAGGTCTGGGTGCCTTCTCTCAGTCCAGTGTGGCCTGCACTGAGCAGATATGGAAGATGCTTATTCTGCAGAGAAATCATTTGCAGGCCAACACTGCTGATGAATAGGGCCTTCTGTGTGGTCACAGTGTGACTAAGTGATTTTCTTTTAGTGGGTAGAGATTATTCTAGTGGCTTTGGCTTCTCAAATTGAGAGCAACTTGCTTCAGCAGCAATCTGTTTATTTAATCTTTTGCCACACAAGTATACATAGCTGTCAGGTGACAAAAGTCCGCCTTACTCAGTCAGCTAAAACTGGTTTTTTTGAAAAAAGTTATTTTTTTATCCTGCTTCATCTTTGAGGAATCAAGTTGTCCTTGATATAAGATCTTTTCCTCTTTCAAGGCTTCTCAGATGAAATACACTGCAGCTTTGCAGATGAGTTTGTCCTTGTGTATCGTTTATATTATTTTTGTTTTAAGGCATCATGCCAAACTCTGTCCTCACTTACTCTCGTTCAACCACAGAAACTTCAGTGTGGCTGCAATCGAGGATGGAATCTGACCCATTGTGTTTGTTTTCAATTGCAATATGCATGACTTAATGTTGCATTCTCCTTTATTTTAGTCTCCCAGGACAGTCTGAAAAATCAGATGTTGAATCTCAAGAGATTTCTCCCCAGTGAAATATTCTAAATATGCTAGGAAAAATGTTTTGCCAATTCCAGCTTGTTGATTCACCCCAACCAGCTGCTGGGCAATCTCAAGCACTACACACTGCCATACAAACTGGGAGGTCAGAGCTGGGAGCATGCAGGCAGGATGGTGGGGCCATGTGCTGGAGCATATTGGAAGGATTCTGTGTATTGTTGTAGATGAGGTGTTTGGTCTTCTCACGGAAGGGGCGACTGCATGCCAGCTGTCAGTCAGGACTTCATTTAACTGACTGAGGAAGAGATAAGCTGGAGTTAAGGCTTATCCCCATGTTTTCACCATCCTTGATTAGATTCTGCCCTGCTCCTTCTACCAAAGGTATCAGAATTGTGGTGCACCTCTGGCAATAGAGGAGCTGGGGGATCTGCCTTATCATCCTGTGGGTCGACTAATACTCACTGAATGATTTCACATACATAAAAAGCATCATCCATCAAAATGAGCACTTCAGTGATTGCCTCTCATGAAGATCTGATTTTTTTTATTATTCTTGAAAATTAAAAGTATGATTGACTTTTTATGTGGCTTATCATTAAAACTGGGAATAAATTGGCCTTTTTCTCTCCTTGACAAAACCGATTCACATCCTGCAAATAATCTGCAGAGTTGTCATTTATCTCTGATGCACCAAGATCCCAAAACTGTGGATTTTCACTTTGTGGATTATGTGTAATACAAAAGCAAGGAAAGATGGCAATGGCGACCACGTTAAAAACATCCCTGTGATTGGGAATGGCTTAGGTAGGCACACATTTTGAGAAAATACTAGTTTTCTGTTCATATGTGACTCTGTGGAAGAAAAGCATCATGCTACTACTGCCATGGGAAGGCACTGAGTTGTCTGACAAATCAAAAAGAAAGTGTGTGTCAAACCAACAAAAACACTTTTTTCCTCAGAAGTGCAAAATCTTCTCCTTGAAACCATTAATTTTTGAGCAGAAGCTGTCTATATTAATGAGATTTTTAATACTAGAGGATGTTTTATAAAAGTAAGACATAACTGTTTCACTGAGGGTTATATTTTCATAGCGTTTCAAGTGCTTAGATCTGTGTATTGCCCTTGCCTTGGATCATAGCCCTGAAGAACAAAATAATACTATAGGTGTCTTAGTGCAAAATTAACGGCGAAAACAACCAAAGCAATGGAGCAGATACAGAAAGCAATACACAAAGAGACAAACGATACAAAGCAGAACCAGACTTAGACATCAGAGGTCAACCCACAAAATATTGTGAAGGGTAAACATGTTAAAAAGAAAAGTCTTAGAAGGAAAGTAGTGACAAAATGGTTTCTGAGAAAGCTGCAGGGCTCCCTCATATGGGCTCCTCACGCAATATGTACCCCTTGCTTTCCTGCATTTGGCTTTGGCACACACTTGACGCACAATAAGAAAGCAGTCATGAATAACTTTTTTTTTTTTTTGTTAGAAATTTTAATTCAACTGTAATTTCAATGAAGACTTGAAAAAATTGAGGGTGTTCATTATAACTGAAAATAGATACAGAAAAAAAAACAACCAAACAACAAAACAAACAAAACAAACACACAAAAAAACATAACTTTGTTTTGACCTTACTTTGCTGGTTCTTACTTTACTTAAAAAGAGAAATGTCTTGCAGAATTAGAATCTACAAGACCAACACATGGTCAGATTAACAGGAAAAGGGAAAGAGGGATACACCAAATGATGCATGTAGTCAGAAGTGAAATATGTTTCTTATTGCTAACCTATCCCCATTTACCATAACGTTCTACACCCAGAAAAATAAATTTCAATAAATATCATCAATATCCTGATGTTTCCTCCTAAAATGCAAACCCTGCCTTGTAGATAATTAGTGGAAAGATGTTCTAATAGCACCTTTTCAAGGCCATTGGAGTGTCAGTTTTTCCATTTGCTTCTAAAAATTGCAGTGCACTGTAAGCCAAATTTCAGTGACTCAAAAGCTATGTTCTAACTGGATAGCACATTTTCAACTGTCCTCAAGTGGTCCCTGCTGACTTATGCTCAGGGTTGTCACTGACAGACCGCACACTGTCCAGGAACTAGAAAGAAGAAGTGTTTCAATTTCTCATAGGAAACAACAGTGAGCAAACTGTGTCCTTAAGATAGGTGTATTGACAAGGGTAATGTGATATTCAAAATTAGGCACCCTCCAGAAGGATCCTTATTAATGCAAACAATGAAATTACACAGTTCACCCTTAGGGTAAATGACAGGCTTCTTCCAGCTTTTTCCTTTCCCTTCTGGGCGATTATTTTTATATGGCTCTATATATTTCCAGCTTGTTCTAATCTAACCTAAGTTTGCTATGTCTTAGTCTCATATTTTTAGTATGAGACTTACATGAGTTGCCTCCAAGATTTACCTTCCAAAGTCCATGTGACAGTTAGGCATGGATTGTCAGGGACTTGCAAAGGCAAATCCCCTCTGGGTGTCCGGGTCTCGGAGCACATCCCAAAGGCAGACCTTGCCCCTGCTCACTTCTTGCTGACTGGCCTTATTCAGGAAAGCTTCAGACCTCATGACTGAAACAAAACATCCTCAAGGAACTTATGAATAAGTCCATTTGCTTCCTGCCTCAAACACTTCTAAAACATTAACCTGAAGCGTAAACGTTTCTGCCTTTCATTTCCTTGGGGATGACAGGAGAGAGAGTCGGAGACTGATTGCAAAAGCTGTAGCGCTTGTCTGAAGTCTTTAGCCTGACTCTGGTCAGGCCCCAGGTGACCAGCTAATGAAAATAATTCAAACTTTACCAAAACAAGAGCCATTTGTAATGTGGAAATTCTAGACAGACAGCTCCACAAAACCCTGGGAACAAACATGGAGATAAATCTTTGCAAGAAGAAACACCCCTACCTCATTACTCACAAGGTCAATTTTAAATAGCATTGTGGGGCACAGCCCTCACATGTGGCAGAAAATTACTTAGTATTAGCTCTTTTTTTAAATACATCCATACCTGTGTGCTTGTTTCTCTGGAGTCATGAAGTACAAGGAAATATTTGGCTTCAGAAGTATCAGGAAGACTTTTGAAACCCATGCCTTTTAAATAGATGGACATTGGGATCATTCTTAAGAACAGTTTCTATAACTGAAAATGAAAGAGAAAGAAATGAACCATTGAAAATAGGTATAATAGCCCTGATTTCAAATAAACACAACGCAGCCATGAAACAAGGCACAGAACAGTACAAGGAACATGCATGAAGGAGGAAATCAGCTGGGGCTCTCCAGTAACAAAACTGGAAGCTTTCAGATGTCAAAAACCTCCCAGAAACAGGAAAAGGAGAATGGATTGCATGCCGTGGCACATAGGCTGTGCAAGCTTGGAGCAAGGCAGCATCGATGAATCACAGCTGCAGGTGACTAGTGACAGGGAGCTGCAGCATCCTGGGGAAAGTGTGTGCTGGGTTTCCCGGGCTTGGTGGTCGGCAGCTTGCTGCTGTACTCCAAGCAGTGCAGTCAAACCCTATGCTGACTGAAGGGCTGTGCATCCTCTGCCCTGTCACCCTGTGGCAGCAGTAACTCCCCAGCAGCAGAGGAGCTTGGGGCTGGCAGAGAGTTCCCAGCCAAGAAGTCTGCAGTCATCAGGAAAATGCACATTACCTCTTGCAGGCTTAGGACCATCCCGAGGGCATACCTGAAGACCAAGCAATGGGGAACAATCTGGAATCAGTCCAAACCTGTTAAGTCAACCTAAAAGTTGACTCTAAGATGATATAATTCAGGGATTGCATGAATGAAGCACTTTTAATATGAGTTTTGTAAATAAAGTCTTTAGAGGTACACACTACAGTGCTAAAAATTCTTTATTTATACAAACTTCATAAAACAATATAAAACATTTCTATGTGTGTATAATATTTTTCATCTTACCATTTATTAATACTTTAATTTTAGTAGTTATCTTCTCAGCATTCACCAAGAAGACTGCAGACACCCAAATTGCATTTCTACTTTCTTTGGAAAACTCTTTGGAAAACTGACTTTTTAGCATTTGCTGCCTTATGAGACCTCTTAGATATGTCTTAATTTAAAAAAAAAAATTGTAAAATTTATTAGTTACATCTGATCATAACCTGGTTCCACCTCACATACTAAACTAAATAATTTTATCACATGGTTTAGTCCCAATGAAAAACAACATTTCTACACCCGCTGTTTTATAGGGTTAGGGTTGAGTAAAAGTTGTCTTTTACTACATATCTGTTACCTGGCTGAATAATATGTGCACACTACTGCTATGGAGAGGAGCTTTTTAAAGGTACTTATTATTTAAAAAATAATTGAAAGAGAAGACTATCATGTAGAGCCTCAAAATATCTTCCCATTAAAGAAAACCCTCAGGATATGGTTGTTTCCTTAAAGTCCTCACTGAAAGAAGAAAATTATTTTTGAAAGTGATGGAGAATTCTCTGTGTGGTTAAAATTCCTAAATGCTGACTGCTGCATTATGTTGTGTGGTGACATACCAAATTAGCACAGTACATTACTGCCTATATCATCACTTGAAAGGAGTTTTAAAACTGTGTATGCAATCATTAATGGAACTCAGATCTGTGTTTTTTTACCCCAGCTCTCCAGTGTTATTTTGATGGGACTCATTTCAGTATGTTATTGAAACAGTCATGAATTAGCAAAATGAAATCAAAATAGATGCAAAACCTTAGAGAGAGTCTTATAGTGTAATTCTGCTGCTGTCTAGCTTCCCTGAGCACAGCTGTCAAGAATATATCACACCAGGAAAAACACTCAAGGGCTTTTGGTGTCTGTATTCAAGGGAAGAAATGTGTTAAATTAAAAAAATTGTTAAAGTGGCCAAAAGAATTTGGAAGAATTTTTGTCAGTCTGCCACTTTTTCAGTACAAGATGGCTCACTTCTAAGTCGCGCTATAACTCATTATAGTTTGTTCTTTACTTAGTACAAATCGTCTTGTGCCATATCATTAGTGTGATGAAAATTCATAGGAAATAAAAAAATAAAATGAAAAAACTCTTCATGAAGATTTAGAGTTGAATATGTACTACTAGACACCAGATTAGAAAATTATGGCAGAATTAGCATGACAAGTTGCACTGTTCAGTACCAGTGCCTACTAAAAGACCTTCAAATTTCAGATAGAAACTTCCATGACCCTAACTTTGTACCTAACTTTATACCCCCCTAAACTGGCATCAGTGTCATAAGTTTCTTGATGCTGGTGTTGCAGTGATGATCGGTGGGTTACATCCTTCCCTTTACCTCCAGAAAGTGCAGAGATTAGAAACACTGATGTTCACTGGGTCAGAAGGTGCCTGGAAGGCTTGTGGAAGTCCCTCCAAGACAGACTTGTTGCCTCTCCAAAAGCAGCCCCTGCCTCAAGCAAGCAAATCCCTTGGCCCACAGCTACAGCTGACACCCATAGATAAATGGGTGACCACACAGCTTCCCTGATAAATGCACACAGGTAATCTTCATAGTCTGAGTGAGGCAAAGTGAAGGGAAATACCCTCCCAGTGACAGTCTTATCCACAAGTACTTCAGTCTTATCCAAAACACATCTCCGGGAAAGCTTGGGAGAGACAAGTTGCTTCATCCTATTCTCACCCATCCCTGACAGCCACTCCAGATTCCCCCAGGGTATTTCATTACAAGCTTATCAGGTCCTTTTGATAACTAGATTGTCAGATTTGCAGTGATCCTCTGAAGTTAGATGAATATATCACTGCTATTTTCTCAACAACTGTGCTACAAAAGTAAATCAACAGGGGCTAGACTGAGTCTTCCAGTAACTCAGCAATCTGACAACTAGCTCAAAAATTGTACCAAGAATTAACATTCCCTTAAATAGTGTATCCATGCCCTTGAGACCCGTTATCCTAGTATCTAAATTACAAGAAGATCAACAAAAAGAAAAACCATTCTATTCTATTTACAGTATTTACATCTTTTTCCTAAAAAATCCTTTTAGAAAGAAGAAACAGTTGCAGGACATTTTTATGGACAAGCTAAAGGATAGCTTTTTTTTTTTTTTTAATGACTTGTGAATAATTTCCAGAAATCTAACTTTGTCATAGAAAAGTTGTTGAAAGAAGGACGTCAGATAGATATGAACCGCACAGAGTATTCAATTGGTAATGACTGAGTCACTCACCTACAGCCCAAAGTGAAAATAAAGGTACAGAAAGTTATATGCAAATGACTTTTAATTTCTGGCTTAATTTCAGGTGTGCAAGCATGCTGCAGTTGAGTCTGGCTGAATTTTTTCCCAGTTTCCATGCACATTCCAGGTTTTAAAAAATGAGAGCCTTGGCATTTTGCACAGATCAAGCTAAGTGGTATCATAAACTAAGTTGTAGGATTAAATCTAAATGCCCTAATATTTGTACTCAAAGGTCAGGCTTTAAACATTACTTCAAAAATTATCTAGACCCAAAGAGTGATCACTGCAGAAGCCCCTTTCAAGAGTTTTTCACTCTTTCTCTCTGCTGTCCTGTGTCAGAGAAATGCCATATCAAAATGGCAAGAAAACCATGAGGCACTCTCTGCACTTGGAAGGGATGCTGACTTTTTAAGAATTTTGGGCTGAAATTTTTCGTATCATGAAACATTTTGATTACAAAAAAAATTTACTGATGGCAGGAGTTAGAGTGGTGTATGCCGGCTGACAAGGACATGGAGTCCTCACTGTTCCTTGTAAAGTTTCTCTTCTATGGCTTTTCTCTACTGTGGCAAAGACTCATCATTCTTGTTAACTCCATGTGACTGAGTTTGCATTAGTCACCTCCTAGGAAAGCAACGGCCCTCAGTGATGCTGGCCTTGTGTCTCAGCCTTTCCTGCCCATTGTGCTAGGGTAACCTTCAGTTTATGTTTGCCAAAGCATAATCATCTTGCAGATCTCTAATTGTGATGTTGCTCAGGCCCAGATGACTCAATGTCATCAGCTAGGTATTTATATGAAGTGTCTTGTTTTTTGGAATTTAGTGCAACCTTTAATTGAATGAGACTAAGAAAAAAATCTGCAGAAGACTGTTAAGAAGCAGAAAGTATAAATTGAACGGACTTTGTGACTTTTGTTTTTTTGAGTAGATGTAGTGGATGTACTCAAAAACTCTTTCCTGGCTTTTCAGATTTCAAAGAATTTCAAGATATCCCTTACTCTTTTAAGGAGCAATTCTGCTACTTTAAGATATTCCCCCCCAGCACCTCCAGCCTGAGCAAACAGAAGACTTCCCTAATGGAACTACACTAGAAGACCTGATGTTAGCATGCTTAATCTCATCATGCTTCAGTCTGATCACACAGATTGCTGCTGAATGCAATATGCTCATCACTATTTTTTTTCTTATTGTTTGTTTTTATTTGTTTGGTTTGGGTTTGGGTTTGGGTTTTTGTTTGGTTGGTTGGTTTGGGTTTTGTTTGTTTGGTTTTGGGGTTTTTTTGTTGTTTGTTTTGGTTTGGTTTTGTTTGTTTGTTTTTGTTTTTGTTTGTTTTTGTTTTTTTCTTTTCCAAACACCTCCTGCAGATTCCAGTAAATTCCTATGTAATATTTGAACTTCTTATGAAAAACTTCTTTACATTTTCTGATTCCCTGGCCAATGCAATACCAGACTCATCCATAGTTAAACATCCCTTTTATTTTCTTTCCTTTACTATTTTGCCTATAAAAACCATGTCTTTTTACCTTTTATTTTGCATCAAATGACTACATTTTCTTCATTTTAGCCCTTCCTTCCAAGAAGTTTCTTGCAGTAAGCCCTTTTCTAGCATGCAACCAAAGCTTTTACTGTCTTATAGGCTTAGACTATATTACCAATTTTTTAAAGACAAACAATACACTGTAAGAACCAGTAAATTATACTTACCAATACTGCTTGTGAAAAATAAACTTGAGAGGAGTCAGCCCAAATTACACCTTCAAAATGTATGATAAAAAAACAAACCAAAACAATAACAAAAAAAATTCACCTCAGCCATCAGAGATGAAGAGAGAGGGGGAACGTGTGCATTCTCTAGCTCAAGGTCTGATCTATCCCTATTTCTGTCAATGGAAGCTTCACCATTAGACTCAATGTGCTTAAGACCAACACTGTAAAGAGGCTACAGCAAAGACAAACTGAGCTCTGAGATCCTAAAAGCCACCAATGCAAAGTGGAAAGCAGGTTCCAGATACGTATTTCAAATAAGGAGTCTACATGTGAAAGGAGCTGAGTCTAATAAAATGTGAAACATCTAATTCCTAAAGCAGAAATTACCGTTCCTAAATTGAACAAGTTAAAACAAACAAACAAACAAAAAACTAACCAAACAAACAACACACAAAAAAACCCCAACAAAACAAAACTTTTTCTACAGCAGTATTGATTCTTCTGGGAATTTGTATGTAACAAGCTGAATACAACTGTTCTGATGAAAGAGTGTGCTATCAAATCCTAAAAATAACCCCACAATTAGAGATTATGAACAGCCTTGCTTTACCTATAAACCAAATAAGTTTTAGTTGATTTTGACCAGCTCAGTTGTCTTCCTTCCAGCCTGACTTCTTAGGACCCATAAAAACGAATGAGTATCTGCTACTTACAACAGAGCAGAGGGAGCTAATGTGCATAATTGTGGATCCTACTTCAGTATGCTTCAGTGCTAAATCAGTTCTCAAGGGAGTTTGGGCCATAAAGGAGTCTTGAACCTTGCCTGCAACTACACTCTGGACAAAGTTGCCAAAGCTAGGATTGTTGTAGGCACTGTGAATGCTGGCCTTCACAGCTAGGGCTTGGAGAAAGCAACTCAGCGACTGTCCTTGGATAATTCCTAGTGTCTGTAAGGGCTGTCATGGCTTCTTTATACACACAGGAGGGTATAAATAAACTGTAGCAAGGCACAGGAGAGACAGGAGATCATAAAAATACAGAGGGGACATCACAGTGGGTGAAAAATAAGTACATTGTTTATCTACAAGAGGTGCAGGATGAACTAATTTGTTGGAATGGTCGAGGTGTGTTCAGGTTAACATTAGGGATCAGGTTTTCAGAAGAGCATCTATACACTCACACATCCATTGCTTAGCTGCACATAAGATGACATGGCACATGTCATTGCACACACAGTTCTGGGGAAGACTGATCAGCTCAAACATGTTCCTGAGAACATTTAAAACGAGTCCAAATAATTCTATATAGGATTTGTACATTATTAATGATGTTTTCTTGAATATTTTTGTTAGAGTTTTTGTGATGCTGACAGTGACTCTTTGAGTGTTTTTATATCTGCTTTGAGTGCATTTGATGGGAAATACCAAGCATATAGAGAACTCAGTTAAACTTAACCCACTCCTTGGAGAGAGGAAGATGTGGCCTATATTGAGGTTAATGAACTGCCTGGCAGAGAAGCTTGTAAAACTAACTTTTAACCAATTTATATTTTAAGGAAGATTATGTCCCTGAAAGCAGACTGTGGAGAAATTTCCACATCTCCCATTAAAATGTTCCCACCTACTGTTTTTTCAACAGAAAGAATGCCAGAAAGACCTTTTAGGCCAAAGAGATCAGTCATGTTATTTCTATCATCCCAACTAGAAATGCCTCCTTGCACTATTGCAGATATAAATATTGCCACATTATTTCTTGCTGAACTTCTTCCAATAGAAATACCACAAAAATGTTTTTTTCTTTGGGATATTTAGACTATGAAATTTTTACAAATTGTATATATCAACATAGCTCAAATGGTTACCAAGTATTTTTCTTTTTTATCATTACCAGTGTTTTGTGGCAAGACTTCCCTTTCCATTTTAAGGACAAGTCATCAGATTAGATACATCCTGCTGGGAAGAAATTGTCACCAGAATTCTTACGTGGTAAAAGATGAAGAAAATAAAAATAAAAAGATGTGTAAAACTCCATCTTTGCTTTAATAGTAAGTCAAAATTCTATCTGTCGTAGGGAATTAGATTATCTGGTGCACTTAAGTAGCATAGACAGTCAAATGGATATCTTTCTGGTTCAATTATTCGTATACATGTTATGCCCCAGTTTGTTTGGTGAGTTCAGGGGAAGGCGGTTTGATTCACGCTGGGTGGTGCATGGGGGAAACAACAAGATTCTCAGGAGGTCCAATAACACACTTTCACTTGCAAACTTTAGAACATTGAGGTAGAATATGGTACTTCACAAACTTTAAAACATCTGGACAAAGTAAGGCACTTTACAAATTTTAACTTAGCAAACTTAAACTTAGCCAGCTTTAACTTATCCAGACACAACAAGGCACTTGCTAAGGCATTGATTGGAATTTTTCGGTTGAACTGACAATATATTTTGAGAAGAAGTTAGGGGAAGAAAGAGAGAAAGAATGAGAAAGAAATGATAAGAGCAGAAAGATTTCACCAGCTGTGAAGCCAGGGATGAGACTTGATAGGTCAAAGTGATGGTTGCAGTCTTTAGCCTTAGGGGGTGGGGAAAGCCCATGAAACACCAAGTTCAATGTGCAGAGATTCAGATGGGAACACCCTGGTACCTCACCCTGGGGAGGGGAGTTTTACACTGTCTGATGCAACACTGTGGGTCACACAGTGCTTTGGTGGAAGGCCTCAGAAGAGAGCCTGGAGCGGGCACTTCCTGTGTGGATGTGTGTGTGGTTGTTTGATTGTTTCTAACACCTTCTATGAGGTGACAGTTGCCTCTCCCATCGATGTAGTTGAGCCAATTTTGCCCAGTTAGAAGGGATGAATACTTTCAGGCCTACGTGTCAATGTCCCAATATCTCCTCCAGGAGATCATCATGGCTAGACTTCAGAACAAAGATTTGGGAGGGTTTTACCGACACTCCTCACGGAGATACTGAACCAGTTACACCCGATTAGAAAGGATGAATAACGAGAATGTACTGATACCTTATCCAGGTGGGGGAGAAGGGATTACAACTGAGCCAGTTGTCTAAGGGGGTCATTGGCAAGATAAAAAGCACTATCCCACCTCTAAGGATCTGCTACTAATTTGTCTCTCCCCTTACCTAGCTCAAAAGCCAGATTCTTGCTAGACAAAGGTTGACTTGTGGTGGTCATCCCCTGGTGTTCACACCCTCTGTACCTGAACTGTTACCTTGCTCATCCATCGACAGCAAAGCACCTACTGCTTGTGTAAATGGCTGATAGTTTGAGCCTTTAACATTAACATTTCAGTCTCCCATGATATATAATTATAAAGGTATTTCAAATTCTGCTACCATAGTCAGCATCATGGTAGGAAAAGCACTTTCGTTTTTTAATAGCTCCACGTAGGATAGCTTCTAATTCAAAGGTATTTGGTTATGAGAATGAACAGATATGTCATTCATGTCTCCTTTTCAGTTTACTATATTGAAAGATACAGACTGAAATTCTGTTTCTTTGGTGACACAGCATTTCGAGAGCAAGTGAATACAAAGGCAAGTGTCCTCTCTACATCTGCCACTGCCTTCAAATGGCTCCCTGCAAAAAAATGTGTTCTTGGAGTCTCTAAGAACTGGAGTGGAGATAGCTAAGGTTACAAATCAGTATATGGAGGGAGAGTCACTCTGTGAGAATTCAAGCCCACAGCAATTTTCTTGGTCAAATTGCCCATCATAATTTTGTCACATTGTGTGAATTGTCAGTGTGTGCTTCTAGAAGATCACTAGGAGGTAAAGCTTACCAGAAGTTGTTTGCAGAAGCAATATTGTTATTTTATGATGAAGCTGGATTCCCTCCACTTTGGGAAAGTTTTGGTTCAGTTGAGAAGCATCTGCCTTATGCTGCTTACCATAAGGGCTCAAACTGGGCCACCAGTCTGAACTGGCTACCCATCTTCCCTACACTGTGTTCAATTCTAAAACCTGAATGAATGTTGTGGCTTGAAGCCTCCTCTAGGTAGCAAATGTAATAAATGTCCCTACTTTGACTTTCAGGGGTGAAAGAACTGTCCCATGAAGGTGAAAAAAATAAAATTATAGTTTATTAAATATATTTCCATTCTGCTAGCATTGTCTTTGGTTTCATTTCTCTTGAGATGTTCACTCAAATAATGCAGTTCTGCAGCATCCCAGGGCAGCATTCCAGGAAGGCTGAGACTCATGAAGAAACTTTCAGATTTGGTAACTGCACCACTGATTTCCAGAGAGCGGTGCTTCAACAGACCACAGGAGAACAGGGGTATCTGAATCCAAATAGTCTCAGCATTTGAAGACAGTTCCCAAACTGAGCACCAGAATGGACTCTGGATTGGTACTGAGAAATATGAACGTTGCTCAGAGCCTTTCACTCCTCTGACTCAAGTTGATTTTTTGATGGTGTGGCCCCATTGAGCAGCCAGCATGCCAGCATGGATATAGAAGACATGAGAAATGGCCCCGCAGAGCAACCACAGAAGCAAGTAACATCTAGGTAGGTCCCTTTACTCCAGTCTAAATTTTTTTTTCCCCAAAGAACTATTTGGCACTCCCCTGAGTTGTTGAGTAACTGGGTTAGAATCTTTTGTTTGTTTGCTTTAAACAAAAAGGGATTGTTATTGTGCAATAACATTGTTCTCAGAGGCAGACAGCTTTTGCAGGCTGTCTGCAGCTTTGTATTTTTTAAGTATCTGTGTTTTAAACACAAAGGTCATTGATCATCCTATCAGGTCATTACTATATCTGTGTCACTGTGGGATAAGAGCCTGCTGATAACTGGGCCACCAACTCCCCCATGCCTCCAGCAGCAGACTGGAAGCAATCATCTGTAGGGCTACTGCAGGGATAATGCATCCTCCCACCCTGCCCAGCCTCACTGCAGATCAAGGTTGTCTTTCCCAGGTGTTCCCTGTCCAGACAGGCCACAGGACATGATTTATTACTACTAGTAATCAGCACCTTGAGGTAAATTAAAAGCAAGACTGTAAATCTTTACATGCTCTTTCATCCGTTACTTTTTAGTTCTTAACATCAAAATGGATTGACATTCCTCTGCCACACGGCAGGGTTGGGTCTTGTTTTACTGAGAAATTGAAGACTGCAGCCACAGTGCTCATGCTGTAAGGATACAGCATGTGGGAAGAGGCTGAGTGACGTGTTGAATAGAGTACTGCCTTTGTTCCTCTGGGACCCAGGTTTTCAGCCAAATCTCAAGTCCTATGTTAAACGAGTAGTCTCTATTCCACTCCCGGGGGAATAGCAGTCTGCATTAGAAAACCACGGTGCATAATTCATCAGACTCAGTAGCTGAAAGCCAGGAGCCAGATTCGCAGAGAAAATTGGACAGAGGATCCTTTCTGTCTCTCTGTGTTCAGGTCAGAAGTCGACTGATGGGCATCTTGCCTATGGTGAAGCCAAAGACACTGCTGCTGGAGCTAGTCTCTACCACAAAATATGGAGACAAGCCTCCACAAAATGTGGAGACTGCACTTGTCTTGTAGCAATAAAGTAATTCTGCAGCTAGAATCTACTAACATGTGTCCCAGACAGCACTATTACTAGTGACAAATTAAATGAGGAAATTGTTAATTAAAAAAAGCCTTTATACTCTCCCCCTAAAAGCTGTTGGGCATGCAAGCCCCAGAGTACTCAACAGCTCAGTTCAAAAAGTACCAGATACAGCCACAGTGCCCCCTTGAATTTCAAACAGATCTTATTTTTATGACAGAAAATGATACCTGGTAAAAGAATCAGGTGACTGATTTGTCTATTCATATTAATTGGACAGAATTCCAGGAAAAATACTTTGGAGCCACACATCTGCCCAAGACTCTGACACCATAATGAGCTTTATGATGAGACTACAAATGATAAAGGAACCTGGAAGAGAAGGGAGAGGAGACTCAAGACTGGGTGCTGGAGCCAAGCTCCTGGGAAGAGCAACCATCTTCATCACAGTGTGCTGGTTGGAGGCTGCGTCAGCCCAGAACGCCAATCCTTCAAGATGCAATCAGAATGTATGGAATGGAAATTATGGAAGAGAATAATAAGCATGGGGAGAATAATAAGACAGAAGTTTTCAATAACAGGTGAGATGAATTGTAAAAAGGTTGTTTGGATCATATGAGCTGTAACCCATGCTTACTCATTGATGCTGATGCAGTATTACGAACGTGGAACAGTATTTGGGTTTTTTTTAAGAACCACTTAGGAATGGTCCACAGTCTGATCTAATTGTTAACTGAGGTATTCCATCGATGTCAATAGCATTATTCAGCCTCTATGAAAATCTGAATCTAGCCCAATGTCATATGGATGTCAATATCTCAGCACATTGTTCTCAACAGTAAGGCAGATATCAAAACATGTGATCAGTTGGAAGTTAGGCTACATCATATGCTCTTCAGGGAAAAGACTGTAAGAAACAGAGTTCGAGAGCTGCAATTGGAAAGTAGAGGTTTGTGTTCATCCTCCAAGGCAATGCTTTGCAGAGATCTGGAAACAGGGTAGAAAAAGTGTAGCAAGAATATATTCCCCAAGGATGACAATGGTGTTCTTGCATGGGAATGCAGTTTCCAGTTCCAAGTCAGTATCTCTGTGCTGCCCTATATAGATATCCCTGTTATCTGGAGGCTCCTTGCACAGGAATCCTTACACAGCACTGGGCTGCCTCATACAGACATACCTGAAAAGGCCTTATTTCTGTGAGAGGAAGATAAATGAAAGTTATACTTTCATTGAAACAGCTGTAAGCCTGTGTGGCTTGATAAGACTTGCATCGAGTCAAAACAGTTGCATGAAATTCTTTAGTCCACCCCAAGGAAACTGTATCCTCTTTGCTTGCAAACAGTGAGATATTAGTCCACCTTTCACTTGGCATCTCTGTCACCATCATATCCATTCTCTCTCTCTCCTTCATCATCTCTTTTCCCATCTCTGTCTCTGATGACCTGCCTCAAAGCTTCACTGCAGTCCTCCAGGACTCACCACTCAGCAACACCAGCACACCAGTCACCTGAAATGACTGTGCTCAAAACTGTGATTCATTATTACCCTTCACTGTACACATCAGAGAGAACTGTCCCAACTAATAATGCTTTAGATTAAAACTTATCTGGGCTTTCAGCCACTTAAGAGTTGTCAAGCATTATACTTACAGTCATAAGTAGTAAGTGAGGCCAAGTTGGAGTGTGAACAATTGTTTTTTTACTTCAGAACACTCATCCATTATTAATCTCTCAGCTACAAGTGTGATGACTGGAGTGTTACTTCAGGGAGATTGATAAGAGTGCTTCGTTTTGGTGTAGGGGATCAGTATCTTAGAACTAATTGTTTAGATAAGCAATTAGGTCAACATTATCAAGCTTGTGTGGAAAGCACTTCAGTGGAGTAGCACGAACATGAGTGCTAATTTAATTGTAGGCTCTTACGTGTATGTGATCAGGTTTGTAAATGTTTGACTTCATTTTCCATAAGAGAAACCAAAATGAAAGTTACCTAATACTAAATATGTAGGAAAGAAGACAAACTGTTTGGGAAAAAAGGTGATGTAGCAAAGCAAACGTACATAGTTATCACCTGCTGCCTAAGAAGGTGCACACCTGCAGCATTCTCGAAATCATATCAGCATGCATGAACAAAAGGCCAGAGAGTCCTGTGTTTAAGATAATAATTACAGGGAAGACTGGATGGGGAACATGCTGTGGTCCTAATTGCATCTAAATACAAAGCCGAATGTTTTAAAGGCAGTGTTTAAATCAAAGCATATTCCCCTTTCATTAATGGACCTTCAAGGTAGAGTGAATCTATAGCAAATTCTAAGGCTTTAAAGTCTTTGACCATACATTAAATCATCAAAGGCTTTTTTTGCATGTGTTTTGGACTGCCTTATGGCCAATCCGGGCAGAGCTGACCATTTTAACAGGGTCTGTTTACAGAGCTCCCACAGCAAAACAAAGCATTTTAGGTAGGAACCAATCTGCTCACTGACTGTTAAATTCACACTACCTGTGTTGTCTGAACAGTGGAGAACACAAATGCCCATTATCTCAGGACTATGATTCCTTTTAAGACTCAGATCACCACTGACAGTCAGAACCAGAGACAAGCCCTCTCCCTGCACTTAGCAGTCTAAAGACAAATCACCAGAATATCCAGCTCTCGACAAAAAATATCATTCCTTCAATAACTACTTCTCTCCTGCAAACAAAAACAACTCTGAGCTTCACCTTGAATATCCTAGCATGAGAAAAGAGGGGGAACTCCACAGTCAGCAGTCTCCTCATGGAGATGACCCACCGTGAAAGTGCCTCATTTGATGTCCCCATAGCAGACCTGGTAGCTGATGTGGCACAAAGACCTTATCTCAAGCAGGGGGACTCAGGCTGTCTGAGGCTGTATCAGGTGTGAAAGGACAAAGCTAGCACTCTCACAGTTCTCACAGGTAGGTATGGAGGAGGATGAAGTCCTTATACAGTATAGTGAAAAGTGGGGTTCTCCTATTTCTGTATATGGTGCATTCATTACACAAGCTGCCTTTAAAGTGCCATTGGTCTGGCATGTGAAACCATCCAGAAAACCAGGTGAATGAAAAAAGCTGCTAGGCAGAAAAGAGATCAAACCCTGCAAAAACAAACAAACAACAACCAAACAAACACAATGGAAACAANAAAAAAAGAAAACAAAAAACCCACAAAACTAAAGCATCTGCCTGCAAGGCATCTGCCTACAAAAGTTTAACAAGTGAAACAAGTTTTGTATCAGTAGTAGTTATATAAACTTAAAGCATATCCCATATGTAGTGCTCACAGTAGAAGGTTACCCAGTGTATTAAGGATCTGAGTTTTACCTGGGAGAAAACAATTTTTTACCACCCGCCACATCCATAGTATTAGTGAACCAATCTCCACTAGACTCTGATTCAGCTGCAACGAGTAAAGGAACAAGACAAAAACATTTATTAAAAAAAAAAAAAAAAGTTCCAGGATGTTTGGAGTTTTGTTGGATTCAAAATGAGCAGAAACTTTGTGATGTGATAGCTGAAAAATAAGAGGATACTCTTCAAATTGAACCAATTCCACTCTAAAAAAAGTTATGGGTACAGGATGTCAGAAGTTCTTCCTTTGTATTAGGAAAAATCCTCCTGAATTTCCTAGTCATCAACTCAAGAGCCAACCTCTCTATTCCTCGTGGTAAAAGGGGTTTTGTCTAGACTGTGCAATTGTGCATGGGTTGAGTTCTGCAGTCCAAACTTTTGATGAAGGTAATTACTGAAAACTTGATAGCAGAGATCTCCGTGTTGCATCAGAAGGAAGCTTGACAGGATAGTCATCAATGAATTTTTTCTTTTTTTCTTTTTTTTTTTTTCCCCCATCTTTGTGCTTAGGATGCAACGAGGTTCTATTGTACTCAGTAGTAAAACTTGCACTACTTTTCACTCAAACACAGTCTTTGTGCTCACAGCTGAAGAAAAAAGACTGTACCCAGACGCTCAACTTCATGGAAAAGAAGGAAAAGCAAAAGGGAAAGCACCATGTGCCTGTTGGCTTCCCCCTCCTTCTATCTCGCCTCTCCTGCATCCCCCAAGGTCAGGCACAATCTGTCCCTTTGTATCCAGGAACGAAATAGGACGCAAAGTGTTAGGAATTTCCTAAAACTGTCTTGAATCATGTGCTGTTTAAGTAACTGTCATTTTGCTGCCTGGTTCATTGACACTTGGGTCTTAAATGGTGCCTGTGGAGGAGTAATATTTTCAGCTCTGAAGGGGTAAAGAAAACAGTTTTAGAAAACCAAAGTCTTTGAACCATGATATGCCAAGAAGGAATATGTTGATACGCTTATTTCATGTAAAGCCTACATTCTTTTTGCATGAAATCAACAAGACATTAAAATAAGTAATTCACCAAAGTATAACATTTAGGACAAGTCTATTTTCATAGAAGGAAAAAAAATTAGAACAGCTGGTTGAAGGAAAAATTAGTGTAAAGATATCAGAAACAGCTGAATAAACTTTCAGTAGTCCAAGAGAAAAAGAGTCTCAATCTTCTGGTTTATTCTTATTTTCCTATTTACATTCTTTAACTGAATTGGAAGCGGCATTCAACTTTTCTAGCACCTTTTCATTTTCAATTTATTAAGGTTATGGGGTATCATAATGTTTTAAGGTCATGGGGAAGAACACTGGTAAAACATCACTAGATCTAGTGTTACTTTCCATATGTTAATTTTAAATTAGTTAACTAAGAAGGAAAAAAGACTTCAGAGCTGTTATCAGTCCACACCTCATGAACACATCATAACAGAGATGGGATTAAAAATCAGGTTCATCTACTAAAAAGAAAAAAGTCAGTCATGACTTTCCTTTTACAGGTCTGCTGTATATTGTAGTATACAAATATATGTCTGTTTGATCCAGCCTCACCTGATATGTTCAGTGCTAGTGGAAGAAATTTTGCTCAGGGTGATGAACTGCCTGATGGATTAGACAATGATCAGATTTTTTTCTGGTTTAACACTACCCTTTTAGATTTAAATAGCGAAGAAGAAAAATGTTACAAACACTATTTTACATGTTAAAAAGTAATTTCTGCTTACAGAAAGACATTAGACAAGCACCCTCTTTCAATGATATCAGATCCTATTTGCATCAGTACTGATATGGATTAAGAATTAAAGAGTGTTGGAATGAGACATAGTCTAAAAAGTTATTAGCAATTAGAAAAACTGTATATTAGATATTGTTATTCAATTTTTCTGTGTGGGAGACTTTTTAAAATCTCGATTTGCATGGGAATCCATAATAATTATACCTATACAGTAAAATAGTAAATGTTATTCTGAGACATACAGTGAATTATCTAAGTCTGGGACAGGAAGATGAAGAACATGAATTTTTGATAAATAGAGCATATATATTTGTTTTTATTGAATATGAGGTTTGGTAATCCTAAATTAGTTTTGTAGTTGGAGAGGTCCGAGTCTCAGAGATGCTGTGACTGTTTTCAGCAACAGCAATGCAATAGAATTGGCATTATTATAACAAAATTATTATTCTTTTCATACAAAATTGTCCTCCTGATAAAATATGTGCAACATATATCCAGAAACAAATCTTGGTTCTCCTGTGTCAAGTAGAAACATAACAATAGACAAAAAGCAATTAATCGTGAAGTGTTAAGATTGTTGGCATACGTAAGGAGTTTTGAGTCTTGCTCCCACTCAGGAACACCAAGAAGTTATTAAAAAAAATATTTTTTTCATTCTTAGATTTGAAGTGAGAAAATGTAATGTAAATTTTTCATTTTTCATATAAGTCCTTAGGTTTTCCTGGTGGCAAAGCTCCAGAATAAAAACTATAATAAGGTTCAATTTACTGATTGATGCCAGAGACATCATCTTCCTAATTTTTTTTACGAGAAGTTGTCTTGTCCACCAAAACAAAAACAACAGATTTTATTTTTGTAATGAATATAAAAACAGATTTATAGATAACTAAAAATCAAAGCAAACCCAAGGAAATCAATAACCTACAGCAACCCCTGCACAAACAAAATCTGGATACATCTTTTTTCTGGTCTTTCATCAGAACATCAAATTATTTTCAACTGAAATTTGACAAAAATATTTTCTTCATGATTTTTTACGAAAGCTAACTATGTCTTGTGAGCTATGTATTTTTGTACTTTCATGAGAAAAATGTGACCATTTTGAGTAGTTTATTTTTTGCCTATAGTGTGATAATATTTTGTTTACTTCCCTTCATAATTCCTAACAAACCATCTTAACTTCATTTTTAGTCTACTTCAGTTAATTTTTAGACCAGAATGGGACTTTTTTTTTTTCTGTATAATAATCGAATGGAGTCAAAGCTGTGTTTATAACCTGTGTTTATTGAGAGATAAGTCATTCCATAATAAAGTGTTTTATTATTAATCTAATCTTGTTCCAGTGGATGAATGAGAGTCATAGTAATATTTTTCCAGGGCAGCTTCCAGGACAGAACACTTAAGGAAGATAATTTTAATTTACTGGTAGAGAAGCACATGGAGTGTTGAAAGACCAGAAAGGAAACCAACTGGTTATGAGTATCATATAGAGTCACTTCTACAGAAAACTATGAAAATATTATTCTTACTAGAGAGATCTAAACCTTTATGGTTGAGCTTAACAAATTCATTGGTGTACACACAAAAGAGCATACTCTAGCTTTTTTTTGGTACAATTCGGATGAGGCTCAAATGAAGTAATTGCATCTATACTTCTCCAAGTCATCCTTCAATTTACCATTATGTCATGCTTACACTTTGAACCGGCTGATCCAGGTCTACATATTCCATAAAACATTCAAAACACTTGAGTAATGCTACCATAAAGTAGCAATAAAACAACTTGAAGGCCACATCTGTCTCCTTATCATACTGACATTTTAAAAGACATAGTTCATCAGCTTCTTCTTAATGACTGTTTAGAGAAATTCCCAAGAATTTCAAATACGCAAACTGGTCAAAAAAAGTATTATATAATGTTCAGTTTTCCTTTTATTTGTCATGGATAAACTTTATTGTAATTCTTGAAGATTTTGATAGGTTTTGATCAAACTGCTTTGTGAAAATTGTCTCCCTTTTATTACACATCATATCAGATGTCTTCTGCATTTGGTATTAAATTAAAACTGTCTCCTACCAACAGGATTTAAAAAAACCCCCAACTTAGAACATAAAGCATGAGCCACAAGTAGGAAACAGCTTAGGTGAACATGGATTCACTGTTCAGTTCAGTTAATACTCCCTTTGAAGTCATGGGGAGATCATCCACGATTTATGTTGATGTAGTAAACATCTAACATTTGGTTTAACAAAACTTTAAATGTCTCTCTTGTTGGACTTCATATGTAGTTGTGATTCCCTTCTTGTTGGATATGTTCCCATGCTGTGTGAAGAGTCCACCTCTAGTCTCAGTGACCTCCAGAAGAACTGGAGGAAAATCAAGGCACTGCAGCTCAGATCTCTGCCTTGTCCTTATTCATGAGGTCTGTGACCACCATCCAGCATCCAGTCTTTGGAGCTCCATTCTGACTTTTTGCAGGCACTCCCAGTTAACGCAAATCCTCTCCCAGAAGCCAAACAGATCCTTTCCTATGTATGTTGTATAATACTCACCCTCAAGACTTTTACAGTTCCAATACAATATAGCATGTAAGATGCAAAGTACAAGAGACATTAAAAACCAACAAGCAAACAAGCTAAATACTAATTCTGTGTAATTCATTCTTTCACTAGATGGCCATCTATGTAGGACAACATGATCAGAAAAGCAGCTGTGCTGCAGAGAGTTCCTACCTTGGATCTGCTCATCCTGAGCAAATGGATCTCCTTAAATATGCCTCTTCTGTCATTAGTTTCGAATCAGCCCCTGGAGGTGGTCAAAGTTTGCTATCAGGTGTACCACTGACAGGAATGACTTCTTTTACTTGTGTGAAATACCTTCTTTTTCAAAGAAGTTTTGAAGGCAAAGCACACAAATCAGCAAATCTTGCTATTTTGTTATTCTGTGCCAGTAGTGTAGGAAATTTTATTACAGACATAGATTAAACTGAGTAACAAAGACAAAAATGATAAAAAGAACTTCCTGCCTCACAGTCACATATGTAGCAAGTTCATATTTTCCAACAGGATTCATGAATTGTTATAAATGGATTCTTCATGTCAACACCAGTATTTGCAAATATATTGATGAAGGGGTTCATGGGAAATTTATGAGCAGCAGAGACTGATTCATCCATAAATTTTAATCCTGAGCATGTAACTAAATTTTGTTTCAGTAAAGAAGTCATCTATGTTTTGATACTGTTCTATGAGACTCTGCTACAAAAACTTAGTGGTCAAAGGCAGGAAGAGAGTTGCCAACACTTGTGATTTTATTAGGAGAGAAATAATTTTTCTTAAAACCCTAGCTCCTGAAGTCATATGATTACAGGAAACTGTCATGTTTCATTCACTCAGAAGAAATAGTTCCTGCTTTTTGCGGGTGTGAAGAAAAGTTGAAAATATAAATCCAATAGACAGAGGCACCAGATGACACAAAGACACCAACTTCATCGGTATTTTAAGGAATGTCATGGTTTATGAAGGCCTAAAGTTGAGAACACTGAAATTATGTCATTTAAACAAAGAAGGTAGTGAATAATGATGTGAAAGTAAAATCTAGAGAGTCAGAGTCCTTCCTCCATCCTACTAAAGAGAGGAAATAACGTGTATAGTGAAACCATTCAGCTTCAAAGCTCATTCACATTTTTATCCTAGAGAAGTTGTTTAAAAAATATATCTTTACTCTTGACGAATGGAGTATGTACTATGTCATATGAGAACTGCTAATACACTAATGGAAAGATAAAGCAATGGTTTAGGTCTACATGTTGGAACTGTACTTTTCCTGTTTCTCCAGATAAAAAGAAGAGAGATATGTTAAATAGTATGAAGCCAAGTCATTGCAGAATTTGCAGAAACTACTTCCTGTGAAGAATTAAGGTTTAATTAGCTAAAAAGGAAGTATACAGAGAGATGATAACTGAGAGTTGGTCACCCTGTCTCTCTGATGAGATTATCCTCTGTACCTCTGAACTTTATTATCCAAACAGTAAGTACATGGCATGATTTGGTGCCTCCAATAATCTTGTGCTAATTTTTACTCATGCTGTCTTGTCAAGAAGCCCTGAGCTGTTTGCAGAAGAGCTTGTGATACAGAGAACAATTGACAGCATTTACTGTGTGTGCAGGAATATTATTACAGACATCAAAAAAAAGGACACTTCTTTTGTCATGATCCAAAGTCCACTGAAACCAGCAAATAACTTTCAGCATTTGAATCAAGGTCTTTGATCAGTTTTGCTTAGTATAATTTCATGCCTTTATTTTAAAATTGATTCACCTGATCCTTCTAGGAAGTACACTCCTAGGTGTCCTAAAATGGCTGAGAGGATCAGATTTAACAGACTCCTGAAGCTGCATTTGCAAAGGTCAGCCACATTCTCCTTCAAACACATGCATCACAAGGATACAGGCAGAACAAAGAACAGGCAATAGGTTGCCAGTCTGAGTGTTAGAATCCTTCTGTACTTCCTCCTGGCCTCATCTGCTTTCTGGTTGGGACCTGATTTGCCCTAGGACAATTAAGACCAGGTTCGATGGGGTGTTGCTCAACACTCATTCTAGTGGAAGGTGACCCTGCCCACAGCAAGTGGGTTGGACCTGAATGATATTAAATGTCCCTCCAATCGAAACCATTCCATGACTGCATGATAAAACATCACCAATGCAGCTTTCTGCAGGAGTTCTGACATTGATTTACAAATGCCTATGTGCCAAAAGACCAGCTCTGCTTCCTGTTATAAGGAATGAGAGTGGTTGTGTTCCCCATTCCGCTTGGTGACCCTTTTTCCCATGCAAAATGGGGTGTTAAAGGTCTCAGAGTGCTCCACAACCTGGAGTGGTCCCTACTGCAAACAAAAAGTGACCCTGCCTGGAACAAAGCATGGAAACCCTTGGAAAAACCTCAGTCTATAAAAAGGTAAAAAAGCTAAGAATTAGCACTTTTCACTGCCATAATCTTGGTAATAGGTTGGTGCTTATTAGGACTCCAAATACGGTGACATTGCATTTTTTAAAAAATCTACTTGGTGTGAAAATGTGTCAACATTAGTTCAGGTGTTCTGACGGATTCAGAGCTGTGGGCAAGGAAAGCGTATAAAAACTGGCATGATCAAAAGAGAATAATGAAATGAGACAATAAAGGGATGGCAGGATGATATGGGATGAGATGTAAGAGTCATTGAGAGATTTGGATCAAAAGCAGCTGTAGGGATCTTGCTCTCATCTGTCCTTTAGCAATAGTTTAAGAATATCCCTGACCGAGAGACTCCACTGTGCTGAAAGTATTGCACAAACTCATTGTAACTTTTACAGGCATGCTCTGCCCTGAACTGTTTCTAATCTCAGTTGGTGAGCAAGGGCACAAAGGCACAGAGAAAGGAAGCAGCTTGCCCAAAGTAGGTTAGTAGCAGAAATACAGATAGGATCCAGATCTCCTGCAGCCAACTGGATACGTCCCATGGAGGAAAGTGTAATCTGCCTCCCAAGCCCACGGGGAAGCTTCCAGGCAGAAAAATCTGTTGAAATAAAAAAGCAAGGAAAAGGAGAAAGTGTGGTCCTAATTGGCATACGTAGGAACATGCTGACTGTCTGTGTCTTTCTCCCAGTGGAAAGCTCCAAGGAAATAAACAAGTACAGATGATTTAAACAAAACCCAAGACTCAGTAGCTGCAGCACTCAGAGCCTCTGTTAATGCTGCAGCCCATTCTCTCTTCAGAGGAAGAAAAAGCATGGCAAAGGCAGCACAGACCTCTCACAAGTGTATTGTACAAGAGGACAAAAAGAGGATAAGTATGTTATTCTAAGCACCAGTGGTTTGGGGCAAATTCTGAACTAGACCATTTCTTCTTAGCTAAAAAGTACAGATTCATTTAAGTCTGTGTTTCTTGACATTTTATTTGGGCTTCTGTTCCAAGCTGTTTCTGACCCCCATCTTTTAGCTGTCAAGAGATTTAAGAGACTGTAAAATGGCTCCTATCTACTGAAATGTCAACATGGCTGTGAAAAAAACGTTATTTTTAAAAAGTGGCCTAGTTATTTTGAAGCCATTATTCGAGACATATAAGGAAATCACTTACCTCCATCTTGCTGCATACTGCCATTAAGAAGAGCAAAGTAATATGATTTAACCTTTGCAAAGAAATTGTTAGCAATAATGTGGGCATGGCATGAAAAAAAACTTTTCAAAGGAAAACAAGATTGTCAGTGTACCCGAGGTTTTGTGTTGGTATTAAATGTTTCAAAGCCAAGGAACAGAATTAAGAAGGAAAAATTAAGACAGAGGGGAAACATTATTCAACTCAATATTAGAACTAAATGTTAAGGCAATAATCCACTAACTGTACATGGAGAACACAACTTTTTTTCTCCAGAAATCTGATGGTGTTCTGCCTAAAAGAGACAGTACCTCTGCGAGTGAAGTACTATAGCATTCCTGCATCAGCCCTTAAGGAAGGCAAGATGAAGCACAGGGATGCTAAAGATTTGGCTCTTCTACTTGCATCTCTGATCTGAGTTAAAGAAAATAATAATATTCATCACCTTTGGAAACCAGATTCTGAATAAAAATGCTCAAAAGTGAATGCAGAAACCACACTTTTTAAGGTGTTGCTTCTTAGAATTTGATCTTCCTATTGCCCATGATGTTTTTGTGTCAGAGGAGACCACAACCCAGACATATAGACCTCTTGCTTCCTGTGCTAGCCACTCAGGTAGGACACTTTGCCTGCAGGCAAGCACTGCCTGGTTTTCTGAGATTTTCCCAGGTTTTTCTCAGATTAGTCCCGTTTCTTATTCTCTTTGCAAACAGATGTTCATCACATGCCTGTTTCACCAGCAGCTCGGAGAGAAACTTTCCTTACTTCACATCTAAATATGTTGGATATTTTATGGTAGTTACTCTATTCCTTAATGAGAAAAACATTGCCAAAATTCCAAAATCATGAATGACACATATTACACTGTCAAACCAATTAAGGCAGGGAATTCGCATGTGCTTTGGTTTCCAGCACTGGATAAGATCATCTTTAAACTGATGTAGTCCCAGTGCAGTCTGGGTCATTATCAGCAGACTTCTGAAAGGTAACTTCCAATGATGAATTCCTTAGCCTCCAAATTGCTCTGGAAGTTTATCTGCACAAGAACTTTTTCAGGTATATGTGAAGAGGATCACTAACGTGGTCATTAAATCACAGGACAGAGGCTGGCAGCACAGATTCTGGTCTCCACTCCACTATAGAGCTCCCATGCCCAATGTAAACTAATCTCAATTTTTCCATTTGTCTACTCCAATTAGGAGAGTAGACTCTATTTTCAAAACCAGTTTAGGGCAACTTCACAAAGCTAATTGAACCAAACAAGAGAGCAAAAATAAGATAATATGTTTCCACAAACACTTTGCTGGGCCTGGCACAGGAGACACTGACTACTGCCCATGGACACACACCCCACATTGACAGAAGTCAGCACAGCTGTGCAGAGAGCTCACCTATCCCTAAATGACAGCCCCACCATTCCTCCTTGTCTTCCCTGTGTTGGTCTGAGCCTTTGTACAGCTCTCAGGCAGACAGTTTCAGTAATCAAGCCAAATTCACAAGGTTGAAAAAGCTGTGGTGAATTGCTTGAGGAAATGACCGTGACTAAACACAACCTTTTATCTTCTCTGGTAAGCACAGCTTTAATGTAGATCAATTCACTGATCTGGATCACCACACAGCATCACAGACACTTGCACCAGCACCAGGAGGTGATGGAACAGAAGTATGAACAAGATGCTAGAGGTGGACGATAGTGGTAGCAGTGCCAGTTTGTGATGATCTAAAGTATACGTGAAATTAAGAGCTATGTTTTTTCCCTTTCTGCTTATGGTGGAGTTCAGAAGAACAGCATTCTGTAAGTCAATCTGAAGGAAAGATCACTGGGTAATTCTGATGCTGATTAATATTGTAATTTTTTTAATGGCTTCACTTTCTTTCACTTTGCAACACATTCTCTCCAGGAATTTAATTCTTAAGAGTTTAAGCACAGAATTGTTGAGGACTATGCTCAAAAATTCACATTCAAAAGCATAACCCTTTTTCATGCTGAATCCATTTATCTGTTTATAAACTTGACTGACATTTATCTACATGGAATTTGTCTCTACTCTTGCTGCCCATTTCCTTGGGAAAGCAGAGAGCAGGCTGCCTGCTGGTAACACATCACTTAGTTTTTACCTTTAGACCAATGTGTCTCGGATTGCGCTTTTTGACTTCACAGCTCAGGCTCACACTGCAGCTGACCTGAACATACTCCACTGGATCAGTTCCTGAAAATGCTGTCTGGGTGTGAATGGAACAGATGTTCTAATGGATGCAAGATCAGACTCATATTAATAAAGTTCAAGGATCAATTAATTAAGGGTCCATACCTGTCTCTTGTTTTTGATTATATCCACAAGCCTCACAAGGGCTTATGACTAGGAGGGAGAAAAATAAAAAAGGGAAAACAAAGAGGGATGGAGATGTTGTGAGGCATGACTCTCCTAACAAGGTCTGAAACTGAGATTGGACTTCCTATAGCTTCAGTCTCTGACACTGTTTGTCTACACTTGCCGTGTTTTTTATGATAGGGATCTTTGCAAGGGTGCTTCCTGGAATGGTATCACCCCACTCTTAGATGCCCCATGGAGTGCACAGCTCTGACAGGAGCCAGACAGGGTGTTCAAAGAAAGGTAGGCTAGTGCTCATGTCTTGCTGGGAGCTTCTGATCGTGGCTTTCTGCAATGGACACCTTCCCTCTGAAATAAGTGCTGTAGTCACAGCACTCTGAATGCCTCGTTAGCTCCAGAGTTTCTGGGCCAAGAGTCCCTACTTATCTCAGTGATGTAAACACAGTGAAGCCACTTAAAAGGAGCCTGCACATCTTGCCCTCTCGTCTGCTCCCAGTAAGCTCCCAAAGGAAGGGTCTAAAAATTCCCCTCAGGCAAGTGTCTATTTACTGCCATCCTTCACATTGAGGGACACAGTGAGGACAATATCATAAGGCATGTTACTAAAAGTAAGCCTCCTGCCACCCAGTGCAGGTGTGTGCTCTACTTGCTCTTGCAGGACTGTTTTTGTCGGCACAGTGGTAACCCTCCCCAAGCAAGGTGTCAGAAAAAGTCCCCTCAGTATATCCTAGGGTGGATTTATGAAATACCATTACTTACCTGTCTTGGTGGAGCATATCCACTCCCTGTCTCAGGAGCCAGTTGGGTGGTCATAAGATCCCTCCTACTTTCTTCCTGCTGCGGATGTATCCAGTACTAGTGGGCCCACCTACAGGGAATTTTGGTGAAGAACTTCATTTCTCTTCCCCTCAGATAGGGTTTTCTTCCTTTTTCATTCTGAATGAGGCTAATCCAGAACCTAGCAGCTCAGGAGCTCAGTCATATAGTCAAACTCTTAGAGAAGATTAACACTAACCTTGCTAGGACATAGGTGACACTCAAGGGACTAAGCTGAAGGTCTCGAGTTGTGTAAGGTCTGAACAACCCCTACAGGATGGGGTTTGTGAACATGGTGGCTGGCCCCCCTCCCCCCACCTTTTTAAGTCCGTGGTGGCCAGTCTTTATTAGTATGAAATGGGAAATGGGAAAGCTGAGTAGCTCACCTCTCAATGTTTCTTATGCAAGAGGCGATATTGTTTTTATCTAACTGTAAGGTCAAATATTACATGTGGGTGAAGAATAATAAACCAGCATCCATTACTGCCTTCTGTACTGGAGCAGTAGCAGAAAGTACTCTGGACTTCTCATGAGCGTATTTGCTAAAAGAACCTGCAGAGTACTAAAGCATGGGGGAGACAGAGAATGTTAAGCAAAGCGATGGTTGTGAGCACGTGGCATGCATCTCACCCTGACTGCATAGTGCAGCTATACATGAGCTGTCTGTGAACCTTCAAAGCACAGGGAATGCTCACACTAACAAAGCCACAGTGCAAAAGCTATGCTTCCTCAGTGACATAGTTACCTGATATTTCAAAGTCTTGGCATGAAATGGAGACATAAGTTGCTCACAACAGGGCTGTTCTGCCCATCTACAGTGCTGAGAGGAGTGTGCCCTCTGCTAGAGAAGAAGATGCAGCAAAAAATCAGTTAATTGTACATGGAGAACACAACCACAGGAGGCAGGACGATTGATAAGTGAAAAGCACCATACAATGATAAGCACCAAGTACCAAGTCTGGGCCACCCTCCAAAGTGGTTTTCTCAAGGAAAAGTGCAGTCCATCCAATATCACCTCGCTGGCTACATTCGCTCACTTCTCCTCATAAGATTTCAGAGTTCTTCAAGGCTGCAGCTGTGGAGAAGTCCTGCCTTTTTGGCAAGTGTGCAGGATGGCCAAGCATATCAAATGAGCTTTCTAAGCTTAATTGATAATGACAACAAGTCTAAGGCAATCACATATAAAATTCTCTCTTTTCTCAGATGTTGCTGGATGAGTGCTGGCACAGCCGCCTTCCCTCACAAACATTTCAGATACTGTTTCTTATTTTTTGGCTAGAGCTTTCAGTAAGACTTGGAAAAAACCCAAGATTTATCATGGACCCGGGTTGCCTTTTTAGATTTTTTTTTTTTTCAACTTTATTATCCTTATTCTTCTCAGACAAAACACTGCTTGATTCACTTAAAAAAAAGTCATCCTCTAACACTGTTCTTGCTCTCAGTTCTCACTGAGAGTTTGGGGTGAGGTCAGGAATGCTCTGAAGTGGCACCTTTGCAGACAGCATGTTAATGACACAGGTCAGATTCATTTCACTCACACCTTGGCTAATGGACTTTTTACAGAGTACATACACAAACACACAGGGTTTTTTGTGTCTCCACAAATAAAATCTCATCTGAGCAAAAGATTGTACCTTTATGGGACTTTTATGAAGTGGTATTGTACAGTGAACTTCAAGTAAGTACATGCCAACATTGCATCTGGGCCAGTGTGCTACAGCTGGGAGCTGGAAGTGAAGACTTCCAAACCTCAGGAGTGTTCATCAGTGGGGTTCTGAAGCAGGCATTTTGCAGACAGTGTAAGTGCACAGGGAGATGGAATGTTGGAAGGGAGCTGAAATATGGTCTTGACCCAAACCCAAATACTTTTAAGTCTAAACGAGTGTTTGGATTCAAATTTTCAGTTTAGCACATTATTGAAATGTGAAAGCTATCCATAGAAGCGAGATCTGATGCTAAACTTCCTTCACAGGTGCAGAGTGTTCTGAACTATGGCTCAGTTCAGGTTCACGCCTAGGTGAAACATCTCTGCTTCACAGTGACCTACATTTTGTGGTTCAAACAGCTCTCCCCTTCATCCTCTTCCTAGTGTGGTTTGAACTCCTGCTCCTGCAATCTCTGTTTCTTCTCTTCCAGTCATAACAGCCTGTCTAAGAATATCACCAAGCATCCCCCTTCTATCTCTCTTGAACCCCAAGTGGCAATTCTCCTATGAAGGTTCAGGTGGGTGGTGATGACATACCTACTAAACATGGCCACCTTGCAAAAAGGAGATGCCACACATGCTGCAGCCCAGCCTGTTCACTCATCACTGGTGAGGAACTTGTGGCGGTACAGGATCACCCTGGGCTGTTCAGTAACCAGGAGCCTGAGTAGGTGCTTGGCTGTTAAAAGGCACGTCACTCTAGCTCCACTCATTAAGCCTTCTTGTCTCAGTAAAGCGGAGGAAAAGACAGGAAATAACAGATTTTGAAAGGTGGTCCGAGAGAAGAGTTCTGGACACATTTTCAGCTATTTACCTTACACAGCATAATAAACAGATCACACCAAGAGGAAAAAAAGGGAAATGTGATTTAGGTTGTTCATTTGCAAAGAAAATGGAAATCTAATCTCAGCTCTCTCTTTCTCTCACTTGCTTTCCCAAGTATGACCATTTTATCTGCAACACGAGCTTGTTAAAAACCCCCATCTATCATCCATGCCTGTGTCTCTTCTATTCAGAGATAAATAAGAATAAAATGTTGTTATACTCTCTTCTCCTCAATTCCCTGGTTTCCCTGTCAGAAGAAACAGTTAGGGCTGAGACACTATCTCAAAGTCATCAACTGTTCATCCCAGCTGAAAACAACCTATAGCTCTCCACTGCAGCCTACTATGCCCGACTCACCAAAAAGAGGCTGTTTTTTCTTCTGTTCCACTGAAACTTGGGCAAAAGAGCCAAAGCCTTGACAAATCTGCAGGAGAAGAGCTATGGGTTTTTATGATCATGACCTGAAGTGACCATATTAATTTACTCTTCTTCCTGGCTCTATGTCAAATCCCACTTGCATGATCCACACAATGAGTCCAAGTTGTCCAAAGCAGACAAAAGGGATTTCAGTTTGCTGCTGTGTAATTAGGCTAAGTAAATGACAGTGCTCTTCAGCAGAAAACCTTGTGCTGTTTGGAACAAAGGAAGAGTGAGGAGTTGTGGGAAGAGGAGAGGAAAGAAAAGAAGAGGAAAAAAGGAAGGATACACAAAAACTACCTCCATAAAGAGTGCAGAACTTTTCTGTTCTGGATTCAGAGCAAGAAGAGAAGCAAGGACATCTCTGATCAGTGTTACTCAGGTGCACCTATATTTCCCCCCTTCTTTTCTGGCCAATGCATTCTAGTGAATGAGCACAGATGTAACAGCTGGCTGCAGGCCAGGAGTATGTCCCAGGTGGCCTTGGTTCTTATCTCAGCCATAGAGGCTCAGAGGCAAGACTTAAGAGAACTGTGAGAGCATAGGGGCATCAAGGAAGCAAGACTGACCCCGTGGGTAGACATAAGCTTTTTCCACTGTAAAGTGACCAGATAGAACAGCCAGTACCTCCAGTCTCCTGGGCAAAAGATGGATGTCCTTTTCCTGCACAGAACATTGTATATCCATCTCTCAGCCCTGAGGCAGGGAGTAGATGGAACCACTTCCTAAGAGTAGAAGGGAGGGATTGTGCACTTGAAAAATCATTGGAAAGGAGAAGCACACATTGACCATGTTTTTAAATACAGCAACCTGATGGCTGCAGACTGAGCTTGAAGGGGACAAGCACTGCATTGAAGTGCCTAATTGTGTGGTTTTCTTTCTGTCAAGTTGACTGCTGCATAAGTCATGTGCAAAACCTGCTGGCTACCAAGAAGGACCCACCAATATTTTCAATCAGGAAAAGGTTGAGGAGAATTATGTTTTGAAGTCAACTCTTTGGCCTGACCAGCCCACTTAAAACTACAAGAAAATCGACCAGATAGTGGAAAATAAAACTGTATTTAAAATGACTTATACAAAAATGGAAACATGGTAAATTTATTTCACATTTATTTTTAAATTAAGCTCATTTGTAATAATTAAGAACATGAAACTTGACCTAGATCCCACAGATCCCAGAGAAAGGGCAGGGAACAATGACATGGGGCAGGAAAGTGGCAAGCTGAGGTTCCGAGGCTTCTATAGTTCACTTCTGAAGGTCATCAATGGAAATCCCTCTTTATTTTCCTTCCTTCCTTCCTTCCTTCCTTCCTTCCTTCCTTCCTTCCTTCCTTCCTTC
>VXAU01001441.1:909589-964855 GCA_013399695.1 Formicarius rufipectus | reverse complement strand
CCTCCCTTCCTCCCTCCCTTCCTCCCTCCCTTCCTCCCTCGTTCCCTCGTTCCCTCGTTCCCTCGTTCCCTCCCTCATTCCCTATTTTCCACTCTCATGTCTGCTCTCTTTTTCCCATTTCCTCCTTACTTAGGTAACACCTGTGCTGGAAAAACGTAATGTTCAGACCTTTCCACAGTTCCAAAAGCAATTATTTTATGAAAATATTGTAAAACCTGTTAATGTAAACAGGAAGAGAAGTTTTTAATTAGGCATAGGAGAAACAGCAGATTAGCCCCAGGATCTCTTGTGTGGAGATCATCGGGCCATTACAGCAGCTATTTTCCTGATGTCTGCGCGGACTGAAGCCAACTACTTTTTGCTCCTGCTGAAGAATCAGGTTAATCAAAATGATGACAGCCAAATGGACAGAGAGCAGGATTCATCCAGGCCTCTTTGTCTAAACTCCAAATGGAATTAGAAAGTTAAAGCACAGACAGCATGTCCAGGATGGCCAGGCCCTCATGTGACAAGCCCTGTCTAAAAATCGTTCCCATTAATTTGCAACTGTCAATCACCTCAGCACTCTGCTCCAAAACAATGGCTGGCCCTGGATCACAGATTCTCCCCATCTCCTCACACCAGCACAGCAGAGAATTAGGGACCTTTTTTCTTGATTAGTGAAGACTTTTTGGTGCAATGCAACATACTTGGTGCAGGAAAAAAAAAACCTGATTAAAAGCCAATAGACTTTTTACACAGACCCACACCCCTACTCTCTAATGAAAAACTAGAACAGTTTAATGGGTTAGACTTAGCAGCTGCATTTGGTCTATTTGAACAACAAAGTTTTCAGCTTAGCACTCAAAAGGAAAAAAATAAAAAAGAGCATGAGCGTGGAAGTTGGTTTGAAGTGAAGTTAAAAGCACGGGAAACAAAACCCAAGATTTGCCACCCCACTGGAGAAGAAGGAGACAGTGGCATCTGTGTTTCACCCAATAGCTCATGGGTGGCTGCTGTTGCCCAGGATGACCTTACCCGCAGAAGGGCTGAATGTGGGTTCCAGTTGCTGCTTCAGTGATTATAAGGAGAAGTGTCATCAGGAGAAATTGAGAACATCTTTCCTCATCTGTCTATGACCCACTGCTTTGTGCAATTTCTTGGGTGGATGTGTGGCTGGTAGCTGAGTTCAAAGTCAAACAAGCAAAAAAGGGAACGAAGTATAGTCTTGATTTTGATTTTGTAACTGAAGATATAGGACAGAAGAGGTAATAGCAAGTTCTGCAGTTTTGTGTCTTGATCATCTGGATATCCTGTAAGAAAACAGTAGACACCCAAGTCCATAAATGGCTTTAGCATGACTGAAAAAATATATTTGTAGGTATATTTACTATTATCAACAAAACCAATTCCTTGTTCTATTGTTTGTATAAATTTCATTACAATTAAATTCTTATTAAATTCTTATTCAAGGAGTTCATGTTTCTTTCTCACAGCCCATATTACCTGTATACTGAACCTAATGCAAGACCCCAGCACATTTTTGAAATCAAATTATATCCATTTAAGATATGCAGAAACCTAAAGAAATGGATACAAGAATAATTTTGAAAAGTCAGAAGATATTATTTGAAATGGTAGTGCTTTTTCCCCCCTGATACATAGAATAGTATTGTAAAAGATGGGGTTTTTTTCAAAAAGTTTGAGGAGTTTATATTTCAGTTTCACTTGAACTGATCTGTCCAGCAAACAAACTAAAAACCTATCTTCTTAATTCAAGACAAAATATAAATAAATAGAATATTTATATATAAAGATACAAAATAATAATTAATATAATTAATTAATATAATTACTATAAATGAATATTAAACAAAATAATTTGTAGCTTGAGATGGCTTTCCTGAGTATATTACTGCTCTATCTGGGTGATCCAGTCTGAAGACATAAAGCCAGAATCTATTGCCACTTTGCTTCCCAGACTTTGGCTGAGTCATTGCTCTGCATGTCCTTTGTTTTTGCTGTTTGCCTGTCTAAAGACACAGACACACAATATCTAACACATTCATGATACAGGGACGACATCATATGATATTTGTAAGAATCATACAGTAAGGATTATCTATGATATTCCATATGAAAATTGTGACTTGTAGATCCATGTTTTTCTCTATTATTCAGACTTTACCCATGAAGTTTGTTGTCGTAAGAAGGGGAAAAAACTGTAGGCTATAAAAAATGTGATACAAAACAACAGTGTCTCACAACCAATCTTTTGTTAACACTGCAAAAGAAAAGAAGGGAAATAAAACAGATGAAAAAGAAGAACAGGAGTGTTGAAAAATTACACTACTTTGCTCCTGGGGAATGAAGCTTTTGAAAATTAATGCAGTCATTAACCATCTGGCTTACTAAATAGTTAGCAAAAAAGTTCCTCTGAAAGACTTGGCTTTACATTCGCAACTGCAGTTTATTGGTCCATTGGCACCAGCATGCCTAAACACAAGGGAAAGTCAATACTGTATCATAGCATTGCCTAGCTAACACCTGGAATATATTCTCTGGAGTGAAAACAGCAGGGAACTGACCAGAAATAACCTCTCTCATATTATTCCTTCAATTAGACCAAAACAAGTTTCCCTTTGAAAACTTAATAATAAACACTGCAGGTCATTCACTTGTTTGGAGCCCCTTTGGGAAAGCTGAGCAGATGGGTCCCCTTATCTCGCCCCCTCGCTGTCACAGAGACAACAGCCACAAATCAGGACAGATATTGATTTTAATTGGAACCAACAGCATCTACATGCTGTCTTAATATCCACATCTTCCTGGAAAAAAAAAAAATCTATCTTTTTAAAAGATTGATTTGTTTTGTCCTGTCAGGTTGATTAGACAGAATGAGGTAATTCTTTGCAAGATGAACAATTATGCCATTTTTCAGGTTCAGTGCTTAAGTAAATACACACAGCAAATCCCTAGGCAAACCCGAGGTTCATTTCAGAGTCTTTGTACATACAAGCAGCATAGATTAAAACATTGTTCATCCAAACTAAAGCAGTTATATTCTCATTATCAGACAGATTTGAGGTGTCGTCAGGGTCTATTTCATGGTTTACACTGAGGCGTAAGTATTCCTTAGGCATGGAGAGAACCAACAACGTAAAGTGAACATCTACTTAAAATCAAATTATCTGGGACATTTTCACCAGCCCCAGGGTAAAAGCAGTTCTCCTCAGAATTCTTGTAAATTCATCAAGGCTACTATTCCCTGAAGAATCTCGGATGTATTGCTATTTGCCTTTAGCAGACACAAGGAAGCTCTCTCTCCCCCTGCCCCCCACGCCCATGAAAATCTCCTTCCCATATGGTATGTTAATTCCCACAAGGGAGGTGAGATGAACAGGTGCCATGCTTCTTGACTTAATTGCTGCGAAAAGTAGAGCACTAATAACGAGCTGTTCTCTAGAGGCAGTTTCCATCCTGGCAAAGGAGTCCTGCCAATCTGGGGGGTGTCAGCCAGGCAGTGGCAGCGTCAGCCGGCCGGCTGCCGAGGCTGCAGGGGCAGGCAGATTGCTGTTTTGGCAGCAGGCCAGCCAAGTAGACCTCACAGGGTTGTCATCGTCACCAGCATTAGCACTGTCTTTCCAAAGCAGGGAACAACATCACTCTCCTTCTCCCTAGGAACCACAAGAAAGTTTCATCACTAAGAGAGTCATCTCAGGGGACCTCTATGGACCCTACAATAAAACAAGCGGCAGCATGAAAAGGAATGGAACCCTATGGAGTAATTAGACTGGGGAACAATTAAGCATTGTATTAGGAGGCTGGGGTCCAAATGGAGGGATCACACAGGGCTCTCATTACTCCCTTCGCCGTGGGTGGAAGACCATCACAACATAGGTTGGAGGCAATGTAAAGTCTGTTCCTACCCTGTCTTTGCATGCTCCATGCACTGATGACCACATCTGGGCTCTTTTTGGTAACACCTGTGGAAAGACATTTGCAGGAAGTCTAGACATGAACACCTACACTCTCTGTACTCTCCAGCTCATGGAGCCATACTGCAGGAGGGTGCATACTTCACCTTCCCACAGGAGAGTGCTCCCTCCCATGCGGTGGGCAGCTCCAGGAGAAATTCTTCTTCCATGAGAAGCATCCTCACTAGGTAGCATAATAGCCTTTCAAGGGAAATGGTATAGCCCATGGCTTGAATCATTTAAAACTGGATTGTAGTGAGTGCCAGCAGATGTAGGGGAGATAACAAACACAAGGGGGATGGGGGAAGGGGGCAGAGTTGGAAGACTACTGTCCATCTCTGACATTTGTGTCCCAGCAACAGCTGTCCTTTTGGCTAGTACTCGACAAATCTAAGGGCTATTAGAGCTTTTTTGCAGAGTTGAATGGGAACACAGAAATGCGGTGAGCCTCTTGCATCCTGAAAATTGTGTAGCATGCTCAGATCACTTCTCCCCTTCGGTACCTGATATGCCTTTCAATTTCCTCTCATGCCACTCATCTCCAGTCCCCCTGCTAAACTTCCCTATCTGCTTGGCAAGCTTTGTTTCTTCAAGTGCATGCTTACCCTGCACACAGGTTTTCCCAAGCTCTCACTGCTTCTATTAAAAGCCCCCCTGGAGATAAACTACAAGACTAATGCTAATTACCATAATAATTTGTTAGAGCACTGCTTTGATCCTTTCTCACCTACCAAGTCAATCCTGTTCTACTCCATCCCCAAAAGTGTTAGATGTGATTACACAACTAATTAGCACAAGAGATTGGATTTTAAAGAATGTATGATAGCAATTCAGATAAAGGGTTTGATCTTTTGATAAACAAGGAAGTGGGCAAATTTATCACTTCCCAGGAGGCCCATAGCAGGTCAGTTATTGCCAGAAATCTAATGTGCAACACAAATGCCTCAGAACAGCACTGTTAAACCAGCAAGTTATACTGTTCCCCCAACAGTTTCTGTAAAAAAGCACCATTTACTTTTTTTTTTTTAAATTTGCAGACTTTAACTAGTCATATTTTATTCTTACACATTAAGCATGGATTCTGTTTGATCAGAAAACCTCCAAACTTTTTCAGAGGTTTTATCTCCTTTCAGGATCAGTTTCAGTTTGATTTCTTTCTCAGAATAAGACAGCTCTGAGTGTTTTCAGATTCCTTGGTGTGTCATCACTATTTCATTTCATAGTATGCCTGAACCCCCACTGTATTTCTTTGAATAAATAAGAAAGGAAAGAGACAGAGAGAGATCACATATCATACTCTGTAACTAGGTCAGCTTACACAACTGCGTTTAAAACATGTTAACTAGGATTCAGGAAACAGAATCAGACCCCATTGGATATTTACACTGGCTTTGGAGATTCTGACATTGAATCACAGGTAAAAATGGAACAGGAAACCAGGTGAGTGCTTGGGAGCATCCAGGACTACGTAAGTTGTATTAGTTGTATTATTAAAGAAGAAAGTGTCTCTTCATGACTGCTTCATATTGTAGTCTGCAATATCTCTGATGTCAGAAGCTTGTTAGGCTGTTAGAAGCCTGTAAAAAGCTATTGTTCCAGCACAATTAAAGGACAGTGTTATTAGTAAAAAATTTTTTAGAGTTTGGACACTTGGTTTTGCAGTCATGATTCCTACCAGGCTGTGGAGAATTTTTCAGGGCCAATTTAACTGGTATTCAATGGGCAGGAAAAAAGTCTTAAAAAAGAGTTATGACCACTTCATTCAACTCATTGTGTTCTACTATGACACTTGAAGTGAAACATTAAAACTAACAGCTCCTGAAACAGCAGAATGTTCCTTACAGCCATAGATGAGGGTACACCATGCAGATCTGTGTTCTTATTGGTTCCAGCACACTTTTTACACTGCCACCGTGTATAGGAGTCATCTACATTGTTGTGGTTGCCAGCAAGGTACACTTCTACACAGCGTTTAATATGTTTTAAAGGGATTTGATGGGATTCACACATTCAGCTGAGGCATGCTTGGCATCAGTTTTCAGTAGGAACTAGAGCTTACAAATGCTGCAGAGGGAAGGAAGGGGGACTGTGGGTAAGATGGATTAGAAAACATGTGTCTCCAGGAAATGTTTGAAGCTGCCTTCTTGTTATATTTCCTGTCCTTTCTCTTTCTATCTCTACCTCCTTGTCTTTTTTCACCTTCTTCTCTTCCCCTTCTTAAAAGTATTCTGTGTGTGTGCGCCTGTGTTTGGGCCAAACTAATGGGTTTGACTTTGATGACAGCCCTGGATTATAAAATGAAGGTATGCATATAGAAAGCTTTCAAATAGAATTAAAATATGACTGCTACAATTCCTTTCTTTTTTATATTAAAAAAAAAAAAATAGGAGAGGGGAGAAAAAAGGAAAAATACAAGTTTTTTGACAAAGGTAGTATTTTGTGTTTTGGTCATCAGAGATACATAATTAAGACATGAAAATTTTTGCAAATTTCTCTCCCCATCCTTGGTAGCAGTCTACAGCACAACATGATACTTTAGGAGATTCTTGTATGACAAATTGCATTGGAGCACAGCAATATATCAACAGATCTGACTCATGACGAGTTAATTCACCTAAATGGCTGCATCTACAGATAATTTCAGGGCTTAGTAGTGTTACAGCATTCAGCATTAATCTGAGGTTTGTTTAAACAAATAGACTTTTCAAACTGCCACATGCAGATAGATCTCTTCATGTGTAGATTCCACTGTATGGCAACATACATAACTGAGAAAAAATTGATAGCCATTTGGCAAGTCAGATGATGTATTTTATTTTGTTGCTTTTTTACCAACAAATTATTGATAGAAAACTATTGCCTATTTAAGCCACACAGATTTAAATTTACAGTGGCATAGTATTTCTGTATACACTTTTGCAGATGTATGGCCAAGCAACTTCCTAGTACTTGAGTTCAGTTAGTAAAGAGTTAAAATTTAGTTCAACATCATTTATATAAGAAAGCATACACCACTTATTAATGATGTACTTGAGTTTAGATAGAACCCTGAGACAAAGAGGGCAACTTCATTACCACTGCTTGCACCAAATTTGAATTTGACCTCCTGATCTTTGGAGGGTTATAATGCAATTTAATTCAGTCACTTCAGGTTTCATCTGAGGTATCTTTCACTGAAAAAGGAGTTTGGTTTCATGTGCACTTGTGTTAAAGCCACCAAGGGAAGTCAGGCAAATGCTCTTCTCATTTATTCCAGTTCAGCTTTAACAGAAACACTGACATATGCAAGACGAGAATCTCATTCATTGTCTCCCCATACTGCTATGTGTATCTCATTCTTAATGACTGGAATCAGAAAGAAACTGAGCAAAAGTACAAAAAATTGGTCTCTTGGGTCATTTTTAATGGTCTACAAAAATAAAGGTTCTGTTAGCTCTTTCTCATTCTAACCTGATTGATTGCTGATGCTTTTGGAGGAAGAAAGGTGAACCTAATCTATTGCACACTCTCAGGTGAACACTGTGATAATAATCATACATGCTGCCTGTTAGAGAGGCCTTTTTCTCAGTAATATTTTTCCTCATTGGCTTCATTACAACTGTCAAAACATGGCTGTCATTTGAGGAGTGAGTGAAAATAGTCCTCCTCATCCTACAAACATTTTTTCCTTCGTCTGACTACTTTAGGACATTAGGGAGTTCATCTGCAGACAGGGCCAAATCCCAATTTTCCTGTGGAGGAGAAAGTTGACATTCGTGAATGTTTAATGAGAGAAATGACTGTAGATTTGATCTTCTTGTAAACTCCACAGCATCACAGAGCACCAATCCCTGTAAATGAACTTGGCATTACCTTATTACCTAGGTGCTAACTTCAAAGCATATTGTAGGATGCTGTGACCCATGCAGCCCAGTTCACCTGAGCTGGCCTTTATTTCTGTTCTTTCTAAAGGCTCTCTGCATGATCAAGAGAAACAGGTGTAGATTTAGACCCTTCTCTGAAATTAGGAATTGGCTAGGACCTAAGTCACCCTTCTAGCTTTCATCTACTGTGATTGGTGGCATAAAGGAAGATTCAATAGGTTGCTCAGGGTATCTATGCTCTCCTCATCCTCTGGAAGCACTTACTTGTGCTTGTTGTATGTTGAAGATACTTATCAGCCTAACAACTTAGACTTACATGTCTGTTGGTACTAAGTCTGCTTGACTAGAGAGAGGGTCTTGATCTCAGATCTATTCTTCCCTTTGCAGTATGATACTAATGATTAAAAGCCTTCCAGAGGCTTAAAGTTCTATAAGTTGTATCCTGTTGGTTGTCTTTGGACAGCCTAAAGAGGAATTTTCAAGTATTTTGTGCTTTTTCTTGCCATTGCAAATTTATGTTATATTCTACCTCTGGTGGTTAGTGACACTTCTAAGTGGAACACCAAATCTTCTTCCAAGTACTCTGGCATGTATTTACAAGTGCAGAAGAAACAGACTTTTTCATACTTCAGTCCCTGATGCCTGAGATTTAATTATTCATCTAATTCTTAGTTCAAGATTTAATTAATCATCTAATTCTCAGCTCAAATGAGTAAAAATGCCATGAGTGTTCATTTAGTCATGTTACCTTTTGGCATATTTCCTTTCTCTACCATTCTTTTATCCTTTGGAGTGAAATAAAGATGCAGAAAATAATTCCCTGCATTTTATTACAGAGATTTACTTGATCAGAGACTTTAAAATTTGCAAAGATACATTTCTATGCTTTTTAAAAATAAATAATGAGACTTTTCAATTTGCAGTCCTGAAGAGGAAATATATATGAAAGTAGGACATTGTATAAGTCTGTGTATGTATGTGTGTGGTTGTGGGTAATTCATTAAAAACACATTCTTCATCCTGCCTGCCCCTAGAAATGTGAAAGGTTAGCCTTTTTAGACTTGCCACCTGTGAGATGAGGGATCACTAGTTCCTTCTTCCTCCCAAGGACCAACAGTGCTCATTCTTACTATAATGAAGAAGCTGATGGATGGATGTCACCCTTCATGCTGATGACATCCTTATCTGCCCCTGCTTTATTCAACAGGCATGACCTCCTTCAGCCAGATGGTTTTGAGTGCTGTATGCACTGCTCACTTCCACCACCCCCTCGGCATGCTCACCTTCAGCACACATGCCATTTGGCAGCAACCTATATGTCTGTCTGTCAGTGGCTCTGTAATGAGACCAATTTATTAGGTTACATAATCCTACCTCTTTAGGGAAGGGGGAAAAATTGCATAGTGCACACTGGAAGAAATCCATCCTGGCTTCTACTTCTCAGGACCATGGGAGGTAATTTCTTTTTATTTAAAAAGAAAAAAAAAAAAGATAGAGGTAAGCTGGCGTGTTTGAAATCAGTTCATTTCAGGGCAATCTTGAAATATTTTCTTATGATTATGACACTGTTTTACTACATTCAGAAAGGGGTTGCAACAAAAATGCCAGATGCAGACTCCTTTGGGCTTTGTAGAAGGTCAGGCCCAGCCCAACTGTGTCATTGTTTTCCTGACACAATTGTTTTGCAAGCCATTTTATCTGTTGTTTTCTTTAGAAAGGAAACATAACTTCGTTATATTGAAGAACTGTTGCTTCATTTCGTATTTCTTTACTGAGGATACTCAGGAAGAGAAGAACTTGGGTAGATCTTCATTGAGATGCTGATTTTACACGTAGGATTGCAACCTACATGTCACTGCAATGTCACATTGAAACGCTAGAGATATGGATGTGATATATGAACAGTTGAATGAGGACAAGAGGATAGTCTCTCTGTACAGGAGGCACTTTATGCAAGGTAGTAGCCCTGCATAGCCAAGTCCAGCTCCAATAGCTTGCAATATAAGTAGACAAGATAAAAAAAAAAACCAACCAAACAACAAGAAACAGCAAGAAATATCAACTAAATATTACAAATTAAATACTATTAAGAACTTCTGTGTCAGAAATGCCTACAAATTCCAGCAAGATTCAGGATCTTATTGTACTAACTGCATCAGTGGAAAAGGCAATAACAACCAAATTAAACTCTGATTCATCCTGTATGAAGTCAGCATCTAAATTTGGAGCACAGTTTCCCTGGGTTTCCCCTATTAGATAGGGGAGAGCACAGAAGGGGATAATTCAGAGGTTATATAAGTTGAAATGCCTTTTAGTGGTGCATAATGCTAAGGTGGACCAACCTAGACTTAAAGGATCACTATCTTTCTGCAAGAAAAAGATACATTATATCTGAAAACAATAATCAAAACACAGCTTAGAAGCACAACTAAATTTTGGGTTAATTTGTTTTTGAAAGGAAAACAAATTACAATGACTATAACTCTTTAAATGTATTTGAAAGATAGTAAAAAAAATCCTGAAGTTTGTGAGTCAAAAGAGAAACCTTTCTAGGAATAGTTAATTAAAAACTCTGAATAGGAAAAAAACGTTGTGTGTTTTATGAAATAGATATTAAGTGCCCAATGCTCCACTCCAGAGCTACTTTTCCTTACTAAATAAAAAGGGCTAGGGACCATTCTTTCCAGATGTGATAGCAAAGTGCTTTGCATCCAAACTTTCTATTGATAGCAGTCTCTTGCTTATTCCTGCTGACTACTGAACTGTGTCTGGGAACTGTTTGGAAGAGTTTTTTAGCACAGGCCAAAACTGGGCTAAAAATTCAAATAACAAATTAACAGTAGATATGACCACATGGCAGCATTCTGGCACAGTTCAAACTATTAGTAGAGAGATAGCCAAATTGGCTACAACCAATTTACCTACAGCTGGCTCAAGATTCAAGCTTTTAATCAAGTCATCCTGCTATAATACTAGCACATGAAAGTGGAGTAAATATGTTCTAAGATTCCCACAGTCTTGCTGTCGAGCACCTTACATAGCAGCTAAGCAATGTCACCTCTACCTTACAGGGTTTCTTTATACACATAGTCCATACCAAAACACTGGATGAGTTTGTCTCACGTGCACTCTTTTACTAAGTCTTTTCTTGCTCCAAACACTGAATACAAAACAGCAGGCCTGAATGCAACAAGAAATGCAAAGATTCATCTGTTGGTGTTACTGCTCAAACCCAGACTGTCAAATCCCCCAGTGGAAAGTTCTGTACACTGAACTTGAATCAAGATTCTTACTATACAAATGCCTGCATCATGAGTTTATAGAGACACAAAAAGAACCAGACCACTCCCTAACCCCAGAGGGCATTGATGCTGCATTACCACCCATTCCTTGTCAGACTTAACGTACTTGTTATACAGACCATCTTTGGGAAAGGACCAGACATCACAGTGATTGGTGAACAAAAGCAGAAAAGAATAAACACAGCACAATGGATATCACTCATACAGAGTAATTCGTCTAACGTACAGAAACCAGGGAAATATCCCCAATCAAAACTATCTGCTCCTTGAGCCTAAACATTCAATAACTTCCCAGCTTTGGAATGTATGTGCATCTCCTCCCTGGATTTCCCGTGGTTTACATTATCATTTGCAAGGTATATTATGACAGGTTATTTACTTTGGGCCATAGCCCTGAGGCATGAGTGCCTTTCCTTTCACAGAGTGTCATAAATAAACATGAATAATCTGCATAAAGGGAGATGACTTTATCTTATAACAAGTCAGAAGAGGAGACTACGCTCCTCCATACACAATTCCCTAAGTATATTTGCTTTTGTCTGATCCTGAAAGAGGTAAGCTTTTGTTTGCCTGTTAAATAAATAAACAAGCCTTTCCTGTTATATTGTACAGAAGTGCATCCACATTGAAACAGTGACGTGTTCACTTAAGTAAAATAATTTCTACCAAGAAAAGCTACTATTTTACTGTCAACATTATTTTTTCTATGCTATGCTAACAGATGAACAATTGTGCAGCTAATAAACAAGCAATTCTGTTTAAAACCGGTAGCACTTGTCAAACAACTGCTCTTTAACACCGTTCTCTGACATCCCCCAGCATTACCTCATGAGGCTGGAGACAGGGGACAAGAAAAGCTTTTAGATTAAACAACAGAGACTTACCATAGCCCAGGTCTCAAAATAGCAGAGAAAATAAGCAAAAACAGTTAGACATGCTGATTGTATTGTTATAACTTAAATTGTATTCAGATGCGAACTCTGACGTGCCAAAAACTATAAGAGCTGACCATGAAAGATCAGAAAAGTGACATCTGGTATTGGATGCCCCTCCAGACATGACTAATACCATTGGTATTATGTAGGCTTTACCCTTCCTAATTTAATAGTCAAATGTAAAGATTAGGCCCCCACAGCTCCTACAGTATCATGAGATACTGTTTTACTGTATGTCTATATAAAATTCTCTACTATCCTTCTTCATGGATCTCCACAGATGGTCTGCCTTTGAATAGGCATGTATATCTCTCATACTGCTATGGACAGTTCATCTCATTACTTCCAGCTGGTGGATTTACAACTGAACCATATGACTCCATCCATTATTAGTTGGAAACAAGAGAAATTTGACCACTAAACATTGATTTTATGCAAGAGTAAGTTTTTTACTGCACATTATGTGACATACATATGCAGCTAGACTCACACTTCATCTTTATTTTCATTAAAGTTGGAGTTATGTCTGTAGATTTCCACTGCGTTATTAACAGCACAGTCCAAGTATTTTTAAGTATTTGACATTACTGTCATGAATACCATAAAGCAGCTGTTATTAAGAATTTAAAACTTAGCCCTTCCCCGAAGTTTGTCTCTGAAGTCAGGAACCCAGATCTTTTTTTTTTCTAACAAGGATCATTCTTTCTCTGTAAGTTTAAATATTTGTTGCTGCCACACCAAACTAGCTGGTGATATTTTTTACCTTTTCATGCAGTTACCAGAATATTAATACACATTTTTACTAGAGCTCTTTGCTGATACAGGCTTCAAAATATTTTGACCTAGGAAGTGTACTTACCCATCTTTCACAAATGGAGAAAATGTGCCATGCAAAACCAGCAGGCCTGTTCTAAGTCACAGAGTAAACTGACACAAAGCTAACAGCAGAAGAGCATCCTGCCATGTATAGTCATCTCTATGTGACCCAGCTGTGCCAATACACATGTAGATAATATGGTCTTCAAAACTGTTAACCATGATTTTGTTATGGGTTAATGGCGTGTGACGGCAGGCCTGAAGGAATGACAAAGTGACATGGATGACAGTACTGAAGAACCATGGATATACTAGTCTACAAGAGAAGCAATATGGAAAATTCTACCATGAAACAATTGGTCAGTGACAGAAACTCAAAAGGGCTAGAAATTAGGTCAGTGTGACATCTCACATAGAATAGATTTTACCTATTTTAAAATTATTTTTATATTTTTTTTTTATTTACTTCATACTTACTGTTTTGTTTTGTTTTATTTGTGTTTTTTTTGTTTTGTTTTTTTAACTGAAATATAGATGCAGTTAATCAGACGAGCTTGGGCTTGTCTAATTCTCTGCAAGCACTTACTCGACAGCAAGTGCATGGTAACTCAAAAAATTAACTCAAAACCAAGGCTCAAATTTTGTCACTTCACTAATGTGAAGCAGTACATCAACTCTAATTTATAAGGTACTACACAAGAAACTTGCTTGTGGTGTGTTAACATTACCCTTTTCTTTTATGTAACATGATAATGCAATTTTTCCTTCTAATACATGCTGTAGGGACAGCTCACATTCTCTTGGGTATGAATTAACTCTGTATAAGACTGGGAACCTCTAGATTCCACACCAAATCATTTAAAACTGATATCCAAAAGCCTGTTAGCAAACCATAAAAAACCATACACATAAGGACTCCAAAAATAATCTGTGCATCAAATAGAAACTCTGAATTGCATCAGGCAGGCTTAACCTGCATATTATTGATACTGAAGGACAGAAGAGGGAACAAACTTTACAACTCAGAGTTTACTTTTGTTTGGCTAAGGATCCAGTATTTGAAAATTCATTTGGGTTTCGTACAGACTCCCTGACCATCTTTGATCTATAGAGCTAGCCTGGAAGTCTTGCAAAAACAGGGTACTCTTGTGAAACTTCCAGTAATTTCTCATTCTAGTTGGGCTTGAAGTACAGTAAAAGTAGTCTATTTTTGTGGTATTTCACTGGGTCATTAAACTCTGAGCACACTGTCAGTGCCTAATAAATAATACCTAAGTATAATCTTTCAACACTGCTGTTTCCCATCTTGATCAGACATGGGAAGTGAAGAAGAGTAAAAAAACCCCCACCAAAATAAAAACCCAACAGAAATGGTCCATTCGAATTTCACACTGTCTTTAACATTTGGGCTTTTGCGGTTTTGAAGACAGAAAAGGAGGCCCCATGACTCCTTTGTAATAACACAGTCACTGCTATCACTGGAGAAAAAAAAAGGTGGGTTTGCTGGCCATAGTCAAAAAAGTCAGTTGGCTATGTACCATATGGGAGAGCCCTTCCAATATCCATGCCAATAATGAGGTTGAAGTTTTAAGCTAGTGCTCTGGGTGAGAAAGCGTATCTCTTATCTTTTAGCATTCAAAAGTTCTCAAGTTTAAAAACCAAGCAGAATTTCTGAGTCCTTTAGGTTCTTGAAGTTTTGGCCTTTATTTTCAATGTCTTCTATAATTTTTTTTTTTAAAATCTTAACACATATAAACAAAAAGACAGCTGAGATGATTATTTTTCCTACCCTTAATGTTGATAGGGGTAGGAAAAGGGGGGAGGTCTGTGTGACAGTTGGCCACTGCAGCAAGCCCAATTTCTAAGGAACAAACCATCTTGGGGTCTTAGAGAATAGACATCAGATTTAGAGATAGAGGTGTGAAAACTACCCAGGGAAATACCAGCAATCTACATATAGCCAACATAAGAAATGGTGTAGACGTTATTGAAACTTGAAGGTATGCGATCATTGCACAGGAAAAAAAAAAAAAGTGTTTCTCTAATTTGGAAGTTAGGCACTTTTTCTATTTTAGATCCTAATTCTAGGAACTAAGCAACAGATGTGTCCTTTTTTTTGTTTTCTTTTAACAGAAACTAATGAGCCTAATAATGACTTTTTCTCTGATAAAAAATAAATAAATAAAATAAATAAAAACAATAAATAAAATAAATAAAATCTCAAAAAAATTATAAAACTGAATTTTTGCACTTTTTTCAAGTTGTATTAATTTGTTTTTTCCATCTCCTGAAAAAAATCTACATCCAAGTAAAATGAAAAACATATGGTTTTAAATAGTTTCAACCATGAATATGAGTCAGTGTTACTAAATTTTATGATACATTACATCTCATTAATGTGATAAAATATATGAAGATATGCATTTATACATAGAATATGGAAGATAATAAACTACTCCATAGGGTTAATATGTGCAGAGGTATACACACACTTGTACAAATGCAGTTAAATATTACATCTACTCTGTAGATTACTTAAATGTACTCACATTGCAATGAGACCAAAATAGATCATGATAGAATATTTCTTATACACAGAGGGTAAAACAAATGAACATCCACAAAAATTTAATTTTCCTTTTAGAGAGGAAAATTTTTTACAAACCGATTTATGCAGTAACATGGTATATTTTGTGAGTGTTACATATTTTATATACTAATACCTTGACTGTCTAGCTTGAGTGTTCTAATTCAGCATGCTCATAGTTGTAGCTGAATACTGACATGACTCAACACCTTGGAATAAGCTTTGGTGAGTAAAACTCTATAGTACAGTAGACTGTCTACTCCTCTGTGAACACATCAAAATATTAACTTTCAAATTTTCACATTAAATAATACAAAAGCCTCCGTTTCAAATGTTCTCAAGAAAGGCTTCACCTTTCAACCTATCAGTCATCTAAAAAATGTATATATGGTAGCAGTTTAAGTCCTACGGTTTTTTGGAAACAAACACGTGACCAGATCAGTTACACAGAATCTATTTTTATGTTTAGAATATCCCCACCTTGCCTCTTCATCTGTCACCTTGAATTATCTATCTCACAAGCCACTATGTTGTTCTCTAGACTGTCTATCATGCTGTTTACAATTTCAGCCCAAACCCACTTCCATTACAAACTTCAGCCACTGGCCTTTGCACTGCATGGGCACATCCTGAACACTTCCCTCATGCTGCTGATTCCACTGCTGGAGCACACAGATGAGGCAGGAGGGCAGCAACCAGCAGCAGCAGACACCCCTACCTTGAACCACTTAGAGCAGAGTCTTTATAAATGTGATTGCTTTTAGACTTTAACATATTTTGTGATTGTGAAATATCATCCACTTTGTGTCATCTTATTTCTACACAGAAAAGTTCAGGTCTATTTTATCATTCTTCATAGGGAAATCATTCTGTGCTTCTGAGCACTCATGCTACCCACTGCCATACCCTACATACCATTTGCTGTGAAGGAAATGGGCTCTTCACACTGTTTCGGAGGGGGCTCCAGCATGGTCTTCATCATGCAGTGGAAAAACAAATTCCCTGCATCATTGCCCATGAATGAGCACCAAACTGATAGTTCTCTTCCTCTCAAGACCTCATGCCTGAATAGCAATAGTCAAGTTGGAGATTATTGTTCTATAAGTAAAGTTAGGGTAATTACTTTTCTGTGTGCCACTTTATGTTTATCTATATTGAATGATTTGCTGCTATTCATTTCTCCATCACTCAGTATTGTGTGACACCCTTGAGTTTATTTCAGACGTCCTTACTACGCTAAATAACTGAGCATCATCAACAAACTTTGATGCCTCACTACTCACCTCTTCCCTAAATTAACTACTATGTCCATGTCAGGAGGCATGCTGCTCAGTCCCAAGCTCATATGACTGTGGCTCTGTTCTATGAACTCCTGTTACACCTTAGTCCTAAAGCCTCAAGCTTTTCCAGGGGTATCTCTTAATGTCTGGCTTCAAGAGACGTCACTCACACAAACTCTTGTAAAACCATTGGTTCTTTGGTACCTTGAGTTAACATCTGGAGAATAACTACACATTTTCCTCTAAGAGATTTCTTTTCATTTGGTGGGAATATAGGTGTTTTGGCAAAAAGGATTTTAGAGAGATGAACAGGTCACTTCACAACAGATTACCAGGATTGGCAAGCACTGCTATAGTAAGGAACCTTGGTTACACCTGGCAAACACAAATGCCATGGAACTTAAGTTACGTACCCATAACTTACAGAAAATAAGTGTTTAGGTTACCCACAAGAGGAAGAAAATAAAAAAGGAAGAGAGATTAAGTGAAGAAAAAGCAAAGAGAGAAAAAGAGGGGAGAGAGAACATAGTTACCACTCAGAAGGTCACATATTGACAACTTCAAAGAGAACTGGTCAGAACTCACCAAGGAAACTTCATCCTGCCTCCTTACCTGCTCTGGTCACTACGGCCACTCCCTCCAGGTGGGACTTTTTGCTCACTCCTGTCCCCTTAGCGAAAGTGAGGGGTGTCACTCAAGGGATCTAGGAGGTGTGGTGTGGGCAGGTCACCAAGCAGACCTTCCTTGCCTGCCAGCCCAGCCAAGTGGCTCCCATGGCCGTGTGGCTGCAGCCCGTGTGCTCTTGGCAGGGCTTGTTGTGTGCCAGCAGACCCAGCCCAGCCTTTCCCTTGTACACACTCACATACACAGGGCTGTTCTGACCCCATTATAACTGATCTTCTGTGTAACAATTTCTTGGAATGAAAATTGACCTTTTGTTCTTATCCATTGCTTCCTAACTTTTAACCAGGTATTATTTTTTAAATAAAAAAATGTTAAGATCTTGTGTTAAGATCTTACTTCTTGTCCTATGGTAGCTGTGTTTCTTTAGAAGCTTTTGCAAAAGAAAGTATAAAATTGAAAGGTGTTAATATAATAATCCACTGTAAAAAAAGAAATGTATTTAAATGTGTGTTAACCAAATGCAATAGAACTTCAGAAAAGTGGTATTTTGATTTCTATCTTATTAGCCAATAGACCTATACCGAATATTTAGAGCACATTAACACATAAGGACTGATGTATGTGAACACCCATTTTTTTAAGCAGGTCTAGACCAAACCTTTTATTGGACATGCCATCCTACAACACCTGTCACAGCAACCTCTCTGTTGGGGTACATCCTGTAAGCTGCTGGGTTTATTCTGAATGATTGTGCTTGTCATTCCTAAACGCTACCTTTCTCGTTCAGAGTTTTGTAACTACCAGGCTGACTAGGAAGTGGTGCAGCCTTCTCCTTTGCATCACCAACTGATTATATAACAGGAAACACATGAAGTTATTTAAGTTCATTATTATTATTTCTTCACTTGCCAACATGACTTTGGTGCAACTAATAAAATAAGTAATATTTGACCATGTTCTTTATTATGAGCTAAAAATTTTAAAAACTCCAACTTTTTAATGTAAACTGAAAAAGTTATTGTTCCTTGGCCAAGCTGGCAAATACCACCTTGTCTTCCCACTTCTGGTTTTAATGGAAAGAAAAAGGGACATACTGCTTTCATATTAACTTGATTACCTTACGGGCCAGGTCCTTCCTACAATTTGTGTAGTAACTGCTGTGTATATGGTTGTACTGTTTATTTAGCCAGACGCAGTTGTGGTGACTTATATTAGTAGTCATGTCAAATCAAGCTACTAATGAAAATCCATTACTGAGAAATGATTTAAAAAACTCCCAAACCTGAAAAGGCAGACATTTTTGAGTATAAAAATGTGCTATTCTAAGTAGCATCCAACTTGGATTTTTTCAGTATGTCTGTCAGACTCTCCCGTCTCCTCAAGAAAACCCCCAAATCACCAACAAATAATCCTGAAACAAACAAAAAATCCTCAAAATAATCAAACAAAAAACCACCCATGAATTCCTTAGCTCCAGAAAACTTACATTCTTTAAATTGGTTTTAGTAAATCTCTAATCACTGTGTCAGTGAAATTTCACAGGCCTTAGTTAAAACTCTCTTCTGGTAACCCCAACAACCTGTGAAGTTTCATGTTTTCCTGCAGACTTAATTTCTGTGATGAAAGTCAAAGTAGCTCATGAGTTTCATGTTTCAGTGTTATAGTTTCCAAGCGATTGTGATTAACTTGCTGTGCTACTCAGTTCAATTATTTTTTTGTAACTTGAGGCACCAGAGTTGTCTACATTGCAGAACCATAACCCAACTGTTTCTTCTTGTGCTGATTTCATGTTTGGAAGAACTGAGGACCACAGGTTGCTACTGAAGAACTTGTGATTCTTATGGCTGTAAAGTCCCACACTGTTTCAGATAATGCAGAGGGCATTTAAGTAATGTCCAATGGCTGAATTTGCCTTTCAGTGAGATCCATGTTCAGAAGCTTCTCAGGCAATAATTATGTTTTTAATTCAACCTGGAAAGATATATTGGATCTGTTGCTTTCGGTGAAGGAGATCATCATATCACCCTCATATCAAGCCTGCATTTAGACAAATGGTTTTGGTTGGAAACATAAAATGTTGGACGTCCAGCAGGCCACAAAACCCTCACTACTGACAAAGATAGAAAATAGGTCTAATCCTTTCACTGAAACAATTATGATCTGATGAAAAAATTATACAGCTTTTTACATGAACTGGGACAGAATTTTTTTTTAAAAAAGGAGCTTCAAAGATATTACAGAGGCCTTCAAACCCTCTATAGACCACTGGCAGTCCACAGAGGGGCAGTTGTTATTCTCATTTCCAGCTAAGAGAAACAAAACAGATGGAAGAAGATGAAGAACAAAAGCAGAAAATGCAAGTGTTTTGTTTTTCAGAAAGGGAAAAACACTTATCACACTCGATACAGTACAAATGCATAAATACTTTCCTGGTATTAATTTTCTGTTTAAGCAACCACTGTCACTGCCACAGGGGTATTATGTGAGTATAAGAGAGGAGGCAGCCCACACAGTTCTGAAGGGGAGGGGAACTTGTAGTGAATACCAGCTCTTTTACAAGATATAATCTGTATTAATAAATGTTTGAGTACTCCTCCCAATGGAATTGATGAGCATTTGTATTTTATTATCAGTAGTTTCCAGACAAAATCCTAGTTGATTTCTATGCCCAGTTTGGGGTAGTGAAAATTTTATTTCCTTATATTCTTCCATGCCCAATTTTCCTTCATTCATAGTGAAAAAATAAAAATAAAAATAGAAAAACTCAAACAAACAACCCCCAAACCTATAGATATGTAAAAGCATTCTATCACTTTATCTGTGAGAGTAGTAAAGACCAAACATTGCTATTTAGCAATGGTAAAACCAGTCTAAATAAGTCAACAGAATCTGTTTGCAGTCTCTAACAGAGTGATCAGTGGTGAGGATGCGGCATATAAAACTACTTGTTAGAAAATGCAGCTTGCTGGGACTTTGTGTGGGATAGCACTTAAGCTGCAAATATCAAGTGTAATGTCTTGTCTTAGGCTACAGGGCACATGTCCCACTGGGACTTCTGTGTTCAGCTGTCAACCACTCAGACTTTCATATTATAATGCTGTCCTCTATCTAAGGCACAGTGGAGTCTCTAATATTCTTCAATTTATTCCAACTGCACTTAGAAGTTGCACAAAGCCACTGTGGCAAAAACAAAGGGAAAACACAGATCCTGCAGAGTACAAAAACTAATGCCTTCTGGATTTTCCAATAACATTGGTCATTCCAAATGACTTTGTTTCCGTAAGTGTCTATGTTTGGGCACTCAGAAGCCAGTGTGGGTCATAAGTCTTTTGTGAATATTAACGGAATCTTTTTTTCCTCTAAGCTTCTCCATATAAACATTCAACTTGATTTTATGAGAGTTGTCACTTTTGGTGGCTTATGAAACTTTTGATTTCAAGGGCTTTAGGATTACTGACTTTTTTGTTTGATTGCTTTGTTGGTTGTTTTGTTTTCATTTTGGAACCTGATATGAGGAGCATTTAAGAAGTGAAATACATCACCAGAACTACTAGAGGATGTGAACCAATATTATCTTTTCTCTTTCTCAGTCAGATACTGCAGCTGGACTCTAGAGCATCTTGTTCTGGAGGTTCCTGTGTCTGTCCACTGTCTAAGAAAGCATGAAGCCATTGATCTTGGTGGCTTGGGATCTCCAGCAACACACTACACTTCATCTACTTGTGTGAATTAAACAGTTCCAGAAATTGTTCGTAGGCATTGAGACTTGATTGCCCACAAAACAGCTGAACAACTCCAGGTACATTTTTTTGCCACAAACTGCTTCTATTTTCTCAAACAATTCAAGTGTATGGTCTGGAAATAAGCATGCACTATATAAGTATAGGTAATATTCCTAATAGGTAAACTGGAGGTAGCTATCATGCAATGGAGAATAAAGACATTTTCATTATATGGATATGAAATCTTTAATAACAGTTGGTTTTAATGCTAGGGAATTGTCCCAAGAACACTTAATTTACCAGAACAGATTGGTTCACTGTTCCTACTCTTCTGGAATCCTGCTTGTAGTTCAGTTACAGTTCCTCACAAAACTTTGAATACTTTTTCAAAGTTTTTCAGCTTCAGTAATCAGTATCTTCACATCAAACTATTTAGTCAAAAGACTTCCAAACAACTTCAATTATTTGTATTTTCTTGCCACAGCCCAGAAAAACCTTGAATCATTTAAACCCAAGAACTTATGTGCAGATGTGGCCATAGGAAGGCAACAGTCAAAGTCAGACATAGAATGAGCACATTTTGTCTGAATTCAGTTAATACTCAGTCTCTTAATCGTTATAATCATTTTCCTATTAAAATTCTCTACTTTCTCCCAGTAATAATGATGTGTGAGCAAACTACTTTCTCAGGCCATTTTTTGTTTAAGGAGTATTTCTAGAGATCTTGTAATCTTGTTGTGCTAGTTTGACTACCTTTAGTGTGCCAGCTTTCTTCTAGCATCATTATGATAAAAGTCTGAGCACAACAGTTAGGCAGTAATTCAGCTAATACAGTCCACATAAGTAATACAATTTCTTACTCAGTTGTAATGTCCTCTGGTCAGCACATATAGGCTGTTGTAATGGTAATTCCTGATCAACTCTTTTTGGTACTTTTTCCAGAATATACCCTCTTCTTTTACAGGACTGTCTTTATCCCTAGTAATGCTTTCTGTTCAGCTGTATAAATAAGTCTGGTGTTTAACTGAGCAGACTTTTAACAACACATGAAGGTGTCTTCTTTGTACAGTACAGTTTTTGTGCTATAAGGTAATATCATTTTAGCCAACTCATTAGCGTTGAAGTAGGTTAGTGCCTGTTAAGGATGTTTTTAAAGAAATGGCTACCAGCCTTACTAGTAGCATCATCTATGGCATATGCACCAATATTCAACCAATTTCCCTCTTTGAAGGAAACAGCAAATTATAGGTTATACTTGTGGTAACATGGCCTTGCTCAGTTCAGTCTGTGTTTGTGCTTAAAAGGAAACTACACTGAATTAGCATGTACATTTCACACAGTTTGAGAAGAAGTCTCTTCAGAAGGATTCTGAAGAAATCAAGAGGTCACTCACATGCTAATGTGCACTAGCAGATTCCAATCATCTTTACTCAGGATGGTCCTGCCCCAGCTCGTGTTGCAGGCGTGGCTTCAGTGCCACGTTTGTGTCATGCGGTGGCAGAGAGGAAAAGGCGAGGTCTTCCCCTGGTGCTCTGACCCACGTGGGCTCCCAGGATTGCTCAACAACCTGACATTATTGCTCTTCTGTTTGCTGGTTTTTTCTTTAATGTGAATCTGAAATGGGCGGCGGGTGTTGGCCGAATGGTGTAAGTCACCGCCTCTGGAGCTGACTCCTCCTCTGAGGACGCCGGTTCGAATCCCAAGGAACTCGCTGTCACTGTCCGAGCTGCTCGGCTGTGGCAAAATGAACCTCAGGAGTAAAGGGGGTGGGGCCAGTTCCGCACACACTGTGCCTCACCTAAAAAATTCATTGCGCAGGCTTATCCCAAGATCTTCGTTCGTGAAGTCTAGCCAACAACAACAACTCAGGATGGAGGATTTTGAACCTGAACATAGCTGAAGAGAACAAAATCCATGTGGAGTCCTACTGCAAATCCGCTGAAAGTGTTATTAAGTCCTTTTGCTTTTCCTCAGTGACATCTAACTTTGAGACCAAACTAAATCATCTTAGAAAAATAGAAGAAGCAAAAGGTTGAAAGCAACGTTTTCAATCACAGCTGTGAAAAGTAAATTGTTCTTCAGGCAGAAAAGTTTCTACACTTGCTTCCATCATCTATTTTCCAGCTCAGATGAAATCCCTTGTAAAGTTTTTCTTAATTCTTATCTCTGGTTGTTTTAATTCTCCAAATGTCCTGATTTTATGACATCTATTCCCCCATCCACCACATTCTTGATTTTTCTGGCATCAACAGATGAATTTTTCTTTTTGTAATACCAGTGGTATAGAGTGGGTCACAGCAACACTCTGAAGTTTGGCTGTTCAATAACAACTAAACACTTGCTACTGGCAACCTGGATTCCCTGGCACAAAACACCCTGTCAACACTGAATAAACCATTATTAACTGCAGTCTTCAAAGGATTAATATCACAGACAGTCATCAAACAAGCACTCCACTGGCATCCTCAATTACTAAAGTTTCCACTGATATAAAACACTCAGCACCTCAAGTACCTGGCACCATGGCTCCAAAACTGCCAGTCTAAAATCCAATTTTTCACTTCTTTGTTTTGTTTTTTTTTGGCACTAGTCCAGTAGTAATTTTTCTCTTTTCAGTAGTTTTGTAGAGTAATAACATTTCTAATAATATTTGTATACCATCAAAACCCATGTGATGAAGACAGAAAAAAAACATTAGAAAGATAATTTAGCTTNCCCCCCCCCCAGGACAGACAGAACAAACTCTACTACTCTACTACTCTACTATATGCAAAAGGATAATGTGGAGAGAGAGAGAGAAGGATAAAGGTGCAGCATAATTTTTCTGATATGGAACATTATAAAAAAATATAAGGGCAATTTTGGGGAATTACTGAAAGGAGGGTTGATGCTGTAAAAAATGAATGGTCTCTGAGTTGCTCACCTTGCCCTCCATCAGAGAAGCAGAGCTTTCTACATTTCAACATAAGCAGATAGCCAATGAAATTATTTCATACTATACTGTTCTTCTCTAACTAGATGACTCTAGAAGATTGAGTGTTTTTTTCAGCACTGGTTGAGACAAAAGGGTATTATACAGGGTCCTGTGTCAAATTTACAGCTTTGTAATGGGTCTTCTTGTCATGACTACAGCATTACTCTCAGTCAAATGGAAAGCATCATTTCTGATTAGAATTTCAGGAGCCATCATTTAATCTTCCCTGTTTCCACACATCATCATGGTACATGAAGTCAGGACTTCCTTTGCCACACCATCTTCAGACTATAATATATCACACAGTCTGAAGGACAACTTAATTCTTCTAGGTGTTCCTCATCCTATTCATGTGGTTCATTTTACAGGAGTTCAGCTGCATTGACAGTCTGTGCATCTGGAATGTAAACAAGGAGGGCTTTGTGGGCAAGGCAGAGGAAGGTGAAGAAGCAAGCTCCAGAGATTCTGCTGGATAACATGGAACAGGCCTGATATGATTTTAATTAGAGCTCATGTCACAGGATCATTTACTCACAAAAAGTATTCAAGGACTTGAGGGCTAGAAACCTCTGCTTAGAGGAAACATTTCTGCCCTAGACTGCTTCAAGATGCCACGACATTAGCTAGATTTAAATATGTGTGGCTTATTCCAGATTCAGTGCCCCCAGGTCTTTCTGGCATGATAGTCACTTTCTACTCAACTCCTGTCACTAATCAGCACAGAAGCTGCTGCAGAGTTTAGGGGATATTTAGAGAGAACAGGTTAAATAAAGTGGAGCCAGAGCAGCTTGCTTTCAAGTTCAATCTCTTTTGCTAGCTCTTTATGCTACAGCTTGCTGCTGGCTTCTGACCTTCTAAAAACAAGTTTCTTCTGTAAATTAGGTTAACACTGTTTATTTCAGAAGCACATTGAGCTGATGAGCTGAGATGTTAAATAACCCTTCATAAAAGATATGGAAGAACTTCAAGTTTCTTACTTCCCTGCATAAATTACTATTATTTATGTCAGACATAGAAGCTCCAGTCAAGAGTTCTACCATTACTACTGTCGTATCAAAAACATGTAACAGTAGACATTTTTTTTTTGTTCTCTGAAGATCCTAGTGAGATGAGAAAAGCGATTAGGCTTTGGTCACAGATACATTCACTCAGGATCAAATGACTTGTCCAAGATCAAATAAGATACCTGCGGTAGTTCTAAGAACTGAGATCACTTTTCCCCACCTCTAGCACTATAGCCAAAAAATCATCTCACTTCTCTAAGACAGCAGCAACTCTAATGAACTTTGTGAGAGGGAACAGTGTAAAGAGAATAATTCTGTAATGCTGTCAGAGTTTAGAAAATTATGACTCTGAAAACAGCAGTCTAGGCAAATGTTTTATTTCTCAATTCCTTAACTAACTCAATACTCCTGAGAAACTTCCAAATAAGTTTGGTTTTTGTTTTGGTTTCCACCCGCTCCCCGCCCCTGTATCTCACAAATGGAGGTCTAGATTTTGGATGGTGAAGCACTTTGAGTGGAACAAATATTTACAAACATTAGACAGAGGAACAAACTGCAAGTACAGAGGAATTGTAGATTAGATATCACCTTCTAAGCTTGTGAGCTAATTAAAAGATCCTTTGGAAGAGAGGTTAGTATAGAATTTTTAAAACAATTATTTTAACAAAGTAGTGTAACTGCTAGAACTGTGATTGCTGCAAAGCACACTCGGAGAATTTTAAAAACAGGAAGAACTGATGATACAAGTCTATGTCCCTGCATTCCTCATATATCTGTGTAAACAGAAAGTAGCTCTTTGGAGTTTGCTGAGGTTATGTTGTGGTGAAATTCATTGTGTTGGACTTGTACGGCAAAGTTTTGGTAGTGGAGGGACTACAGGGGCAGCTTATGTGAGAAGCTGCCAGAAGTGCCCTGTGTCTGATAGAGCCCATGCCAGCTACCTCCAAGACAGGACCACCACTGCTCAAGGCTGAGCCCACCAACAACAGTGGAACATCTACATTTAAACTGGGGAGAAAAACACCCTGCACAAGTTCATCTTCAGCTGGAGAGAGGAGTGAGAATGAGAGCAACAGCTCTGCATATCCCAAGATCAATGAAGAAGAAGAAGGAGATGTTCCAGACGTCAGATCAGAAAATCTCCTATGGTCTATGGTGAGTCAGGCTGTCTCCTTGTAGTGCATGGAGGTTCACAGGGGATCCATCTACAAACCGTGGAGGACCCCACCCCCAAGGAGGGAGGGAAAACAAAGAAGGCTATGACCGTCTGGAAAGCTCATGCTGGGGCAGGCTCCTGGAAGGACCTGTGGACTGTAGAGAGAGAAGCCCATGCTGGAGCAGATTTGCTGTGAGGATTTGTGACCCCATGGGGGGACCCACACTGAAGGGCTTCACCCTACGGAAGGGACCCACTGAAGCAGTTTGTGAAGAACTGCAGCTCATGGGAAGGACTCATGTTGGAGAAGTTGGTGGAAGACTGTCTCCTGTTGGAGGGAGCCCACACTGGTAAACAGAAAGACTCTGAGTTCTTCCCCTGAGGAGGAAGGAGTGGCTGAGGCAATGTGTCATGAACTGACTGCATCTCCTATTTACTGTTCCCCTGTATCATTGCGGGGGAGGAGGTAGAGAAAATGGGGAGTGAAATTAAGCCCAGGAAGAAGGGAGAGGTGGGGGAAAGGTGTTTTTAAAGATTTGATTTTATATCTTGCTATCCTACTTTGATTTGATTGGTAATAAATTAAACTGATAATAAATTTTCCCAAGTCAAGTCTTCAAGTCTGTTTTGCCCATGATGGTAACTAGTGAGTGATCTCTCCCTGTCCTAATCTCAACACACAAGACTTTCATCACATTTTCTCTCCCCTGCCCAGATGAAAAAGGGAGTGATAGAGTGACTTTGGTGGGGACCTGGTATCCAGCCAGAGTCAAGCTACCACACTCATGAGAGCAGAATATATACCTGATATGGTTCTATGCAAAACAAACAGTAGCATTTGAAAATAGTGAAGTAAAAAATATACCCATCAAATATTCTTTTGTTAAAAGATGCATATCTGTGATGAAATGTGTTCTCTAGCTCTGGTCTAAGTGTAGCAGCTTGGCTGTTTGAAAAAAATGGAACTGGAAGAAACTGAAAAAGTGACACATGCCGCGTGCCTCGCTGAATGTTATTTTAATACTAATGTGGAGATCTTGCTTTGTGCACAAACACCTTTAGGGTGGATAAAAAAATGCTCGAAGAATTCTGTATCTATTTTACTAGTGATGACAAGTATGTTAATTGCTTGCAGATAACATCTGCTCTAGTGAAATCAAGATGCAAACTCTCACTGGACTGCTAGTGCTACACTTTGCGCTTTGTCTAGGAGGTCTGCTGCTCTTTGCTGAAGTTTGAAGGGAGCTGAAGTGCCTTTGAATTTTTTGAGAATCTTCCAGTAACTGAAACCAAATCTGCCAGGAGTCCTGGGTCATTGCAATGTCTCTCTTTGAGCATAGGACTTACCTTTGAAGCTCAGAGGTTTTCACTGACCATGACGACGAAGTGTGCTCTGGCTGAAACAAGTTCATGGTGATCTGCCAACAGCCCTGCATGAGAGAGCCTCTGATTTCTTTCTGTTTACAGTAGAAGGTGAAGGGCCTCTCCTGCTAGAAAAGTGTGAGCCTGGTAAATATAATGTCAGATCTAAGGAGCCCTTATCCTCTACAGGCCACATTTACAATTTTACAGTGTGCTTTTGCAGGCCCTGCCATGAAGTTACTTACCAGATGTGCCTATTGAATCTGTCAATCATGGTATTGAAGAAGCAACTCCAGACTGTTACCATTCCCTACTTCCCACCATGCATTTGCATATGTACTCTGTAGCAACCTTTCTTTAGCTTCCCTAAAATACTTGAATCTAATTAGATCTCCAACATGAGGGAAAATTCCTGTCAATCTGTTTTTGCAATAGCATTTATGAGGGCACAGGGGACAAACAACTCCCACCCATCCTTAAGAGCAGACCATTATTAAAATACTAAAAGCACAGTGAATAGCAAGTAGAGGTCAATATGCAATTGCACACTTAATAGAGCTTATTCTGTGCCAGCCATGTTCCCACCAGGAATAAAGTTCAGCTATATACTGAAGGATGTTGCCAAGTCTTGCGCTGCCTGGGGGGAAAAAAAAAAAGGCATTTCTTGTTTATATTGAATTTTTTTCCATGATCTTCTTCTGTGTAGGGATAATCAGCTGCACAAATATAGAATAGAAAAAGCTACAAAGCAGCTGAATTGAAGAACAGAAGCTTATAGTGGATTGTATATACAATCTGCTCTGTATCTATCTATGGAGATAAATCAATATTAGATTTATCACAGATCATTAATTGAACATACATTAATGATCTTGTGCAGAATAATTTTGTTACTGAACTGTAAAAACAAAGTTAATGCCTATAAACCATATGCTTTGGTTCTTCTGCTTTGTGCACTGCTTGCAAGACTGCAGTGGAAGTAAATGGTTTCATCTCATGGGCCCTAATTAAAGAAGGTTGTGGATTGACTAAAGAGAGCCTCGAGAACAGAGAAGGATCAGAATTTCAAACATACAAAAATAGCAAAAGAACTGGAGTTATATTCTGTGGAGGAGAAACAACTAGGGGAAACACAATAATGAGTCAAATACATGTAGCAATGGAATACAGTTATAAGGAGAGAGGTAATACTGTCCTCCGTGTTCAGTAAAGATGAGACAATGGGCTGCAAGTTAAACTCACAGGAAGGAGGATTTCAATCTTAAACCAGTGAAAACTTTCTAACAGGAACAAATTAATATGCAAGATGGTGAAGACTGAGTCTTCTCTTTCTGGTGATGCAGCTGCTCCTGCAGTGGGTTAAAGAGATAGTTAAAAAGACTTCCCAAAAGTACTGACAGACTTTTTCAATATAACTTGTCAAAACAAGAGTCACCTAAGGGAAATGGTCCTTCTTTTTTATAAGGTATTACTAAAAATTCCAAGCAGACTCAGTCTCAAGAAAAGCCGAGTGGCAGGGTGTTACCTTCATTAAATATCTGCAGCAATGTCAACATAATTTTTCCTTTAGACCTTGGATCAGCCAAAGTTTTTAGGTGGCTCTGGCTACATCTTTCTCAAAATAGGCATACAGAGGGGATTTTTAAACTCTACAACTACATTAGATTTGACTATACACTCAAATAAAGTCACTTTAGAAACACAAGAAATTTCAATCTTCTGGAAATGAAAAAATAAAGGAAATCTCTCCCTTTCCCTTTGTGTACTGTGCGATTGCAGAGGGTGAATCCTTTCCCCCAGTCTTCTCTCAGCTCAGGAATGTTTAGCAGCTTTGTGGGGTATACTATATTACCCACATCCCCTCTGCATCCCTAGATAAAGTAATTCTCCTTCCATCATGCCTGAGGCAAGACTGCGGGTCTTCCCCTTGCTCCTCTGGGGACCAGCAGAGTGCTCACTGATGCTGCTCCCTCCAGTCACTCCTGTGCTCCTCATGCCAGCCCTGCACATCCAGACGTCTGCCCTGGCATAGCTTCAATTGGTTTGTTCCAAGAGAGGTCAGTCCCCCCATCTGCCACAGCTCCTGTCTGAACCCCAACAGTCACCAGAAAGAGGGAACAAGCATCATTCCTCCCTGCTTTCAGGGGGCACCATAACTCACATATAGTAAATGAATGAAACAGCTCATATTCATCACAGCAAAATAAGCTTACTGGAGTCACATCCACTCTCAACAAGAAAAGGCATTCTGCTATACTTCACCCCTTGCTTGGTTTTGATGCCATTTGTCTTTTGGGTTTTCTCTAATGGAAAACTGGAAACTTCCTCTGCCCTCCACTCAGAAGAGACAGAGAAAAGGTTTCATAGTAATCCCAAATTTGGCAGAACAGGTATTGTTGAGAGATGGGACAACTGAACCAGTGTTTTGGCCCAGCAATAAACTTTGCATTAAGTCATGTGGTATGACAACATTCTCTTATGTGCAGAAAACCCCAACTTCTGCTCTTGTTTAAAAGTCTTCTCATGAACAAATGAAGACCTCAGGTCTCAATAGAATAGGGAAATTCAGATACAGTTGGAAATTAAAAAGAAAACCAAAAGAAATTAAGGGTCAAATAAAAATAAAATTAGGTCAGTACATTAATTGGAGAAAGATTTCAGAACTGTTTTTTCAGTTTACCAGATAGTCAACTAGGTTTGTTAGCAGATCACGGAATTCCAGAAAACTCTGTGTTTGTTTGTTGTGGTTTAGTTTTTGTTTGGTTTGGGTTTTTTTCTCACAGAAAAGTAGTATCAATAATATTTTGCTCTAGAATGCAGTTCTGGAATTTATTAACTGGTTTTGTTATGAGATATATTTCACTGCTTACTCAATAATACCTTAATAAAATGAAAATTCAGAAGAGGAATGAAAAATTTCATTTCATTTAATTCATTATAATGCAATAAAGTTTCATTTTGTTTCACATATTTGAACAGTTTCCTAAAATGAAGGACTAAAATTAGCTGATCAGTTTATGGAAAAGACTTACTTGATTTTGCAGAACTCTGTAGCACCAGCAGTAACTACCAAGGACATTAGGCATTTGCTGAATGTAAAACATTTTCTTGCCTAAACTTCTGACTGCTGAGAGCCTAAATTAAGGTGTCCCATCCCAAAAATATTGTAAAAGCTGTTGTAAGGTTCTTGTTTGCATCTTTCTATTTCATGCTGCTTTTTTTCCCTTCAACTCCATAAGCATACAACTTGCTGCAAACAGATGTTGAAACTACTTTCTTCAAAACTGTGTTTCAGTTTCTATAGTTTCAACCAGCTGTTTATTCTTTGTGCTATAGAAATAAACATATTCTTGTTAAAGCTTTTAGTTCCTTGACCCCTTCTGTCTTAAAGATTTCAAAGTTTTGGTTAAGTTTTAAAAATAGGAAAGGTTGTGTAACCTGAGACCACAGTTATCTACTTACCAGCACTGGAAAATATGGAATGTAAAAAAAAAATAATTATAATTTTGTAGTGCTAACCATACAGTCTTCCTGACTATTTTCCATATTGAATGTTTACATAGTATTGAAATGGAGAAGCACAGTTATGTAATTGACATGTGTATTATTTTAAACTGATACTTACACACATATACCTTGATGCCAGTGTAACCATTACTAAAGTCTAAGACCAGGAAGAATAATAGTTGCTATAACACAAAAAAACCAAAAACAAATAAAAAAACAATAGACTTAGTAAATCTATATTGAAAAAGATCATAGAATCACAGAATACGAGGTTGGAAGGATACCTCAAGGATCCAGTCTTTCTTGGCAGAAGCACCATCTAGATAAGAAGGCTCAGCATCTTGCCCAGCTGAATCTTAAAAGTGTTCAACATTGGAAATCTACCACTTCCCTGTGGAGATTATTTCAATGGTGGATGGTTCTCACTGCAGAAAAAAAATAATTCATCTTGTGTCTCATCAGAATATTCCCTGGACTAACTTGTATTCATTGCTTCTCTTTTACATGTGACTTCTTGTAAAAAGGGATCTCCATCATTTTTGTAGCCAATCTTTAAGTGCTGGAACGTGATGATAAAGCCCCATCTAAGCCTTCTTTTCTCAAGACTGAGCAAACCCAGCTTTATCAGCCTGTCTTGATATGACAGGCTTCCCGGTCATTTGATCATCTTTGTGACCCTTCTCTGGACCCTCGCCAACCTGTCCAAAGCTCTTTTGTATAGAAAGGACTGAAACTGACTACAGTATTCCAGACAAGTGCTGAGTAAACTGGGATTGAAACACTGAAAATCCAAAATCATTCAGTCACTTGCATTATGTATTTCCAGTTGCTGCTTTGAAAGAATTGTGTAAGACTGATAAAACTGCCATCTTTTTAATTTGATATGTGGGACATTTTTGGGGTGGGAGAGTGGGGGTAGGGATTTTCCCATCTCTCATTATCTTGCCTAGATACTGCAGACATCTCTCACTGACAGAGATCTGTCTTACTGACTATCATGACCCTAGTCTTATTTTGGAAATTATTTTGGAAATCACAAACCTGTATTTCAGCAGGAAATTTCAGTTTTGTGGATTTTTCTGCTCTAAGATGCCTGTTATTACAGCATAAAATAAATGCAATTGCATCCATAGCTGGGAAGTCCTCAGCTGAGAGATAATACACTACCATAAGGATAATTGGTTTAATGAGTCCATAGACACAGCTCATTTCTGAGGATGCCTTGCTCTAACAATTTCCTTAGAAATTGTTAGAAACATTTCTAGAAACATTCTCCATAGAGAAACATTTGAAAGACTTCCTACTAGAACTCAAAAATGAAGAGCTGGGGGAAAATTACACTTGTGGATAAGCTAATTCCAAAATGAGAAAGGAAGGATAGGAGGTAGGGAAAGAGGGAAATAAGGAGAAAATATTCTTTGAGATAAAACTCCTGCAGACTTAGTTTCATAAGCTGACCCTTGTGTGTATCTGCTTAGAAAGCAGAAAGCAAGACAAGCCTAGCAGACTTACCTAGAAGGTCACATATTTGTCAGGTGTGAAGTTAGAAATATAAAAGTGTTAGTGAAAAATAAAGATATATAAAATACATATGTAAAGGAGATATATATAAAGATACATATATATGTGCCTTCCCACAGCTTAGCATGCATCCAATTTTTGTGATAGAGGGTGAAAATACTTCTGTTTTAATGCTGCAGGATTTAAGAAGGCTCAAGTCTACACCTTGAAGTACCATTTGAAAGGTGGTGAATGCATTGGAATAAAATCTCCCTTTCTGGATTGCCTGACAGTGTGCCTCCTATTTAAGGAAAATTGCATATTTTCATTGTCAGTTGTTCACAGATAAACTACTTTAGAGACCGTGATAACACAATCTGGCAAATATCTTCTCCAAGCCGTACAAAGAGAAGGAAAACGCCTAATTCTCAGTGCATCTATGCTTTCAACCATTCCCTCTTGCCAAAAGGAACAATGCTAGCCACTTGCTTCAGAAGGAAAGAGGCAAGATTTATCTTAGATGCCACTGAAGCTTAGAGCAGAACATTACAAGAAATCAAAGGATACCATGGAGGAGAAGAAGAGAAGTTGAGGCCAATTGAAAAGATGGAAGATATCTAAGGACACACTGAAAAATAAAGATTAAAACTTGCATCCTACAGCTGTTGGCAGGAGGAGCAAAACTGTCCCACCAACAATACCTCAGCAGTTTTACAGCTGGTATTCCAGTGACCCCATTCACAAGACAGTTGAGCAGAATAATAATGAACAGAATGTCTTGTACTGTTCATGCCATATGACACAGTGGCAAAGCATTTGACTCAGCACACAGCAGTAATATTACTCACATAATTAGTGGAGTGTCCCTAATGATGACTCAGGGCTCCTAGCACAGAAAACAAAAGAAACAAACAAACCAAAACCAAACAAACAAAATCCCAAACCAAAACAAAAAATACAACCAACCAAACAAAAAAAGGCGGCAGCTGAGAGGATTTTAAAAAGATGCTATAACAACTATACTACTATAGGAATAGCAATGATGGAAATTTCAGCATAGATGAAAGTCTTTTATAAGTGCCGAGTGGGAGTCAGTACTGAAGTACAAGTGTATGTAACGTACATGCTTTCAGAATTGCTTCATAGCATTATCAAGTCGTAACAAAGTCATCCTTTAGGTATAAGTTAGTCTATGTAAAAAATGCTGTGATATACCAAATCCCCAGGAGAACAGATCCTAAGCAGTATGGAGTACACACAAAATGGGAGGCAGCAGTAAGATGAATGCTGCATTGTTAATGGAACAGTTATCACTGTGCGTTTGCAGTAGGTGGTACATGTGCCAGACTACTACTATTAAGTTTCAGGGGAAGACATAGATAAGATAGGAAGATAAGTTTTCCTCCTTTGCTTACTGTGTTCATTGAAACATAAAGTGGATAAAAAGAAGTATTTTATAAAGTTGGCTCAGAAAACTACACCTCTCCCTGTGCCTGGTCCTGGTAAATGGCACCCTAAGACACACTTCTGTGTTCTTCACATATGTCTTTAACCTCACTGCAGAACTTCTCTTTAATCCACCTCTCATCTTCAGGTAGAACTGTAGTGTTTGTATAATCAGTATGAGGATTCAGATTCTCCTGAATCCATATTTCAGCTGCAGGAGAAAGAGAAGATTTTAGACAAAAGATATAGTTTGAAACAGAATACAAGATGCAGAATAGTTCTATTGTTACTGCTACAACAAAGTTCCCAATTCAGTGTTAGACAAAAGCTAGAAACCATTTTTCATGACAGAGTTATTTACAAGTTGATTCTGAACAGCTCCAAACTCCACTTATATGAAACAAATTAGTCTGTAAATCCAGTTCCTTGTTCAAACTCCAATTTTTAATTTTCTTCATTACATGTTAATTTATTTTCTGTTTGTTACAGGTAGGACTCTGTTTGGACCATTAACCTTCTCCACAGCAAATGCATAATAACTTTTACAAGGGTTTTGTGAAGTCTATCAGAAATAGAAACAAGGAAAAATTTAAAATACTATTTCTGGCTTATATTATCACTAGATAGTAAAGCCCATGTCTAACCATGGATAAGTCATATTAGATTGCACCCAGAGGGTTCTATCAACACTCACATATCATAAAACACCTGTTTGGAAAGTAATGAAGTGTGACGATACCCAAAGTTTTTTTAAAACTCCAAACCATTCATTTCTGCAGTGTTTTTTTAAAGCCAAATTTTAAAATGTTTTGTTTAACCTGTATTTATACACATGATAGTGTGATCTTGGAGGTTGTAAAGCCTTGATTAACATTCTTCGGGAAGGTTTGGATATTTTCTTGCTGTGTTTCCTCTTATCTCTGTTTATAGTTTATCATGATCGAGATGAGGTAACCTCATCTTGTGCAGGTCAAATATTCTTACATGTTGCTGGAGTCCTTGATTTGGTGGAAATTACTAAAGTTTGAGGAACACTGGTCTCAGTTTCACAGTTTTTGTCTTGTAATTGCTTGTATATTTATTTATTTGTCTGTGAAGAGCATACAGAAGGAAATCTAAGAGGCCAGCATATGGGTATGGAAAAGGTTAAATTAAATGCAAAATGAACACCTAAAGTCAGATAAACAATAAAGTTATTCTTTCAACATGAATTGTATACATTCCCATCTTGTAGGGATACAGTAGGACTGTGAGGGATGACCTAGGTCATTGTTTTCTCAGGAATTCATAAAATATAATGTAATTCAAAAAGTCACATTTCTTCAGAAATTGTTAGGTTGGCACTTTTCCACCCCATCAGAAAGAGCAATGTGGGACAATAAAGTGTGCATGCTTCAATAAAACATGATCAACATGGGAAACAATTTCCTAAAATTAAACTCAGGATTAGGAGTGTAGAATTAAAAAACTTAACATCCAAAAGAGATAAATATCAAGGAAAGCACTTAAAACATCAGAGAACTAAAAATTACCTGGACCCGTTATCATCTGTGGTTTTGGTGAAACTATTTTGTGCCTGCACAAGAGATTACCACAGCCCCACTATGTAGTTCTACAGGGAGACACCCGTGAATGGATGATGCATAGGAAAACAAACTAAATTTTTAACTACTGGCCAACCAAACACTGGTCTCCAGCTGTGTGGAGATCATTAATGTTTATGATGTCAAACCTAACCTCTGACCTTTTAGTCAACCAAAAGAGATGAAAAATTAAATACAAGATATACAATAGATCGGCTTTTGATTCATTTGTTGTGGAGACTGGTAAATGTAAGAAAAGAATCTGTGGAGTAATGTGAACGGATTAAAAACCAAACTTGATTCAGTCACGGTAGTGAAAACGTCAAGATTACAAACACTTTCTATAAATATCTATATCTTCGGTTATTCAGCCTTCCAAAACAAAATCACCACAGTTAAGGATGAGTTACTGCCATTTCCTGAAACACTGAAGGGTGCTGAGCTATTGTCATTCCTGGTCCTTACTAGGAGCTTGGCTTGTTCTTTTTTATATGCTTATGCAGATCATGGTTACCAAATTATATTTAGGATATGTGACTTTCAGTATACTCAAATCCCACCACAGGTGCCTCCAAGGGGAGATATCTTTCACAAAAACTAAGTTATTTGTTTGCAGCCAAGGCAAATTAGTGGCTTAATTACTTGAGAGTCTCTTTGTTTCCCTGGCCAAGAGGTATACCAGGAGACACCACTATCTCTGAAGCTGAAATCTATAGTCCCTTGAGAAATAAATGTCAAAAATTAAGAGCTTGGTTAAGAGTTGAACTTGTGAATGACAAGAAACTCATTGTATGAACATTTAAAACTGTTCCCTTCAGGGGAATAGACACACCTACACACAGAGTTGTGAGAACTCCATGGGACCACACCAACATAAGGACTGATGTGCAGCTAAAATGGTTGTGAGGGCATTCTGACACAGTGAGTTTCCTGGGCTTGAACTGACTGTGTCATGAGGGTGTCATTAAGGCCACTGTCTCCTTGGGGTCAGGCACCAAGAGCCATTGGCCTCCCCAAACCTGGACATGGATGGGCAGGGTCTTGGAGGAAAGGGCAGCCGGGTTGGGGACAGGACCAACCCCATCCCTGAGCATTGGGCAGCTCCCTGGGTATGGGCTGAGGGTGGGCTGGGGCATGGGCTTGTATGCAAGTCTGACCCAGTGGGACATGTGGCTGGGCAAGGCAGGGTTGTGGGGAGCTGGAAACCAGCCCTACTGCTGCAGTGCTGGGGCATGGGCTGATGGCCTGGGGGACTGAAATGGGGTCTTGGGCTGTGGGTAGGATTGAGGAGCACATGGGAGGGCTGGCCAGGGTCAGTAAGGCCTGTCAATTCCATCGTGTCCCTGATCTAGCTATAATCTTTAATTTAATCTGATTTTACCTCAACTTATTTTTAAAAGACTACTATTGTATTGAATTACATCATAATAGAATAAGTTGGTTACCTTTGTATTAGTGTTTTGCAGTCATACAAGTGATTTTAGGGTACCTCAGAAACTCCAGCTACCTATTTTCCAAGGGACTGACAGTCCATGGTGACAACCTGCTGCTGCCCTACTGTTGTACTGCCCAGGTCCTACTGTGTGGTCAAGGCTATTAAAGAAGCTGCAGGATAATCTTCCACTAACCTAATTTTACAGTCAAAGTGAGAGGTAATAGTAATAGATTGCTGTACGTGAATGGAAAGCGGCACATGAGATAAGGAGTACTGGTGAGTACTCTTCCTGAGTTCTGAAGAGTACTGAAGAACACTTGGATCTAGGGATGGCTGTGCCCTCTCAAAAAGTTCTAATGTCACCCTGCAGTGACCTCATAAGAAGAGGGCAAAGACAGAACTTAGGAAAAAAATACACAAAAAATAAATTATATGAACAAATAAGAATTCGTTAGTCTTTCTTCATAAATCTCAAATCATTCAACAAGCAAGAATGGCCTTGCCCTCTTTTACAAATAGATGAAAATCTACACAAAACTGATCTCATTCAGGGATATCTAATCCCCAGTGGCAATGCTAGAAACCATGCTGTTCTTTGCACATTACATTGTACTGTTTTGTCCTTAAAGCTACTCCTTTTCTACAAAGGGCTCTGTAACCTGCCAATAAATGCCACTCAGCATTGAATTTTTATGAATACAATATTCTCTTAATAGTTCAAAGATCCAAGAATAGGCTGTATGAACATGTATACAATAGTGATCTATTTCTGAAGAGCAAAACTATGTGAAGCCAAAATATTAGACTCTGAAGAGACTTTACAGCTTTCCAAGGCCACCCAGAAGCAGAATTAATGAATGTTTTCAGTACACCTTCTTATGTGTGTCTACAGCAATGGCTCTTCCATGAATGAATAGAAAATAAATCTTAGGCCTCCTGTAGAAAGTCCACTTCACGGAGAGATGAATTTCATGTATATTTTGAGATATACTATTTGAAAAGGAATTAACTTTAAACAATTTATACTTCAAAAGTTTGGGTGCTCATTTTAGAGAGTAACTGTCACAGTACAAATCTTATTTCATTAATTTGGACTAAGATAGACAGCTATAGACTATAAATAAATAAAATACATTTATCCAGCAGCTACTGTCCTTTCCTGGCACGTTCTACCTGACTAAAGGTGTCATAAAATATTGTCAATAATTCTTCGGTGATCATTGTTGTTCTGTATAATTTTCTTTCCAATATTATATTTCCTACCGTTAATTGTGGTTTTTTTTTTTTTCTGTGCTATAGTAGTTTTAGCAGCTGACCAGTCAGAGCATGCATTTTATTTCTGACTTTCATGTGTCTTTACTATATAATAAAAGTCTGCTTCACACAGCACTGAGCAGCTTTCCCTCTTAGAGGCCATGGCAAGAGGTATGGGCTGACAGACTCGTCTCTGTGTCTCCTGGTATTATTCACTGTGAAGTCCTGGGCCAACACTAGTCTCCATGGTCTTTTCAGTTTACATTCCTTGTTCTGGAAGATGCCAAGAAACAGCAAGAAAGCATTTATTAAATTAGACAGGGAGACATTACAAAACAGGAAGGGAGCTGGATGGATGAGTATTTATCTTCAGAAGGTCCCAGCAAAAGATTTGTTCAGATTGCTGAAGTCTATTTGGTTTGGTAAGCTATAGGTTTCTACCAGACTTCAGTTGGCTAAGCTCCTCTTTTCAAATCTCTCGAGCACTTGTGGCCCTTATGGAGCTACAAAGAAGAATGTTACTTTGAGTAGGACTATACAGGTGCAATGGGGTGAACTTACTGTTTATTTGTCCTCAGGGGTAAATTGTTCCCAGTAAAATGAAGTTCTTAGAGATGGTGACAGTTTTTTTTGTCATTTAAGATCTTTCTTTTTCAAACAGGCGAAAGACACAACATATATAACTCCGATTTTGAGTTCAGCTGAAATAAACTATTTGTTACATTCTGAACTTCAAATGAAGGATTACTTTCTATAGGCTCTATTCAGCAAAAAGTCCTTTTTTTTTTTTTTTTTTTTTTTGTGTGTGTGTGGTTTTGGCAATAGTTTTCTTGCGGGCTTCAATGGTTTAACTTTCACTGAGCTGAAGTCTCAGTCAAGAGCCAGAAGTTTCTCCACACCTCTCCCTTGAGAATGAGCCTGGAGGTTCTGGCAGAAGTTCTTTACTAGTATTGAAGATTTCATGATCCCAAAACGCATAGTTTTGCTTTATATTTACTCATATCTGCAGTCTACCTTAACTCTGTCTTGACATTGCTTAAAGTTAATATTAGCATATATATGTTTAAACAAAAACCAAGAACTAACCAGCTACTTTCTCTTTTGAAGATGTATGGGTAGAAACAAACATCAGTAACATAGAGTGGGAAAGAAAAAAGCAATCCCAGAGATGGGGCAATTATCTTAAACTACCTTTCTAAATCCAGATAATACAGAGTTAAGGTTGGAGTTAGGAACCCCAAATACATTAGCATGTGGAAATACAAGAGAGTTACCAGTGCAACTGTGAATTTACTTATCTTACAGGTTTTTACTACACTTCTTTTGGTTATATCTCCACTTTAGACCGAGTATCTTCATAAACTGTAATATAAAATGACGTGATGAAGGTATTCTAGTGTGAGATAAAGGGAAGAAAAAAAAAAAAAGATGTTTTAACAGACCTTCACTTTTCCCAGTGTTGTTTAATTGCAAGAAGAAGAAAAGGAAGAATCTTTGTTCTCTCTGCTATCTCAGCTCATTTTCTGAGCTTCAAGATGATGAGAACTGCCATAATTTCCAAGATGCTTTACTCTGCATAGGATACGCAGGCTTTCAACTACAAGCTGTAACAATTGAACCCATACACCAAGTAGCAAAGATTTAAGTAAAACTGATTTCCTTGAATTTTTGTACTTGTGACTTTTGCAATCTAAACTCATTCAATGTATTTTTATATGAGCTGTGTAAACACAGACATTGTAGAAATCCACACATTTTAATGCCGAAGGAACACTAGGTGATTTTGCAATTTTAACATGCCATGGAAAGGATTAGATACAGGTATGCGTATTGACAGTGCCCCTAGCCTACCAATGTGATTAAAATGCACTTTGTCACGGGGTGTATGGGTAAACAGACACAGAGGGAGTTCCAAAATCTCCTAACTTCCACTGAAATGAATATAGATGATGTGCCTGGGGACATTACGCATGCAGAGTATTTGTGTCAACAGCAAATGTCCAAATGACCTTTAAAATGTAGCTATAAAAACTGATCCTGATGTGAGATAAATTCTGAGTGAGAAAGCAATAAGAAAGCACCTCCCAGCCACAAGGTCCAGGTTCAGTAGCAATGAGCAGGTAGGCTGAAATGTGCTTAGGTTTTTGGGTATTTTGAAATAGTAAAGTAAAAAAGGTATCCATTTTCCAAATATTCCTAAATTTATTCCCACAGGCAGACAATTCTATGTAAAAGTCTGAAGAGGAAATGCTTTCTGTTAAAGAAACTATTCTGGTATTTGAAACAACAAAATAGTTTTCCCTGTTTGCATCTAGAAAGTGCCAGTGGTGTCTAAAAAATGCAGGAACACAAACAAATCACCATGGAGGAAGCTCAGGTCAGTTGCCTTGCAAGAGGTGTTCACAAACATGCACTGTGTTTCATCCCACATGTACCCCTGGGTGCAAGAGCACAGATAAACAGCTATTGGGAAGAATAGCTTTTGTGCTGCAAATTCCCATCAAACTTCACCATATTTGTTGATTTGCCAGTGACTTGCAATTGGATAGGAAGAGGTGAATCAGTTAAAAGGATCTGTAAGACCTATTATTTGCCCAGAAAATGATGATGTAAGTTTATCCTCTTAAGGCCCTTAGGGGATTTTAGGAGCAACATGCAATGTTTGGAGTTGATGATCCTTTCCAAATAAAGGCAAATTTTTTATTGTTGCTTCTGATAGAAGAGAGAAGCTCATGATTACAACTTAAAGGTTAATGGAGAGGTGAAAGGCTTACCCTGATGAGCTACAGATAGACAGAAAGGGTTACAGGTTCATATTGCAACAGGTCTCCTTAGTCACAGTCCAAGAACATTGAAGAGACAAACAGAATGGAAGTAGCAACTAAGAGAGCTTCCCATGAGTGGTAGGGGAATGCATGTCAGCACTAACCATTAAGAATCTTTGGTTATGGATCTAGATTGGTAGATTCAGGTGAGTTAAACATCTGTCATAGATTAAAGTGATAGTTCATAAGAACTACACATGAAAGGAAAAATTTGGGACATTATATCCATGTGGTCACAGACACGAATTCGTATCTGAGGAAGAGAAGGTGGAAGAAACTAATTTATTTCAACACTGAAAAAGGTGGGAACACATTGGGCAGAAGGAGATATATCTGGGGAAGCTGCAGTATAAAATAGGATACACACACAGTGGTCATTGTATGAGAAGGAGTTACCTCAGGGATGGTCATAGCTTCAATTACTGGGGAATTCTCACCCACATCATCCACACATGAGGAACGTGTAGGAGATACTGCTCTATTTTAAGTGTCCTCACAGCTGCAGCCCTTTCCAAAGTTCAGTATTTTTCTTTCCAACAAATACGGGAAAAAAGTATCGATGTAACTTTCTTTAATTTCAGAATACCACATTATTTCAGCCGTATTACCAGTAGAGTGTAGATGGAGGACAAAACAGTGGAAGGGATCCAGCAAAAGCTAAACAGAAGCTTATCACATTACAGTCTAAATTTCATATGCAGTAGAAAGGGAAGTATGGAAAGAACTGCCTCCTAACAGGAATGTACTGCAATACTGAGTAGTCGAGTTCTAATGGAAATGAGAAAAGAAAATGCTTTGATGACAAGATGCTAAGGTAAAAACAGCAACTAGTCAAATCCCATGCAACATAGAGGTTTCCCTTCCCTTTCCATCCCTACACTTCCCTTCTGTCATTCTGACATTTTGAGAAATAGCTTTGGAATTGAGAGCAGAGACCAGTCTAGGCTGTTTGTGATGGTCTGGGTATTTTCAGTAAGTGGGCACAAGTCTCCATCACCTGGCCCAACTGAACAGGATGTGAGGGAACCCATTTGCAGGCACAGTTGGGAGTGTAATGGTTTCTTGGAACAAAACCATATACTAAAATACTCAATGCGGCTGGAAACTTTGTTATCTATCAGGAGAAATCTGGACAAAAGGACAGTTCCAAGAGAGACACTAAAATGGTAGCCTAAAGCAGTGTGACAGACCGAGTGAAATACAATATATAGTAATAATTTCCTGTATTACCAAAGTCTTGCCAGGTAGCTGATGGTTCTATTCGACAGGGACGGTTTCAAGATAGCTTTAACTATTATGTCTCAGAGCATCCATTAACACCTTCTCATCTTTAGTTTTTATAGGCTCTTTCCACAACTGAAATGGTAAAGAAGGTTCTAGTTTTCCTGCTAGCTAATGAAACAGGTGCTGTGTCCACTTAAAACCAAATATTTTATTATACTAATTGACCCAAGACCAGCAAAATTAATTAGACCCAGAATCTTCATTGCTCTTCTTTGAGTTTTTACAATAGTTAGAAAAAAATCATTACTGCTCATAGCATAAAAATATTTTCCCATTAAAAGAGTGGCCTGCTTTTAATAAATCCCAAAGTTATTGTTGGCTCTGGATATCCAACAAGTAACCAAATGAATACTTTTTGTGTGCAAGTCATGAAACTTAATATATTCTGTAAAACTCTTCAAATCCTTCAACAACTCATTTAGTCTATGCAGATGTCAAGAGAGACAAAGCTATATTTTAAACTATTATATAGTCATGATTGACCTTTCATTCATTACTATTGTCTCCATAAGAAGGAGAGGTTGTATTGGCAACATTTCTACTGGGTTGCTATGGAAAGAGAAATTTGCCTTCTGTGCTGTCAAGAGGACAACCTACTTCAGAGCTTTACCTGGAACAGTGGTGCATTTTACCACATGGATAATAATAATGTAGAGAGGAACTTTTATTCTTTCCTTTGCGACTGAGTCAGGTAAGTTGCTGGTTATCTGTCTAGTTTCCTTGAGATATAGTTTGAGCCATTAAAGTCAAAGAATTGCATTTACTACTGCTGTGATTATATTGCATGTTTTTAAAAACAAAAGGTATTCCAAAAATGATAACTGTTTCGGTCAGTAATTACTGCACCTGAAGGAAAAACAGGTTTGACTGTTCTCTCAGCTTCATTACACGTGGAAGGCTCTTTATTGAGCCTTTATGTTGGCAAAATATTTCATTGATTTTCTATTCATGACCAAAATATTTCATATTTACAGTATGAATTATCTTTCATGAAATTTTATTATGTCTCCCATTCAAGACACCACCCTTATTCTGAACAATATGCAGACCACAGCTCTCTTGTGCTGCATGCCCCACCATTACTGTCGGGTACTCAGCACTTCCCTGGGAACTCATACTGTAGTGGATTTAACCAAAATTAAATTATTAATGATGGTAAAGGATTTACCTGTGCCTAAGTGACATAAATGCACAGAGAATCTTTTAGCAGTTTCCAGCTTGGACAAGACAATGATTTGGTGTACTGAGATGCTCTTATCACCACCACTTGTCTGGACTTTTTTAGATTTAAATAGCCATATCTGAACTCAGTACCCCCAACGATATGGCCAAAAACTTGGCAGCCAGTTCAAAATTAGGCTCCTCTTGAAATGCATCTCTGGATCCTCACAATTTTGAAAGGACCTAAAAATTATTATTTTTTTTTTCCAGAGCTGTGAGCTTCTGTACCTTCAAAGCCACCTAGTTTACAGCACCATGGGAACATGATGGCCCAGAAGAGACATACAACTGAGCTTCACAGCATCTGAGGAGAGGCTTTCATAGGATTATAGTGTATTCAAATTACTTTCCTGAGAAAAGGCATATAAAATTTACACAGGTCCCATTTTAAGTGCCAAGTAGGTATGCTACCTCATCCCTGACAAGTCTGAAAGGACAGTAGAACTAAATTAGGCACGTTTCTTTAAGTTAGCTATGCTGATGAGATCATATTTCAGAAACTGTAAGGCCTAGGGAGATCATGTTTATAAAATCTTATTTATAGGATAACAGTGTTGAAGAAACTCACTGGGTGATTTTACATCAAACTCATAACATTTCTTTGAACTGTGATATATATTTTAGAAAAATATTTAAAAGCTTTAGATGATACAGAGCCTACCAAAGGTGAGAGTGCCTCAGAAAAAATGTTCTGTCAAGGGCTGTTCTCAGTAGGAGTTGAAAAGATGGGCTGGTTGAAAGGGTGGTTTATAACAGAAATTTACCAGTAGTTTTGCAGTACATGTAGGACTACCTGCAGAGCTGTCTGTCTGTAATGTGGAATCTCTCCCTTTGAGTTTGGTTGGCTTGAGTTCATCTCCTCTGCCTGACATGGCTGCTCATATAATGTCCACAGAGAGAAAGGCTGATCAGATCCTGTATTCCAGAGGAAAGGTACAATTATAGATAACTTTAAAAGGACATTTTCAAGATCAGTTTTTCATGTTCATATTTCTAAAATCTTTCTTACAACTCATGAACATCAGTGAAACCCAGGTGGGCTACAAGTGCTCAGGACCAGCTGTATAATGTCAGTAACTCAGGGTGACTTTGTTTTTCTCAAATAGAAAAGTTGGGTGACTAAAAGTCACCATGGCCTGCCTCTTAACAGTTATAAAACTTACCTGCCTATAGAGTCAATTCTCTGAAAATAAACCCAGAACAGCACTGGTGCCCAAAGCAGCTTCAGTCACTGAGCAACACCTGCAAACTTCCCTCATTGACGCAGCTGGCAATGCTGCTGGTAGAGGCAATATCCAAGCAGATGCTGCAATGGCTGTCCTGGTCACTCCTCAAGAAATTTCTCAGCTGGCTGTCTTTTCAGTAGAGAGAGGCTTTCTCCTCCTTTTTCTGAAACCCTTCTGTTTCAAGGGTTTCTTTTAACCTCCACAGGAGCTTCCTTCTGTCTGTTAACAAAGCAGTGAGAAAAGGAAGGAAAAAGAAGCCTAAAAGAGAAAATAAATAGCTGATCAGGTCAAAAGCACTGCATCTCAAATATGAAATAAGACATTGAGACCTTCTGATACAAATCCTTCTTTAGCACTCTTCTATTTAGTGGTGATACAGACATTTGTAAAGAAAGGTGTTCAGCAAAAAGAAACTAAAACTGTGTTTTATTTACTGCCTGTTTTCTTTTTCTTCTGTGAAAAAAGTATCATACTTCAGAGTTTTTGTAGGAATTAATTAAGAAAAGTAACATTATCATCTCGGGCAGTTTACAGAAGTGGGTTAAAATTAACATGACTGTGTCTATTTTATGTGAGGACACCTAGAAATGTAAACTTCATCTTCCAGATATACCAGAAGGAAAAAATTAGAATCCTTTCCTTTGATCTAACTCCAGGTTATAATTAACAAGATGCCTTTTACATACATAATATATTGTGTTACGTTGGGGCAGAGGTAAGGTTGTTTGGTAGCTTTTCATGTGAAAATATGTATGTTTCTATAATGGGTATTTTTAGTCATGTATTCATAACATTTTCTGGTCATTAAATGTTTGTTTTAGGAATACCACAACAGCCTCATAAAAGGATTTCATGCCAAATCACTGCTATGTATGTACTCTCGACCTCACCAGAGATTTTATCTGGGAATATGTATGTGTGTTCAGTCGCTTGATGCAGAACAGCAAAACAGCAATCAGGAAACTTATTTTCAGTATGAAAGTAGAGTTACAATACCTTCCTCTAAAAAGGTGTGTTTGCAGACAGATATCTGGAGAAGCCCATCACTTCACAAGACATCTGTAACCACATGAAATCAGTGTCTGTCCCTGCAGTTATCTTGGAATGTGGTATCAGCACAATATTTCAGCCAAAAGATGATATACAGCTCAAAGTTTTCTTGCATTTTGACAGACTTTAGTTTGCAAAGCCGTGCCCCTAAATATTTCTTAATTGTTGAATCATACTTTATTTTTTCATTTTTTTATTTAGAAACATTCCCTATTTTCCATTTTAAAGTGTAGCCATTGCCCATTTCCTTTTCTTTTTTGTCTTTGTTTTTAGAATACACCATTTTCTGCAATGATCTCCCTGCCAAAAATAAAAATTACTTTCTCTACTGACTAATGTCAGCACCTTTGCAACAAATTTCTCCTACAGAAAATTATAACTCAAGTAACAGGGATGAGATCAAAACAGCTTTATAAATGGTGTACAAATAGACAAAAATATTTGTCAGCATAATTTCTTTTAATAATAATGTCTTCTCTTTTGGACATGAATATGAGATTTGTTTTCCAGCAGCATCCAAGGAAATGGCCTCCACTTTGTCTATAGGATTATTTGTGGCAAAGCCATTTTGCATGCTTTTAAGCCATAATGCTTAAGGGTGGCTAAGATCTATGACATTTTGCAGTTGCATGCTGGAACAAGTAGTCCCCCATAGGGCATAATTCCCAAATTAAAGGGATTACAATCTCCCCATTTTCTGCATATCTGATTTAGATCTTCAGCTCCACGCGAGCTGCCAGGGCAATCACTCAGTTGGGCAATGTTTGGATGTTTCTCTCTTAGGTTTTCCAGTCTGTTTTAATATACAATATCTGTTCTGTTCAGATCTTGGCTGTGTTGAACTTTCTTTTCTGGAACTGCAAAATATCATAAGTTTGGCTGCGTAGCACCACTGCCTAATGTAATACTCCCTAACCCATCTTTAAAAAGTCTGCCAAAGTCAGATTACTGCAAACACGAAGATTAGATATATCTAATATAACTTTAGAAAAACCATGTGCTGTTTCCGCATTGCTATTATTGTTCCGGAAAGAAAGGCAACAAAAAAGGATTTGACATCTACTGTCTGCTCTGGTAGCTGTGTGTTTCTTAGAAGAAATAGATATAATGCATATGGCAGTCCTTCAGGACATCTACATTTGTTTTAATACAAATTCTATTTAGGTTGCAAGTCTCATTTACAACCCTATATTGCTTTATTCACACAAACAAAAGAAAACCTATAACTTTCAGAATGTATTATCTTTCTATATTGAAAGTATTCATACCTGACACAGCCAAAGACTTTTCCACTACAGTTAAAGGAAACTCTTCCTTCTGTTTCTCTGTCAATCTAACACAAAAATGGTGACAACAGTGGCTCAGGAAAGTTCTGTTTTTCAGATGCAGTGTTCAGTTTCTCACTGAAGTACACCCACTGTATTATTGAAAAAAAAACATTTTTAATTATAAACGTAAAAGCAATTAAAAGTATGTTCCATGTATCCTCACAGAAAACTTCTGTCTTCAAGAAAATTTCTTAAGTTAATTAAGTTTAGAGACATTAGTAGGGTTGGTCAGATAAGGGATTTCTTTCTGAGAGATGGGCAAATCCACAATATTTCATGGAGTTGTGAAAAAAAAACCATCACAGTGACATTGATATAACTCATTATTATGCCCACAGAGCCAAAAAAAAAAATAACTCTTAGATAGCCCATTTTCGTGTTATTAAAAGGGATATTACAATGAATTGTCCAGTCTATAACTAAATCACAGATGTGCAAAATATCTGCAGTCAGTACAGTAATTATCCTATAGCTACGAGGGCTCCCACACTTTATTTTCAGGTTCTTCAAGTGAGCAGTCAATTTTCATGAAAAGAGAAGTTTGAGAGAAGCTAATGCAGTGATGCTGAAGTCAGCAAGAGGAATGGTTATTTTTAATCATTTCAGTTTGCAAATTTTTGCTCTAAAATCAGTGGGACTGATAGAGGGCAAAGAGAGTAGACTTTGACCACATTTGTTTGGCACCAGTGAGCTAAAAACTCACTGAAAAGGAGAATTGTACATCTGTAATGTTTAGACTACCTTCCCTTTTACACATCTGCTGAGCATTGAGCACCATCCCCTTAAGCAAAGTGGTCACCTCCCCAATGCTTCAGGAGAAATCTGGTCTTTGTATGTGGACTTCTTTCCATCAGAAGAAATCACACCAAAAACGCAACTACCTGCGAGGAATGTACAAAGATGGCAGACTGATCCTGGGCATTTATTCTCCACATAGTGTTTGGTCCACAGTCTTTGAAGAGAAAGAGATTCAAACAAGACCCCTTCTGGGAATTACTGCCATACACGATGCCTTTGCTCCTGATGTACTGGGAATGGCAGTGGTATGTCATTCTTTCCATGTTTAGTGCTGTTTTTTAAAAGTTTAAAACTTTTAAATTTTAGCCTAAAAAGTGCCATAAGATGGACATGCTGTGACTGAAAAAGATGGTGCCCGGCTAACAGAATAGCTAGCTCTCCAGGTCCTGGCCATCTTCTCCCCAGACCCTGGCGAGTGTCATGCTGACACCACTACAGAATTTTTAAAAATGCATCTTTTATAGATTGCACTGCCTTAAGCTCCCCTCCCTAAGTGCTTGCCCTTCCTCGTGGCCTTCTGAGAGACACACTACACTGTCAGCAGGGTCTGTCATGGGCCCTGCTGTGTTCCCTTGTACATGGTTGAGGGTCAATCACGTATGCTTATATGTAGCTCAGATGCATTCTCAGTGGTGAAAAGGCAGCCAGTTCTGCAGCACTAGGAAAACAGCAGCTGTCTGGCTGGAAACAGGCAGCTACACTGGGTGTACCCAGGAAGACTAAGAGCATCTATTTCAAGCTAACCTGCACGTGCTGCCTATTCCACAGCCTTTGGTGGAGTCCTTGTTTCCAACCACATCAGTAGGGACTTATTAAGCATGGATCATTACATCCCTTTCGATGCGTCTGTATAATCCATGGAAACAGGACTGCAGAATTCTCCATGCTTAGTACTGGCCCTGTAATCTCTAGATAAATACTGCTTCTATAAGCAAGCTATCATCAATTAAAACAATATGCTTAAAACTATTTAATGGTCCCCATGCTAATCCCGGTCAGTATTCAGTTTCTGAATGCTCTCTGGACAAACTAACAGATACAGATCATAAATTGGAGTTTTAAAAATATATAAATAAATAAATACCAAAACTATTTTTGTGATTAGACAAACATTTCAGTGGATATATGAGTCTTGTTAACATGACATTCACAGTATAAGACAGATACAGAATTTTCCACATTATAGTCTTAGGATATCCCATCAGTCCACTCCTCAGATAATTAGCATATTAGCTGAATTTGCTGACAGGCATTCTGTGTGAGATTTATATGTCCTTTCAGTCCAAGTGAAATATTTGTCTTTCTGCAGCGTTTTCCAAGAACATACAGCATGTTTGAGAACTTTACTGTCCTATTTTGATAACTAAGTCCAAAACTAAGCTTAAAATGAATTGCCCAGCCCAGCTCTCATGAAATGTCAAACTGAAGCTGGCAAAAGAAGATAGATCATAAAGATGGCATTCTCATGAAGTTAACTGGTGCCATTATGCTTTAGGCTCTCTCTATTGCTACATTGTGTACCCTTACTTGGAGAGGTTTATAACTTGGCTGTAAAAATGTTTTCTGGGTGAAACTTGGCAGATAAAGTCTTAACTTGAGCACAAGAAGTTTTAAAACAAATTTCTGAAAAAAAAAGAAAAAAAAAAGGAAAAAGAAAAAGAGCAAAGAAAAATCTGTCTACAGTAAGACTTTGAGCAATGTATAGTCAAACTGATTCGGTCTGGTAAGCTACAATACACCCAGAAGAGCCTTGGTGCAATCTCTGAGGGCTGGTTCTGCCTATCCTGCCACTGTTCCCACAGAGGAACCAACATGACAGCTGAATCATGATCTGAAAAAGACAGATCTCTCCCACTAGCTCAGCTGAATCAGGTGTGGGCATTTGGAAGGAGCCATTGTGCTTGCAGGAGGAAACAGGTCTGAGAAAGCTTGTCCTCCTTGGAGTGGTTGCAGGCACATGGGGAAGAGCTCAGGGTCACAATCTTTCCCCCACTCATAAGACTCTGAGGCAGAGCTGGGGCCTAGACCTTCCATGGGAAAGATTTGATGGTTCTTCGTTTAGTGGGATTTGCAGACACTCACCTAGAATTCACATGCTCTGTGTTCACAGAATGAGTAGAAAAAGTCACAGCAGCCATACCTTCTCCAGTAGTGTTTTTCATGCAGGAGTGTCAAAGGAAGTCAAATATTTATTATGTCTCTTAAGATTTCCAGTAGAAGACGCACTGCAAGCTGTTTCCCGTTTCACAAATAGATTACCACACAGGGAAGTAGAGTACTTTCAAGTCCCTCAGAGTCAAAAAGACCATGAAGTCCTGTCCCACTGCTCTTTTAATGATGTTTCAGGCACAGTGGACAGGTTTCAGCTCTTTTAAGGAGTGTGTGATTCTCACTGACTTTAAAAAGGTTGTGAATCAGGACCTATCCCAGACAACCCACAGAGCAAAGAGCCACTAAACTCATCTGAATAGCTGAAATATGCAAGAGTCTTTTCCTGGATAGACTCAAGTATGATGCTTGCTTGTATTGCAGCAGTCATGCTATACAGCAAGCACATGTGCTATGGCTCGACCATCTGTGTGAGGCTGTGTAGAAGATCAGGAAGGACTCACATGTACTCCCACTTTGTTTTCATTCACAAAAAATGGTAACTCTTCATTTCAGCATTTCCAAAATTATGTATTTTGCTTTTCTAGATTAGATTAAAAAAGATTATTAAAAAATATTCCATTAATTAAACAACCAAACCAAAATCCTGAAATGAACTAGCCAGAGAAAAAAATGATGGCGTATAGTCACATAGTTTGGGCAGTCTCTTTGCATATGAGGAGCATTTTGAACACCCTGTCTTCCTGGAGAGGGCACTCATTCACCTTTGAACAAGACTTGTCCTTTCCTTCTCCACCCTAGAATTCCCAATATCTAGGTGGTTAGGAGATACACAGCCTTGGTTCAACATTCCCACTTTGACTCAAGCTCAAAGAAAAAGCACTTCTATAGCTCTCCTTCTCAGCTATGAATTAAGAAAAAGAGCAACAGTGGGTACAAATGCTGAATTCAAACCACATAATCTTAGTTTCCATGTTGGCCACTTACCTGAAGAATCAAGTCATGGACTGAATGAATTCTCATAGACCAAATGTAGGTTTTAATGTGTCTGTATAGATCTATCAAAAGTACCTATCTTTAGTGCCTCAACATTGTGCAGCGAAATACCAGCGCATTAAGTCTGTAAGAAACAAGTTCAAACAGTGACTTTTACAGAAGATTTAATGAGGTGGCATTGTTCTAGCAGAACTATAGGGTAGATTTGTAATCTAGAAAATGTAGAAGAATTGAAAGAGAGTAGATTTATATTAGCATATATTGGGCATCTAACTATCGTATTGCCAAGAAATTCTGAATTTCTAGGAATGGCATAGAAATGTGGACAAGAAACATCAAGGGCAATGCCTGATTTTACAGTGGGTAGGCAAATGAAGTGCTGATGTTATGAATTCAGCCATTTCTGTTAACATAGCTCCTGAGACATAAACAATTATTAAATTGTTAAATTATATATACTATATATACTTGTATAATTAATTAAATTATTAATGTTTCTTCCTGTACATATATTGAAAATTATGCTATATGTATACTAAACCATAGTTTTTCCATAATTTTGTATTGTTGTACCAAGACACTACAAATTCGCAAAATTTTCCTTCAGCAGACACATGAATGTTAAAAAATGGATCACTTCTGGTTTTTTGAATCACAGTAAGAATTAGCTTCTGCCATGGGTGAAATTAAATCAAACATATGAACTAAAGCACTTGAATAAAGAAAACCCTGGTATCTTGATCTAAGGAATTCTATGGATGCCACCCTTAAAGAGAGTTGTAGTACAAAGAAATGGTGGGGTTAAATGTTGAACGTATTGTAAGAAAATTAAATTGATGTGTGTAATCTATTATAAGCACTGTTAATTGTTTGTTTTTCTTGGTTCTCTTATGCTCATTCTGTCTCCAAGTCACTTGCTGTTCCTTCCTCAGTAAACCAATTATTTCAAGACTCTATTAGATTTACATTTACTGCTCTCAGTCAGCTCTCTTATATTCATGAAATCTTATTCATGATGTGCAAGAAAACCCCTGAAGATAATTGAGATCTAGGTTTGATAGAAACTATGGAACTGAACAGAACTGCTGCTAAGGGCATTCTTTTAAAGACTCCAGGAAAGTTCTTTAGAGGCACTCAGGGCTTGTGCTGTGGGTGCAGTGACAATACTCAAATGCATAGGGCTGGATGGAGAGCTGACAACTGTTACTCACCATTTTAGGTTTATGTTCTGGCTTGTCATCCGTCAGCTCAGACATTGGACATCAGTGCATTCCTGCACATAGCTGACTTGAGCAGAGATACCATTGGAGGCTCAGGACAAGAGAGGAGATGAGGAGAGCCTCCTCACTAATTAGGACCTTTGAAAGCTCAGCCTTGGTGATCAGACACATCCTTACAAAATGCAAACATTCTAGCTCCTTTGGAAGGAAGCTGAGGTCTAGTCTTCTGATAGATCAAAGCAGTAGCTTAGTATTACTGATAATTATTAAACTTGACAGCCTTTGAGATGGCTGCCATTTTGTCTTCACCAAGCTGAAACAGGAATGCTCAATATTGGTATTTTTCTTTGCCTTTGCACTTGGTATCCCTTCTCTTACTTTCTCTCTCAATATAATAAGATAAAATTTTGTTACAAACTCTACTATAATTTCTCAGTAATCTGAGAAGATAACCACAGCTGCAGTTTTGAGGTTGCCAGCAATTCCTGCTATTGGCAATTTTCTGTCAGTCTTGTTAAGAAAGTTGCCACAATTTTACCACAAATAGTAACTCTGTGGCATACTCCAGAATTTGCATACAATTGCCTTTAGCTTAGCAAAGTGATTATTTCTGTTAACAATAGCTCTCTAAAACTGCTTGAAAGTTGGACTTCAGCCAAGCCAGTCTGGTTTACATTATGCAAAGTATTTTAATGTGAAACTTTTTAATAGAAGTCATCACTAGAACCACTTTGAGATCATGCCTCCTATCTGCAAGACTTGAAAAACTGATTTTATACTTGCTTTTTGGATTATTTGTGCTGCTTTATCCACACACACACACACAAATAAAATTGTTGGAAGCATGTTTAGCTAAAATGTAAGTACAAGTTATTTTGTTAACATTATTAAAGTGCAAGTTCAGCAAATCCATTTGGCTACATTAGCTCGTACATTCATGCAGCTTCTGAGTCTTTACACCGTCTTACTCAAGATTAGAAGAAAATGTATAGTGTATTGTATTTGTGTTGCCTTCTGAATGCACAGGTTAAGTATATGTTATATACAAAGTCAATTAAAAAAAATCTGAATCCATTTATAGTGACTTTTAGAAACAGGTAAAGCTGGTTTGGTTAAGGATTTTTAATGAAACATTCTAAAACTTCACCTAAATTGATTAATTCAGACAAAGTGTCAGTGTGTGATGATTTATTTTTCTGAACACTACTGAAACACTGTGAATCATCATGCTTTTCATTACATTATTTCTTTTGATATATCTGTAGAAGTATAAAATTGATTCTCTAGGATAAATTACAAATTAATTAATGATTTTAAGTTCAGACATTCTTCCTGCAATCCAAAAATCTCAAACTTTCATTTGAGTTACAATTTTAAAATTAACTAAGCACTAAAATGTTTTCTGTAAAACACTAAATATATTTTTTACTGGAGCTGTTTTTACGGTAAGTCTGGTCACTTGGCATGTAGTTTCTCAGAGGCACATGTAAATCAGGTGTGCTATTGCATGTACATTCTGCTTACACTCATGCTTCATCTTGTTTTATGAGTTAGCATATCTCGGAGAAGGACAGAAAAATTTAAACACTCTGAATGGATGTGGGTTTGATCTAAGAAAATGCTGTGGCTGGTCATATAGGAAGAGTCCCTAAAATATTAAGAAAATTTCTTTTTCATTAAAAAGATTAACTATTTGGCAGGTTTTAACTCTTTTTCCAGAGGAGCTTAATGGTCTATCAAATTGTCCAGTCATTAAATACTGACACTATAATGAAACCACCTTCTCTAACGATTATATAATTCTGTTCCTGAAAAAACCTTAGTCCAGACATCTATTTAAAAGTGTTTTCTTTACTTAAACATAATATATTTTACTGATAAAAAATGGTACCAGTCTATTCTTTAGAGTGAAAGTTAATTTTAAAAGCTGGCACAATGGTATATCTACAAATCCCGTCTAATTTCACTGGTGTTGGATGTCCTTGAAACAAAACACATGCTGGAGCTTTTTTCTATACTGTTCGAAGTGAATTTTTGGACTCTGGTAACCAATTAAAAGTGAGAGGACAATTATTGGGATCTTTCACCTATTTTACCTTTTAGCTTCCAACTAGAATTGGACTGCTTAATTTTTAATGGTTACAGAGGGCAACAAGACCCTTCACTATTAATTCTCTTCCTTCTAAATGTGGAGTTTTAATAGAACAAAAGTGTTGTAAATAAATGAAAAAAACATTGAGATGAAAAATAGGTAAGCATTTGCATCCAAAATCTTTAGCTTAGGATTAATCTCAATTTATTTAATATCTAGATTTATATCATTAATGCCGGTCACACATGCATTTGGTCATGTGTCATGCAGCTTGGGCATATTGATAAAAGACACTGCTTTCATAAATCTCAAGACTAAATGAACAGATCACCAGGTAATGAAGGTCTTGACTACCAGTAAAATATTTCCTTAGAATGATTCATCTTCATAAGAAATTATTTCTTGTTTACTTGAGGGTAAGTTAAATTTGGCACACAGTCTAACAGTGTTTAGACTAAATATAATCTCAATTAGCTCTATTAGAATATTCCTCTGTGTGTGTGTGTGTGTGTGTGTGTGTGTGTGTGTGTGTGTGTGTGTGTGTGTGTCTGTGGCCATGCTGATGACTTCAAAAATACTCTAAGTTTTTGATACAATACCGGCTGCTATATTACTAGTACTGTGGCACCCATCCACTTTCAGACTAAGGTTGAGATGCCATCTTGTCTGCGGGCTTAGGTCCATCCCATACTACAAAAAACAAACAAACAAATCTAAAAATACCCAAAGCTAAAATCAAAACAAACAAACACACACACCCCAAAAAAACAAACAAACAAACAAAAAAAAAAACAAAAAAAAAAAACAAACA
>VXAU01001441.1:893970-909509 GCA_013399695.1 Formicarius rufipectus | reverse complement strand
CAAACCAAACAAATAAACAAACAAAAAAACCCCAAACCAACCAACCAACCAAAAACACCACACAACCTCCCCCGTCTCCCCTGTAAAACACTACAAAGAAACATGGATTTGGACATCTTTCTTTACCCAAAGAAAATTTATGACCACACTAGTGAATTAGAAGCTTCCCCCATACATAGTACTACATTTGTAAGCAAAAACGGAGTTTCTTGGTGGACTTAGAAAATTATTTTGATTGCTCTTCACAAAATGGACAAGAAGTTTGAAAAACGTCTTGCAGGTTCCTGTAGACAAGGTGTCTCAGGTCCTACAGAGTTCCTGGCCCCCCATGAAGTATTTAATCCTTTCCTTCTCCCTCTTTTCCAGTTTTGACCCATCCTTACAGATAGAGTATTGCACCTATTTAAAATGATGTCGGTTTAATTAAAAAGGTGTCTTTCAGCAGATTGGTCTTTGGGTCTGTCTCTAAATTACCCTGTTAATTCAGGCTCCTAATCACACTGCTGGATCTGTGTATGAATTCCTTCTTTTCTCAGAATGATCCAGTATATATTGTTCTGATGAAATTTTAAAATCAGCAATGTGGCATTAAATAAGAAAGACAAGCATTTATGCAACCATCCAATGTCCATGGAGCAAAATGGTAGTCTGCAGCTGTATTCCTGCAGAAAGTATTTCCTTCTTGAAATGCTTGGACTACTTTTTTGGCATGAAAGAATTGACTGTCATTTCCTAACATATCAGCATGCATGAAATTCAGCACAATGCAATCAGCACAGTTCTTTTTCTGACTTAATCTGCACAAACCCACTTTGCAAGGACGTCTGGTAGATTCTGTTATGATGCACCAGTGAAACCGGGTAGTCCCTTCATCCATTAGCCACTGCTCTAGATCTCTTTCCACTTCTGTGAGATGTTTACTGCGTTTCTGCAGTCCCACACTCAAATATATTTTCTTTGTCCTAGAAACTCAGAAGCTTGAGTAAACACATCACATTGTGCATGATCTTCTAACCAAATGCAATTATCAACCCAAAGAAAAGTCATGTACCAAACACCAATTGAGACAAACTTTCTTCTGACTATGCACTTGTTTTATATTCAACTCAGAATAATAATCTGCAATTCTTTTCACAATGGAATTTGTTTTATAATCTGCACACAATAGCTAAGCACTATTCATCCACTTGGTCACAGCTCTAGCCATCCATTGTAGGTTTTTAACAAAGAAGTGCATTCAATTTCCAAGGCAACCTGTGGCTTTTATTCTAATCCACATCATTATTAGGAAGTTTACTGTCTAATCCAAATAGATAAACTGCAGAGAAGTTAGAATGCAAGAGATTACAGAAAAGAAGTCAGACATCACAGGTAGAAAACAATAGGTAAAGTCTGAGAACTAGTCTCTGATGAGTTCTCACACATCACTGTGTCTGGGGAAAGGTTCTGTACTTTATCTCAACTGCTGATTCAATCGATGCTACCCTTGTACTGTCCCTCAAGAGTAACTCTTCATAGAATTGGCTGACAACAGGTAGTTAAGGCAGATGTTAAAAAGGTTGCTTAAGACTACAAAAAGAGAAGTGTTTCTTATGATCCTGAGCAAGATAAAATAATTCAAGAGACTCCTTCCACTTCCATATTGCCATTTCAAACTTTCCTAGGTGTTACATACCTATAATGTCTACACTGCTTCTGTTTATGTTCATGTAATACTTGCACAAAAATTGTCTACAAATAGATTTCCTAAATGCCCTTATCTGCATCTGGTTAGGAAGCCTATCCCAGAGTGTCACTGGGCCATATTCACCCCTGAAGCACCCAGATGAGATCGAAATTCAGTCTCTGAAGTTGCCATGTTTCAAGTGGTTCTATGCTAATCACCACACCTCCTATAATTTAAATTGTTTCTTAATTACATTAGGAAGAAATCCGGAGTAAACTCTTTTTCCTGTTGATGGAATATGTTCAGTCACAGCGGACCCACCAGAATGAACAGACTGCAGTTTCCTGTTCCAAGGAAGGAAACAATAGGTTTTTTTTCACCACAAGCACATAAAAGAGGCTGTTGCTTTGTAGGTAAACATAAGGGAAGGTGTGTAAGCCAAGTATTTACTTTTGCAGCCAGCTCAATCCTAGAAGATCGAGATTACTCTACACATATTTGAAATTAATTCAGGCTCAAGTAACCCAACATGAAAATCCTGATGATTTTCACTGTTGACAAACACACCACTTCTCCTGACATACCAAACACGCTCCTGACATACACACCACTTCTCTGTTTTAAGCAATGGAAAATTCACCTGGCAGAAGTACAAATTTTGATGACACCAACAAATATTGTAACAACAATATTTAGTTCTTCTATATTCCTTCAGTTTTTAGTGAAATAAACCTCTCTATAAGGATAGGAAAATATTAAGTTTTTATGCTGCATCTTCAAAAAAATTATATTCCTTTCTGTTTAAAATTAAAAACTTGGCCAATTAGGTATTAAAAATTAAAAGCAGATAGATTTCTAATGCTGCTCTTTCTTCATTAGATGGTGTAAGGTATACACTGAAAAGCGTTCAAAAAAACTCCATTCCCTGATCTGGGCAGTCAGCCTTAAGGATACTTCCTCCAAATGACATTTTGCATGTCCTCACTACCCAGCTTTGGCAGATCCAAGGGAAAAACCTCACAGTTCAGTCGCTTTAAATGATCGACGTTTTTATAACAGACAATTGACAATGGCCAATATATCTATGGTGTAGTGTTCCAGCTTTGGATACTCACCTGCTGAGCTGCAGGTACTTAGAAGGGGAGCTTTCTCATTTACATTTTAACGACTTTGGAAAAAAAAAACAAAAAACAAAAAACAAAAACACAAAAAATCTATGCTTTCAGCTTTTAATATCCCTCTTTAGTTTAGATTGCATAATATCGCTGTTTCTCATCTTACATTATTTATATTGCTTTAAATGTTCAGCTTCACCTGAAAAAATAAGACACTTGGACTACACCCCATCAAAACTCTTGCAGGCTGCAGCATGTCTGGGGAAAAAGGCACAAAATGAACCTGATTTCAGGATGTTATATGTCAAATTTGGGCTTTCCTGCATTTTCAGGTTCCAGAGGTTGCTTTGGGTTACTGTGGTTTTCTGTCTGCAAATGAAATTGCTATCGACCTTTTGCAATCTATTTTATAAGTGTTATGTAGTATGCTTGATTTTCTAGTTTGCCTGTAGTTTGAGAAAAGCATATGTAACTTTTACAGCTACTGAAGTGCTGTGATAAAAGATGAATCAGAGGGATAGAAGCAATCCATGCTTTAATCAGATCAATTTTTTAAACAGTGGCTTGTCCTGGTACCTTCCTATCATATGGATTTTCCTCAGTAATCTGTGAATGGTACTTTAGATTTCCTGTACATACTTTTGCTTACTTACTAAAAAGCAAAGCACCATATCCTCACTTGTTTTTATCATTTCCTTTATTCATATTATCCCTTTATGGTGATCAGGGACCACAGAGGAGCTTGAGCTCTTGAGGAACTCTGTAAATAAGCCTCTTGATACAGCAGCATCCCATAGGCATGCATCCCCCACGCGGCGTCCCTGCTTGAGTCAACAAAGTAGAGCCACTGAGTAACAGTGGGAGTAGGATGAGACTTTAATGCTTCACCAGTTACCTCGTTGCTCAAATGCTTTGGTGCTGGTAGGAGGGCAGGAGCTCATATGACACAGTGATGCAGGGGTCCTTAGTTTCATACAGCCGTGCAATGTTAGCCTCACCAGAGAGCCTGGTAATCCTCAAATGATACTCTTGGCTCTTTGCGCTGTTGCCTGGTAATGAAAGCAGAGAAATGTTTCCAGCAGGGAATCATCACCCTTCAGTCCTTAAGGGAAAACACATATGACTGCATATGCATGCATGCGCACACATATGACTCTCCATATATCACAAAATGTCTGGCCAGAGGCTTTGCTGGCCTGTGGAAAATCTTATCTTGGTTGGATTAAAATATACCTCACTTCTTAGGCCTTTTTTCTTCATGAATGTAGTCATCTTGTTACCTCAGTGAACCACATTTTATCCAATGTCTTGTATGTTTGAAAAATTATATGGTTAAGCAAGACATTTCATAATCATTAATCTATAGTTAACTCAGCCTGCTGTATTATGCAATACTACGAGGACCAGCTGGGGCCCACTAACCAGAAAGCACTTTTATGGTTTCTCTTAAGGGCCATTAAATCAACGTGATGAGAGCACAGCTGGAAAAAATCCTGCAAAAATTTATCAGATCCCACACAATATGTAAAGGGACCACTTGATGTAACTGCAGACTCAGCACCAAACCCTCTCAGCTGAAACTGCAGGTGGAGGAACATTTACAGCACAGCTCGTATATAGCCCTGAAAACGTCTGCCGCCCTTCCCTTTCCCCTAGTCTATAGAGTTTTCCATTTGAGCCTCACTAACTGCTGTAATTGCTGTGGATCCCTTAGGGGTAGATTAATGGGATCATACAAGCAGCCCTTTGGGCAATTGCCATGCTGCCTGCTTAAGCCATACAAGGCAGAACTTCCTAACATAATTGCAGGGAACACTGGCAGTACTGCCTCCTTTACCTCAAGGACATTGACAGGGGCTTCGAAATTGCATACTTTCCTCCTTCATGTTTTGAAACAAGGCATAAAAGAGGAGAAAGCTATTAATCCCCAAAACCTAAATGTTTCACAACTGTTCACACATAATAGATAAAGCAAAATAATTAAGAAGGAATGCTGTAACTGAGTTGTAATGTCCTGCAGAATTAACATCTGATGAAATAAAGCAGATTAGGAAGTGAAAGGTATATTAATCAGAATAAAGCAGACTAAAAAAAGCCCCACCACTCCACCCACTGCATGGATATCTAATGGGTTTTAAGCCTCAGAGCAATTTCAACACCTTTCTTAAAAGTCTATTAAGGACTTGATCGTAGGGGTCTGTTGAAGTTAATGTAGTTTTGCTGTGGAATTAACACCCTCTGGATCAGATTAATAAATGAATCAAATGAAAATATGGTGGAAGAAGATGAGCTAATTATTGAATGAACTCTGAGTGTAGGGGCAAAAGAGAAGAAATGTGGTCCAAAGGGATATTACAAAAAGAAAAACAAAACCAAAACATGCACACTTCTGGGAGAATCCAAGCAATGGTTCATGAGTATTTTTGCACACTGATCCAAAAGTAATCACTGCACATGCCTAATAATCACAAATACTGGGCTGTGGTCTAAATGCACATTAGAAAAACTCAACATGAGAGGTAAGGAGCCCTTACATTGAAATCTATGGAAGGTAGTAGACAGGTGTCTTCCTACTTCTAGACATTAGTGGCTGGTATAAAGCCAGACAGTTTAGACATCTAAGCTTATCATAAATACTTTTTATTTACATTTCCCTTCTGTCTTTTCCACAATGAGCAACCCACACAGTCTGTTTCCCTTCTTCACTCCTCTTTTTTTGTGATACTGTGCTTCCTTTAAATAAGACACTAAGCTGCCGTGTTCACAAGCAATGTGCAATATTACCAAATAGCTTAGGGTAGGAACTAAAATGAAACAAAGAAATAAACCAGACTGGCAATCTGTATATGTGCAAGGGAGGGTATTGAAGTAGAAATGAAGACCACTGTGAAATTAGAACTTAGTTATATACACCACATCTAGCAGCTTTCACTTCTGAAGTGAGCCATAATCTTAAAGAATCACATTTTGACAGACTGTACATGGACAGAAATTACAGAATAGCATTTAGTATCAGGCACCCATGAAAAATACATATGTATTTGTATAATAAGTATGTGTGTATATTTGTATATCTATTATGATACTGATTTATGCCATGCATCTTAATCTGTGTTGTATTTCCTATACATATGATACCTAGATATACACACACACATAACATGTATCTCATATTATCATGTTGCACTTTGATTAAAATGCAAGAAAGATAAATCTCACTGAGACATCTTCTTTATCTCTGTCATTCCTCCCAGAAAAGGCTAAAATGAATCTAGTTATATGTAGCTTAGCAAGACTGAAGGACTTACAGAAAAAAGGTTAATAAACCCTTTACTGAACTGCCAAAGTCAATGGAATATTTGTCACTGTCTTCATTGGATGCAGGATCAAGTTCTCTGACAGAATAGGAGGACCAGAATCAGACATTCATACAAAAAGCTGCACTTGAGAAAGCAGTTCCTTCATCTTCTGGGATTTCTTTATAGGATGTTGTACCTGTACAGCAGGACCCACAGCGAAGAACAGTTTGGAGTGAGAAGGAGAGAGAGAAAAGTGGGTGACATAAAAAATACCCACCTCCAGGCAACGCACTCAAAAGAAATTTCTACTTCACACTGTTCTGTCTTTGCTTCTTGCCCTTACATCTTCTGGAACTGCTTTGAAAACAAGTCAAGGTCTTGGAAAATCTCCCTTACAGACACGATACTTGAAGGCTAAAAGCATAACACAAACAAGACATCCAGGGCAAGGCTAAGGACAGGGGCAGCTGGTGTTCATATTCAATAATTTTTTTAAATTTTATGTCTCCCCAATGGTGTTCTTTATGTGAGTGTATAAAGTTCCACATTTTACACAGAACAGAGGCTTAAAAAACCCCTCACTTAGTTTTCAAAAGTGCTATTGGTTCTTAAACATATTTTGACAGGCTTGCTGCTGTAAAAATATATTGACACAACCAAAGCAGAAATATCCTCTGCAGTAGTTCATGGTTCTTTTTACTGAGGAAGTCTGAAATGAGTTTCCAAACCCAAAGCACGGGAAGTACAGAATTTTTGAATTTTAAAAACACAGAAAGCCAAGACTCCCTCAGGTATACAAAAATGTAGAGGGAGAAATTCTATCTTCGCAAGGTTGGCCAAATGAAATGGCAAAGAGGGAGGATTAATTCTTTTCAGTAACAAAAGAGAAAACAGAGCAGAAAAGCTTGGGTCATGAGCATCAAGCAGGCAACAGAATGACATGTTGCAGCATGCATTCTCTCCACTGAAAATGCAGTCTTGCACAGGATGTTCTCTATTGGAGAACTGGGTCCTTAGACCAAGATATGACACACAGAATGGACCAGTAGAAAGCTCTTCCACAACTGTACATTGACATGTGGCACACTCATAACTATTACAATGTCAGGTTTATCAAGTCTGTCAAAAATCTCAGTAGAGACCCAAAGAGTTGCAAATATAATCCAGTTCAGATTCATATTCCACTATTAATGGCAACTAATGAAAGAAAGGACAACCCCTGACACTCTTGCTACTTCAGCTTCTAAGAGGATGTCTTGCTGTGTTAATCCTCCTTCATTTCCAGACCACCATAAACATATGAAGTGCTCATATCCCCTTGATAATATTTCAAGATAATATGTGGGTAATGTGGCTCATTCACCTCCATTAAATATGAGCAGTGCTTCAATATTATTTCTTTTAATATCTCTATAAATATTTCATGATCACTTAGATCAAAATATGCTCCTTGCAGTTTTGATCCCTTTTGCTTAATTTCATCCAATTTCTAACACTTTAAAGATTGTCTTTCAAGAAGGAATATTTTCTTTCTCTTCTTTAAATACTTCCTCCTCATCCTCCATCCAAAATCAATGTTTTTAATTAAAAATAAACTTAATTCAGGGTTTCTGGCAAGCTCGCGTATTCTTGGTACCTTATTCAAAATGAAAGAAAACCTCAAGGTTCCTGCAAGGATTAAATTTTAGAGATAGTAAAAAATTCTTACCAGAGATTTTTCAAACCTAAAACTTTTTCTTTTTTTTTTTCCCCAGATGTTGGCTCAGAAGCAGTGAGGTAGTAAATGGGTAAGTTAGGGACAATGGCCATTAAGAAAGAGAATATAATAACTTCTTCCAGAAAGAACCAAAACCTTTCTGAGTTCATTGATTAAAGTTTGGAAATCTAGAGGTATTACTGGAAGTCTATGAAGAATTAATTATTCTACTCTAAAACTAAAAAATGTTACAAGGATTTCTCCATTCTCTGTTCAATATCAGAGAAATTCAAAGCAACAGAACACTTTGCTTCAGTGTAACTGATAATTTAACTAGATCACTTGCTCACAAAAAAAGAAAACAACCAAACAAGTACAGACTTTTAAAATCTGATGACTGAAGAAAACCACAAACACAGAAGACATACCCCTAAGTGGAAAAGTGCTTATGTGTCTTTACTGATTTGTGCTGTCCAGTATGTGGTCTAGTCTTCTATGGCTTAAGTATTACTTAAAACTCACTGAAGGCTCAGCCTTCACTTCCATGGGGGTAGTTCATAAAGTCAGAATTCAACAAATTAAATTAAGTGGACAGTTGCAGCCATCTCACTGTTTCCTCTCTTAATATGAATAAGGTTCCAGGAAAAAAAAAATTCCCTTCATCTGCTTCCTTTTCCCCCTTGAATTCCCTCCCTTTGTCAATGTACATCCACTTGACATTGAAAACTCAGTGAACGGAGTAGTCAGTCACAATTTAGAGTATCTGTCTTTAGCTGCCAATTCTCCCTGGAAGGCAAAAGAGTACCCAAACACCAGGCTAGTTTTGATATATTCTGTCATCAAATTATTTAATATCAAATTACATGCAAACAAATAATTATTTTGTTTCTGGGCATAGGTATGAGGGAGATCCAGTAAAATTACCCCTACAGCATTATGGTGAGGGAGCTCACCAAACTGAGTCAGACACAGATTACAGTCTGAAAATAAAATACTTTACTAGAATTCAGGTAAATTCTTTAGTTGCTCTATGATTTAGATTTGATTTCTTTTTTTCCTTATTTGGGTCATTGCAGGTTTCACCAGTGAACCTGAAATGTAAGAGAAGACAGCAGGCACCACCATCTCCTCTCACATTTTTATACAGGCTGGCTTAGAGAACTTAGAAATGTAATCCAACGTAGACAAAAGCATTGTCTTTTGTCAAATTCAACTTATCTATATTCTCTACGTTGCTCACTGACTAATACACTATGCAGAATGTTGTTTCTCATGGATATCATGCTTACATGTCTCTACTGTACAAAGAGTTGGCTTGGATATAGGTACTGTGAATTAGACGACTACTGTGTCAAAATATTATTGGGATGCAAAAGGTCAGATTGATAGCCCTTTGAAAATGTCTCCTTAGTCCAAGAATCCGTCCTACTACCAAGAAATGGACATTCCTGATGACATGCTGTTAACACACAAAGGAAAATCTGATCAACTGCCTCCTTCACACTGGTTTGCAAATGACCTTCTGCTTGGGAAAGCAGTGTGTGAGCAATATTTCTTTCCTGATATAAGGAACATTATTCAAAATGAAAACCCATTCCTTCCTTTACAAGACTTATGACTGTGACATTTCCTTTTAAAAATCACATAAGTACACTGATAGGTTCTCACCTTATTTATACCCAAACTTTGCAAATATTGGTGAAATTGCAATGAATTCATGCTGCTGTAAGTACTTAAACACAGTGCTGAGCTCTCATTAGAACTCATCTTTTAACCCATTAACTTATGCAATATTAGCATGATGTGCTGGCCCTTAATTTACTGCGAGAACGGACCAGTAGAGAAGGAGCTAATGGAAAAACAACTTTCACTTTTACCCCCAACTGTCTGAGCTCTTTTAATATCTTACCCAAAGGGTTTAGTTGTATTTTGGCATTTGGTGATAGGGTGATAGTTCCCCAGTGTCAGTACCATGAAAGACAAATTGCACATTACCCATCAATACTCTTTTATATATATGGGCACACACCTTTGGTGGTTGTAGCAGTAATACATACACATAAAAATGGAGATTTCTATCCCTTCATTATAGGGATAGAAAATGTATTATATAGTGTTGCTACTTACACTTTGACCTCTAAACACTTGCCTACTTTACAAAGTGAAAAAAGAAAAGAAGTTGAAAGGAACGAATTAGAAGTATAGCTGAAACCAAAAAAAAACAAAACAAGTAAACCCCCTCTTTCACACACGAAACAACAAAGCAAAACAAAACAAAAACAAACAAACAAACAAAACAAAAACAAAAACAGAAACAAAACCCAAACAAACTCTAACAAAACCAAAATAAAAGTTTTCTCCTAGATTCAGCAACTTTGCAGCAATTTCTCTTGCATAAGTCCAAGTAACAGAAATGACAGGTTGTTTCAAGAGTTTATGGGTTGTAAATGTACCTAGAAGACAGAAAACCACTTATACAGAGACATTTTAAGGATAGTTTATATATTTGTAGTTTCTTATATAATGTAAGTACTGAAATAGAAATTTTTCCAAATGAAATGGAAATAGCATCAACTATCCAATTGGCCTTTCAAGTCTTAAGGTATAGGACTACTCTTGTATGTGTTTGGGTGTTTTGTTCACCAAAAGATTCTCAAATGGCAGTGAGAGTGAGAGACAGCTCAAGGTATGGGATTTATATTTCACAGGCTGTCAATCACATAACATCTGCTCATCTTGAGCATTTGTTTGGAGGACAGATTTCTCATCTGCTTTTTAAACTTTGTGTAAATAGCTTTTTAAGGCAAGACTAAAAGGCACTGAAATAGGAAAAGCAGCTCCCTAATCCATCGGTGTCAATTACATAATACTGTATAGACACCATCAGGCAAGGAAAGTCAAGAACAAATGAAAATAAAAAGCCACTTCTCTACAAGAACCACTGCATTTATAACAAAATTTGCAAGCACCAGAATGGTCTGCTTCCCTAGCAATAGGAGAGGAATTTTGATCTGGAAATTTCAGAAACCAGATTGCACAGCAAACAATCCCATAGGTAACATTCATAATACAGTTTGGTAGGAAAGCACAGGTGATCATGTTATTTGGTATTCATCATTAGCATGCATCTATTTTGAGTGGTTATTAATAACAGAGCAACAGAATTTCAATGATGGTATGGTAAAAACCATGGATGTTGTCTGGAAAAACATGAAATGAAGAACTAACCTGTACTGATCAAAGACTAAGAAGCCATCTGGGACAAATTCAGAGCCTAAAAGGGGATGCATATTTTATTTGAGAACTCTTAGCTATACTCACACAAACAAGAATCTGAAAATCTGAGTTTATGCAAATTTTTTAAAACTAACAATGTGAATTTTAGGTGTCCACTCAGTTTTTTTTCCTGGACCACACTGAGATATAATGGTTCTAGCATATGAAACAAGTTTAGCTCTTGAAAAGTCCATAGAGAATAATAGCCAAACTCATAAGAGTCTTAGAAATAATTTATCCCATATAGAAAACTCAAGGAAATAGCAATATCAGTTGAATCTAATCAGAAAATAAATTAATTTTAATATGCAAAGACACAACAGACATTTAATTATTTCAAATCACATCTGATGGCAAAAAAACCACTTGAAAGTTGTTTAAATGCTCACCAGTTACGTTATGTTAATAAAATAAATCTTATAAATAAAAATAGTTGCATTGCTAAGAACAAAAGTCTTAGTCCAGTATCATGTGTACAGTATTAGTCAGTAATGGATGTAGTGAGACATTATAAGACAGCTTTTCTAACACAGCCTTTTCTTTCACTTTCCATCCAGCACACCATCACTTAGGGACTTACTGAGGCAGTTTGAAGCCTGACCATCCACTGTAATAGCCACACATTGATCTATTTTCCCTAAAGATATGTAATTATTTTTGGACTTATTTATAGTGTGGGTGTCTACAGCATCCTGTGTAAACATTTGATAATGTATTTTAATTAACTAGACTATTCTTCTGGCTGAAGTTTGAGCACATTTCATCTCAATCCAAAATATTTCAAATGAGGAGGAGGGAGTGTTAGATTTTGGGTTTGATTTGCTGTGCTTTTAAGAGCTTCCTAGAACAAATAAGGATAGCAAACTAGGATTTTATTTGTGGATGTTTTTACTTGTAGCCCGAAAGGCTTTGTTGAAAACATCTAATGTAAGATTACTTTTAATGAAAACCAGAACAGGAAAGTAAAGTCCTGACTTGAGCTGTATTTCACATCTCATCATGTGTAAGCAGTCATTGGATCACTGGATCTTTAAAATTTTATGGGTAGTGGACCTCAAATATATTCACTTTGGCTTAGCCTAAAATCTTGATAGGCACCAGACTTTTTTATTGTCATTCCAGTACAGTCTTGTACAATGTCCCTTTTGTGGGGGTTAAACACACCTACATAAGACACAGACAAGTGACCAAAAAAAAGAATTATCTCAGCCTGTTCAGACAGAGAAGGAAGAAAATTCAATTGACTCTGCAGCCTCTTCTAGGGCTTCAGAAATGGTAGAAAATGTTCACTCAAACAATTTTTATTATTCCAGAGAGAAAAGAGAGAAGAATGAGGGAGAAGGTAGATATTCTCTCAAAGAATTTTTTTTTAAATAAAGTTTTACAGAAAGTAAACTTCTTGCATAAGAGAATCATTTGTCATGCAGCATTGGCCAGCATTGATTGCAACTAGAATTTGTCTTCATCTGTTTTGTTTTTTAGTTTGGCTTGGTTGTTTGTTTGTTTATTTGTTGTTTGGGGTTTTTTTAAATATTATTAATGTGTGCCAAATGATATCCTACTATAACAGGTCAAATTTTCCTTTAGTACCACCAAACATAAAAAATAAACAAATACTGTCAATTCCTTCTTAATGTTAGAACAGAAACAAACCCAAGACAACTCTAAGAAGGGATATGATGTGCCAGAGGAGAACACATGAGATGAATCTAATAGAGATCAAACATGTTTCTGTGGTGTAACAAGGCAAGACCACTAGTGAGCCTTTGTAGTCAGCAAGCAGGCTTTCTCTAGCTGTAGGAGCAGCCATTCAGGGGACTAGACCGTGACTCCATCATCCAAGTCCTCTCTCTTTACATGGAAGTACTAGCAAGCTTCAGGATACCAGTATTCATCTTCCAAGATTATAAGAATTTTAGATACTTTCATACAGGACCTTGATGAAGTGCTATTGCCCACATCATTTACTTCTGACAGCAGACCTCCAATTAAGAAGTAGCAATAACCGCTGTAAATGATACATAGAGATTTGCTTTGTCCACTAGTCTCTGGAGGAATAGTGAACAAATCAGTGCTTGAGATGAACTTAAGCACTGCAATTACCCAAGAAACTCTTGTCTAACTCCTTTGAGAGAATCTGGCACAGCATTTGGTTTGCATCTGTTCTCCCTGCCTCTCCGTGGCCAAGGTATAAAACCTCTGAATGCTAGGAAAAATGAATGCAAACCAAATCCACTTCAAAGGTCACCATGCAGCAGAAAGAACACTGAGACACTTAAATTTCCTATTATTCTAGCAACATTGAGAAAGGGGCTTCTGCAGTCAGACTGTCCATTCAGCTACATGCCACCCAAGTAACAGTGGAATACAGGAGATCATTTCAAACAAAAATGGTGAGGGGACAGAAATCCTCAACTAATAAACTTCTTTGGTTTCATCAAGTCAGCAACTGACTTATGCAGCATATGCCCATTTGAGCCCAACTAGGAACAGCTTTTATATAACTCTGTCCAGGCAGACAGTTTGGAAGGCATAAGGAATCCAGGTTAAGGAGTGGGGAGAACAGAGACTGGAAATATGGCAAAGCTGAAGGCAAAGAGAAGCGTAGAAAAGACTTAGGAGTAATAATTAGTGGAGTATAGGTAAGCGGGAGAATGAGTCATCAAAGTGGAAAAGATAGAGCGCTTCAGAGAGAGATTATTGTGAAGGAAAGGAGATACACTTCCAGAGCAGAGTAGGCTTCACTTGTTCAGCTATTTGTGGAATAACATGTCACATTTACAGTGGTTTGGAGAGGAGATGAAGCATTTGCTCCAAGTTTGGAATGGATGTGTGAATCAGGAACAAATGAAGTTTACAGTCCAGAGAAGGAATATCCTCAGAGCATCCCCAGAAATTTTATTACTGACATCTTTCAAAGAGAAAAGTGGACAAAACTGTATCCTTGGCTCCTGCTGTCTGAAGATATATACTCCTACTTTCCACTTAGCTCATCAGTTTTGCAGAAATAACATAAAACTAAATCGGGCCCTTGTACTTGTCATTTCCAACACTTTCTATTCAGAATGCAACTGCAAGAGAAACGCACTGCAATTAAAGTTAACACCTTTTAAATATTTTATTTCTTTTTTATAGGTCTAATATGCAGAACAACTCATTTGAAAATGTGTAATGCCAAAGGGAAACATTCAATACCTTTCCATTCAATACCCTATTTTCTCACTCCAGGGTGTAAAAACATTTGTTCTTGATTCACAGTCATTACAAATCCTTGCCAAATTATGCAAAAAGCTGTCAGATTTAATGATGCAAGCATCTTATTCCCTATTACGGGACTTGGACAAATAAAAGCAATACATTGTAAAAGCAGGTAGTGAAGCTGCTGCCAAAAGTCATCACAAAAAAAGATGTTTTTATAGTATTCTGTCCTGGCTGTATTGCCTCTCCCAGATCTTAAGTCTCCTTAGGGTCTGAATTTAACCTTCAGTGCAGCTGCAAAATACAACCAATAACCATTATTTTAATTCTAAAATACAAAGACACTCCTGTCACAAAGGTTACTACTTCAATTCAGTAATGTAACTCTTAGAATCAGAGTATCAAGTTGGACAGATCATCAAGTCCAACTTCTGGCCCTGCACAGGACAACCCCAACAATAACTCACTGTGCTAGTTATTTGGTTTTAAGTACACGGTAGTCCCAAAAATTCATGTTTTAAGGCCATACTGAACTGAAGGCTCAGCACCTTTCCTCTACCCCCAGAGAAAAACTTGTGCTGTGCCATGCCAGAAATGGAGTATGCATCCATTTGCCTGGTCACATGTAGCTAACTTGAACTTTGGTTCAGTAGAGAAATAGAAAAAAAACCCCTCTAACGTAAACCCACTCCCTGGCCCCCCAGCCAAAAAAAAAATTCCATTGTAAGACTGAGTCCTGCAGGAATATGAACTGTAACCACCAACCACCCACCACTCCAGTGAGTGGCCTGAGCAGCTGCCTGTAAAGTCCTGTCAAGTGGGAATTTTTAATCCCGCTTCTTTTGAGACTGTTCCACTTTGTATTAAATATCTCCAGGCTTATTTCAACAATCTTAGTGATTTATTTGTTTAACATTATGGACAAAGCACCTTTGACTCTTCAGTCTGCATGACCAGGTAATCATTTACAGCTGGATCATCTTGAAACTGATCTCATCACAAAATCAAAGTGAGACATGAGTTGTTGCTGAGCACAGAAAATGCCCAAAAGACTGCTATCATGTCCCTCCTCATAATTTGCTCTTCCTGATACTACAAAGTATCAGGAATTGTGGGCCACAGAAAACTAGCAGACTATTTTACACATGTGGAAATAAGTAAAAGTTAGACAAACTGCTCCCAAATCTGTCTAAGCAGACCACAATTCAGGTTTTAGCCTAAACAATCTGAAATGATCATAAAAATTTAGATTTTTCTTTTTCTTTCTTTCTTTCTTTCTTTCTTTCTTT
>VXAU01001441.1:820592-893849 GCA_013399695.1 Formicarius rufipectus | reverse complement strand
TCCTTCCTTTTCCCTTTGAACATCCTTACCAGTGTGTGATTTGAATTCCACCGTTAGAAATGCATTTCAGAGCGCAACTGTACTGTTCACTAAGTGAATATCACCAGCTTTCAGCCATTTCACAGTCTTTCTTCCCAACCTGTAGTCATTTTTGTTGGCAGAGTTACCTTTGCAAAATTTGATATGTAATAAAAGTTAAAATAAGGATATTTTTCAGTTTCCACTTGAGTGTGTCAGGAAACTGAGACTGAAAGATTTATAGTTTGGGGTACAAAACCTAGTTAAGAATTAGGCAAGGCAGCACTTTTTGTCCCCAGATAAAAAGCCCTAGCATTACATTCAATAGGATTTTTTTCCATCTACTTCTGTGAGAAGATGATCAGATTTCAAGATGTGAACAGAAAGGGGAAAAACTCAGTGATCAGACTAACTCACTGCTTTTAATAAGGGAGGCACCTCTCAAAATCATAGCAGTTTATTTGCCTTGATTAAGGAAGGTACAGTACCCAGTTAGGCATCAACATAACTACATCATTTGCACTCCTTCTCCAAATTATCTCATGCAACAACTGAAAGAGCTGCTGAGAGTGGTGACCCTGGCATATAATTTGTCCTTCTCAAAGAGAAAGACCATTACAGGTAAATACCCTCAGGCCAATTTGAATCATTAAAAGAAAGAAAAAAGATATCTGTAAACTTGACCTCAACTGCTCTACAAAAACATTTGAATACTTTTGAATTAAATTAATAGTTCCTCAATCTAGGACAGTCTCTGCAGTGTACACCTGAATATCTCAAGGAAATAGTCCTAAATGAGATTTTCCAAACAAAAATCAAATCTTGCACTCTCCTATGTTCCCTCTAAGTACTTGTATTTCACATGAGAAAACAAACAATTGGGAGTTTTAGACAAGTTATATTAGCAGGTTTTCTTTCTCAGCTTCTTACCACAGGACATCCTTTTCTCATATTTACAAGTGCTCAGAGTGCTATTGGTTTCATTGCTAAAGTTTTTCCTTTCCAAACAGACAGCACACTTTATTTTTTGACCCTTTTCTACCCTCCTGTCTTCAGCTGCAGCGTTATATTATGACACTGGCTTTGCTTCTCAAAAAAAAGAGTGAGAGAGAGGAAAGCATTTTTCTCTAGAATAATAGCTCCCCTTTTGGCAACAAACAAAGGGGAGAAAAAATGCATCCAGAGAAATTGAACTCTCTAAAAGTGCTTTTTTGCTGTTTGATGACACAGGCACAAAGCCAAAATTCACCCATTGTACTTCATGTTCAAAATTTCTTCACACAGCTCTAAATTGCTGACAGCTCTTTAGCTACAGCCGTGCTACCGGGCGCCATTATAATAGCTCACCATACCATTATGATGTGTCAGTGTTTATGACCTGTATCCCAAAACTGGACGACACTCAAATCTGTTGACTGCCTCTAAATCAATTCTTTGGAAAAGATTTAAAGTTCTGAGATTGCAGCTAGAATTGCTATTGCTCTAGTGGCCCCATCTAATCTTTTTTTCATGGAAAACACAGAAAGGTTATGGAATTGTAAAGCCCATGTGGAACAAAACATAGGAAAATACTTATTGTTCTCATATAGAGAAACACATATAATACCCATAGTTGTATCAAGGCCCAGAGGGCTTTTTTTATTGGTGCATGGATGAAATTTTATTGCTACTGAATAAAGTGTTCTTGACATAAGTATTTGACCTCTAACACTAGCAAGATTTCCTCTTGGTGTCCATTAAAATAGAAATTTAACTTCATAGAATCATAGAATATGCTGAGTTGGAAGGAACCCATCAGGATCACCGAGTCAAACTCCTGGCCCTGCACAGGACACCCCAAAGTGCCTGAGAGTGCTATCCAAACTCTCCAGGAACTCAGTGAATTGAGGTGATTTCATTTACCTTAGTCTTGAAAACCTTGAAGGCATTCTGAGCAGAACAACCTTCTTTACCATCTGTGACAAAAATGACCAAAAGTGAGACAGCAGCAAAAGCAAAGTGAATGGTTGCTGACTCCATAGGGCTTGTAGGTCTTCAGTTAACCTGCCTGCATAATGCCTGTTTCAAAAGTCAGGCAACCAGAAGTTGCTTAGCCCTGAGTGATTACCTTTCCTTCTTCAAACCAAGCCTACCATAGAATTAACCACACCTAGTCCTTTGAAGGAAGGATCAAATTGCTTTTATTTCCAGTGCAAATGTACTCTGAGGATTTCAGTAGTCACATTAGCCTTCAGTTGACTGACAAATACCAAGTTTAGCTTCTTTGTTTTCCTTGACGAAGTCTTTATTGATTTAATTTCTTCATAAGTTTTTTTGTAAACTTGGTATCTCTGATCACTCATACTACCTTCTGAGGGTTTTTAAATAAGTCACATAACTGATTGGTTTAAAAGGTATTTGTTCCAGTTTTGCTGCATATTTTTCAAGAGAATTAGCTATAGTTACTGACTTAGAAGAAAATTGTCTTCTGATATTTTTCTGAGTCCTTCTTGTGTCTCATTCTCCTCTACCTTCCCAGGGATGTTCTGTGATCCTGTGGCCAACAAGACAGAAAGCCAGGAAAAATACAACATTATTGGCAACAAAGCACTCAGAACTTCAGTCCAAGCAGTTCTAACAAGTTCTGTGCCTTTGGTTCCATTTTTCAATTAGAACAGTTGCTAAGTCACACCCCTCTGAGTTATGTCGGTAATAAATCACTTTGTCCATCTGGAAAGTTCCCACTCTGTTCTGGGAAGCATTTCCAGTGGCTGTCAGGAGCCCGCACCCTGTTTATGAGATAGTCCCGCTGGACAGCAGAAAACACACACAGCGCATTGAGCCACCATTGTGACGCTTTCTGTACAAAATTCACAACTATTTCCGTCGCAAATTATACTAAAAGTCCAGAGGTAAAACCGGGCAGGAGGCAGAACATGCACCTTTTTGCTGTCTTCCTGCTAAAAAACATCCAGGGGTACCTGCAGCATCTGCTTATGGGCAGTGTCTAGCATTTCTTTAGGGAGGAAGGTCCCTCACTCTCAGCCATCATATTTTATGTTCAGCATAGGTAAAACAGCTCAAGTTAACAAGGCTTTCAAATGACTGTATCACATGAGACCTCCAGCTTCTCAAATGAATTTTTGAACAGGCAATGAAAACTGGGTCATGGTACCCTCCTCCTTCACCAGGATCTTTCCTTTCACCTTGGCTGTGTCAGGATGCAGAAAGAAGCTAAAAGTGCTGACTCTATATGCTCACTCTGCAGGTGGAGAACTAAAGCCAAAATGGTTTTTACAAGGATCTGCTTCTCTTCCTCCACGTGCTTCCTCTAGTAACTGGGACATGTTGATGAGTCTTGTGTATATGTTCAGAAACAGAAAGGGAAAGGAAAGCATAAAGCTGTGCAACCTCAAAAGTACTAAAGATACACAATAACTATCTCTTTTCTATTGAGCAGAAAGTAGACAGTGAGGTTAAAAAAAAAAAAAAAAAAAAAAAAANNNAAAAAAAAAAAAAGAGTTGAAAGAGTGGGCACCAGCTGGGAGAACTAGAGAAAACACTTCTACTCACATCAGCTACACCTAGCAAATACCTCATTGCACTGATAGACATGGCACTGCAGGCAATACAAATAGATTTCTGTGGAGACACAGTAAACGACTCCCTTCAGAAAGATTTTGAGTATAGTGAATCCAACTCTTCAGACATGAAGGATGAAGCTAGCTTGTGGTGATGTAATTAAATAGTAAATCTGAAATTAAAATATTTTCTTTATAAATACTGGATTTGTACTTAATCTACAGATACAGGACAAATTATTGTGAGGACAGGAAAATTTACTTGTACACCTAACATGGTGAGAGAGAAACTGAGCAAGTCTGACGTGGTCCAAAAGAAACAGCCATTTTCAGGGGGTTTCTGACCTTAGCAGAGAGAACTGCAGGCTTCTAAAATAGCTACAGGGATGTATATGAAGAACAATATGCCCTGTCATGGCTGGCTGGTGAGAACAAGACAGAGGAGGTCTTGCAATGGAGCAAGTGACGAAGATGGATTGATTTGAGTGATGTTTAAATTTGGTTTATTATGGGGCTGCAGTTGACAATGTTGCAAGCTTCTCACCTCCCAGAGAGATAGGCATGTGGGCCATTCTTTGATTTCATAAATCATCCAGGAACATACCCAGAGCATTGACCTTTTATAGGGAGGGAGCTCAGGGCATTCAGCATAATTTAACACCGGCATGTCGGATGGTGTCCAGCACAGTTTAACACTCCTTAACCTCTGCCTCATTAGACATCTGTCCTGTCATTTATCTTTCTGTTTACTTTCCAAGTGATATATTATTGGTAATAACTAGGGAATGGGCACTGATGTTACTCTCCATAGAGCTGCCATTAGTTAGCTGGAAATCAGGCCAGTATCACTTTAAAACTGGTATACAGAATAGCTTTTAAGGGATTTCAGATATTCTTTGCCAAGCAATTTCCTCCTGGCATGGGCAGCTAGCACCTCTAGTGTATGATCTTTAGTTTGTTTTTACTCTTTCCAGGCCAGATTTTATGAATTTTTTTAAATCAGCAAGTATTATTACTGTTGGTAATAAGACCTGAATAATTTTTTTGCAGCGGAAACTTTATTGTCTGACAACCACGGCTAAATGAGAAGCCAGCTGGGACATGGCAGCGTCTCCCATTCAAACTGCATGTGTATATATACTTGTATAGAGAGACAAATACACATACACACACAAACACACATTCTAACACTCTTCCCTCCTTCCTCAGTCATCGCCATAATGGTAGACATTAAGACTCCTTTCTAAATACAAACATTTTAGCACATCTATAATTGAGTGAATATTGAAAGTTTCGTTTATGCTGCCTTTCTTTGTCAAGCAGCAACTATTTTTCCAGTATTTGGTATATTGAGTTACATTCTGGAAGGGGAATAAAAAGCAAAGAAAACATGGGGGCCACAGTGAAGGGAAAATGAAGTATTACACATTTTTTATGTGTTGTGTAACATATGTGTTGTGATATTGGATGGGAAGTAAATTCCAACAAAGATTTTTCTATGGTACACATGGTACTAAGCATGAATTTGGATTTCAAGGAGATTATAAAGAAGGTACAACTCCAAAAGGACCTGTAAATGAAAAAAAAAAAGAGGCATTCCATATTTGTTTATACTGTGGATATTTGTGAAACAGCTCTACAACAGATGTAACACATTGAAAAAATATTGATCATGTTTTGTTCAGCTGTATATCAATATTTTGCTTTTAAATCCATCATCACATAAAAGATATTGAAATTTTCAGCAATAACAAACAACTTTATATCAGCAATATTACCACTGCAACACAGATTGAAGTAGTTAAGTAATTCACTGGCTAACCTGAAATGTCCTCTATTTGAACATACACACACAGAAACCTTCAGAAAAGAAAAATACTAAAAAATATGAAATGTCCTGAGAAACTGCACAAGACAGGTATCCCTGAAGTTTGGATTACAGTGCTGAGAAAGTGCAAAGTGATGGGAGGCAAGCCTGGTTGAGGCAGGCAAGCAGAGCCAGGAAGGAATTCAATGGGTGGGAGGGAGTTCGCTCGGGGTACCAGAAGCCTTACTTTCCAGATGTGCTTTATTTATAAAACGCTTAATCCTTTTAAAGCTACATACATCCCACACAGATTTGGCATTGCTTTATTACTTAATTAATACCATAATCTCAGGTTTTGTCTAACACTGTGATTAGAGAAAACAGTTACATCTCTGCACATACAAATGCTGCCAGATCTAACAGGACACTGTGGAAGTGATTTTACTATCATAAACAAGACATCTGTTCTTTCACTGCTTTGGTTCGTGCTATGCAACTAGGCATTTAGCTGTACCTTTTTGAAAGTTGGGATCATATAACTGAAGTTTAAAACCTGAGAGCTACTGTCAGCTTCTTGACTCTAACTCTTCAGCTACTTCTTCAGTAGAGACAAAACTGCATCTACCAGTGAATCTATGCATTACAAGATGCACTTCTGGAAAAGGAAGAGTAATCAGTACGAATCCAGCAAGGTAGTATGGAAGGAGTATAAAAGTCACCAATACAACACCTTGTGAAACGTCAAGTATTGTTGGCTGTTTGGGTCACCCACGTTGACAGAAAGGGAACTTGTACCAGAACAGGTGCAGAAATGGATGTTGAGATGATCCAAGCAACAGAGACTTTATTTCACAAGAGGAAATTAAAAGACAGTGGCTTATTTAGCCAAGTAAATCCAGGCCTGAGAAGGGATACAGTCACTCTGTAAATACAGCTGGAGGATAAACACCAGAAAAGAGAAAGATCTTTTTAAGCTTAAAGACAATGATTTGGCATGAGAACAAAGAGATACTAGACAGCCGTTAAAAAATTCAGGCTAGAAATTTGGTATAGGTTTCCAGTTCTTGGAAAGGTGAATTTTAGGACCTGCTACCTTTTTGTAGGCTTGGGGTCAGAATACACCATTAGTTTGCAGTGGATTATGTAAGATTTTACATGAGATAGTGCAACAGGCCAAGCACACAGTGTGCGTCAGTGCCCTCCTCAGCTCTTCCCACCCTCTTCCATACTTCCAGGATTGTGAACCAGTCCAAACCCTATTTCTGGCTCATGTTTCTGCCTTTTATTACTTTGTAAATCAGGGCATAAAAGGCATCAGGATGGAAATACTTCATACAATGTCCATATTTCAGTAGTGGCCCCAGATGGGTGTCAGGAAGCATTCCCAATTGTCTAGGTATGCAGCCGAGGGATCTTGCAAAATTCTTTCAGTCAGTAGAAGCCTCCCAGAGTCCATTTCTAACCACCACACATACTGAACTCTGTACTCATTGCCTAATCTTACTTAAGAGCAGAATTTAGATGTTTGCGACTTTCCTCTAATTAAGTGCCAAAAGTTTCAAGCTTTCTCCTCGGTCAGAAAAGACTCGACCTAGCTCAAACTTGACGTAAATCTGATGATGTTAGTCAAGCTACACCAGTCAAATCTGGCTCAGTTTTTTCCCCCATTAGTAATAAAATGTAAAGCTTTATTTGGAAGGTACATAACTAATAACATTGTCAACAAAATTCATCATTCCTCCAGCATTACCCCATAATGAAAAGCAACAATGTTAGTACAAAGCAAGCCATAAACAAAACACTGCTTAGCTCTGTGTTTCTAGTTAACTTCTAAGGCTTTTAGTTCTTGCATATTGTAGTAAAAAATGGATTATTCAGAATATTCTAAATCTACAAATGCATCTAATGAGTTGAAAAAATAGAAATTTTAGGTTTTATAGTCTTCTGTTATTATTTAAAAACCCAGAAAGGGTTGCTATAACATACACAAAATAGATTATGTGTAGCAAGAAATTGAAAGATCAGAATTCCTGTAAACACTAGCATAACATTTGGGCACAATAAATTCAACTTCCCTTTCTATGTTAATAATATTCTGAGTACATGCCTGCAGATCATTTACTTTGGGAAACATTTGTATGAAAAAAATGAGGTTTTGTTCGTGTTCTATCAAGATAGAAAGCATGTTTTCTAGCATTGGAACAGACCCCTGCCACACACAGGCACACACCACACGACACTGAACCCAAGGAAAACCTCCATCAGAACCTCATTCCAGATTGTGATGGCAAAGCATTGAAATCTGACTTATATCTGTGTTCAGTAATCTTCTGCACTGCAGAGAAAACTAAAAGGGTCTCACCTCATCTTGTAACAATAGTATTTTTATCTTCCATATAACTCAGGCAGGAAGCAGTGGGTGGAGAGGTTTGCTCCTTCTTCAGAAGGTCAAAGACCTTGGTCTCAATGCAGTGTGTATCCTCAGCACACTGGGACCAGTGCTACCAGCCGACTGAGATCCCCATAGAACAGGCATCCAATGGACATAGCATTCTGGGGTATTTTGAAACGTAACACAGATGTCCATACTGGCACTCTGCAAAACATTGTGTTGTAACCTGTCCTGGAGAACATACTGATGGCATGTCCCACAAGCTATATTCTTTTAGCCCTGAAAGTGGACATTTATTCTGAGGATGCAGAGGTGGCTCCTCATGGAGTCAGATGTCTGGCCTGCCCAGATTGGCAAGGCTTATTAGCACTGTTGGGGGAGGGAATTGACTTGGGTGACCCATCTGGTCCATTTTACCTAAGGGCTTTGTGGCCTTCCTCAGCCCAAGACCACATCCCATATGCCACTGTGAGACCCTTGGCATCAGGGTGCGACTTCTCAAATCAGGTTAATGCTCAAAGACAAATCTCAGTTGATAGGCTTGAGCAGCTCCAAAAGTGTTTCACATGAGCCACCAATCTGTGTTTGAATCATACTCTAGAGAAATCTTTGAACAACCATATCAAGGGTGTGTGAAAATGACCATAAAAGGGCATTTACTGATCAAAAGTGCCAATATCTGAATAATTCCCAAGAAAAATTGCAGTATCTTTATTTTTTATTGATTTTTTTTTTTTTTCCAATTCATGCTATTAACAATGCATGCTATCTCAGCACAAATGACTGACAATGAACATGGTACTGTTCACATGCTGAGATATAAGGTTTAGACTCAATCCTGAGATGATTACACCATGGTGTCACCTGGACCTGTTCCAGACTACATGAAGTGCAATAAGGTTTAATATCATCAGCTTTGCAAATGACCCTATTGTTAAAGTCAGTCTGAAAGATCTTCCAAAAGATAAAGATAAAAATCAAAGGTCTTATTTTCCTCTAAACTCATCTTCAAAATTTGTTCACCATTTTGCATTCATTAGGAATGATATTCCTTGCATAGCAGCTTTTGTCCCTCAGCCTACCACCCATGTTCCTCTCTTTCAAAGATGACTTTTTAGTGCCAGGAACCTGTTGCAGTAATGCTGATTTTGATGTTGCAAAGTCATTAATACAGGGGCTATGAAATTTCCAGCACTCATAGCTAGTTCATTTAGTCTTTTGAGTGTTTTCTGCCACTTTTTAGATTGATAATCCTAAAATATCTTTAAATGCATTGGTCAATTTGCTGGTTTCCCAAAAATTTCTGTTGCAATTCAGTTTCATTCCAATAACAATGGTAGAGACATTTGGAAGGTACATACATTTCCAAGAAAAACTATTAATTCTCAATCTAATTTAGCTTCCCAGCTGCCCTAATTATATTTTTTAAACTGGACTTTAGAATCAAAATCTATTTCTAATTACAAAAATCCTTTTTCCTGATGTCAGCATATGAAGCCATATCATCTGATGTTGATGAGTAGTTCTCTAAGATTATCATTGTACACAACCTTCAGAAATTCATACTCTAAATGGGTTTCCACTGGTTTGTGCAATATTGTCTGTTTCTTCACTTTTCTATAAATCTCCCACCTATATTTAAATAAAGTACATGCACAATTTCTGAACAAGGATATTTTGTATAACAGCATTTAGTGTTAAGACATTAAGGGAACAAGTCTAGACACATGCTGAGTATCATATCATTCCTCTTCCCGCTACCATCCATACGCTATAGCTGGGTAATTTCACTATGGCACCAGAAGGCTCTGCTTTTAATTAACCAAAACAAAATCTTCTGTCACGTTCATAAAGTCAGAAATATTGTGCCTTTTCTCCTGTACAGGATGCAGTACAACTCTTTCTGAAATCCTCAAACTTGCTGACAGAGCAAAAAGTAAGGAGCCAGATAAACCTCCTTCCCTCCCCTCAAAAAAGGCTATCAAGTATACCTAACAGTCAAGAGCTTGCCAGCTTTTATTCCCTCTCGGAACAACATCTAACAAATGTTTATCTTGTATACTTCAAAAAAAATTCATACAGAAAAGAAAAATCAACCCAAATGACACATGTCCAAATGGCATTTAAGTTATACAAAAGAGTCTTTTTCATTTAGGTTTCAAGACAATGGTTTGCAATGAGTAGGGTTATATGGTGAAGATATTAAACCCCTGAATTACAAGTCAATGTCTGAGGGAACTGATATTAACATAGCCAAAAAAAGAAACTCTGCTTTCAGTTGAGGTTTGGAATAAGTGGTGAAGCACTGAAGGAGAGATACAAGACGACTGTTTTGGATGGCAGGACCTTAAGAGAAGGCAATTGTCAAACCAGTGGCGTTGGGAAAGAACCAAGAAATCAAGATATAGCAAGCCTAAAAGAGCAAGAGCAATGGCAGGAAGATAAAGAGAGGAATTAATTTATAAGAAAAAATGGTAGAAATTAGGTGAGGACTTCCCACTGAGTGCAGAGACATGTAATAATGTTGTAAAGATACTAAAGAGTTTAAAAGAAGAAAACAGGTATGTAATCCAGATGTCTCTCTGTCAATACTTGATGCACAGTAACAGAAGTTACAGACGACTCACTGCTTCAAATAAAGGGCACCATTCCACACTATGAAATCCAATTTCTGAAATACTGGATGAAAGATTATTTTTGGAAACATAAAATGGGAAATCATTGAGGTCTCTTTTGTATGATCATTTACCAGCTTTTCCAAAGAGCAATATAAGAAGCGTTTATGAGTTCCTATCAAATATGGCTTCATTTATTTGTCAGAAAGTTCACAGAAAGTACAGGAAGTGAGCTACTTTATTACTTACATCAAGAGTGGGAGTTGGGAGCAAATTTGTCCCCACATCCTTCTGCAGTAGCTGTAGTGTCTGAAAAGAGGAGGGGGTAGAAGAGAAAAGGAAGAGAGGGGATGGGATGAGAGATAGAATAAAAGAATAGAAAAAAAAAAAAGGGGGGGGGGAAAAGGGAAAAAAAAAAGGGAANAAAAGAAAAGAAAAGAAGAAAAGATGGCATTTCTGTGTAATCTCATTGCACTTGGGAGAGCTTCCTCATTAGTTTTCAGACATCAAAAGAATCTGTGTTCCTTGTTAAAAGAATAAATCTTATCAAACTACCATTGTGACTGAATGGGTTATATCTGTGTCAAATTATGAACCCTGTATTGTATTAAGAGTGCAAACAAGCTAGGACATGACAAATTACAACCTATTACACTGAATTCATATGCCTGCCGGACCTAAAAATGTTTTTCACATCACAGGAAAAGGCTAATGTCCATAAAGCCTACATCTCATTGGTTTGGGTATGCCTATAGATGCAGATGCAAAGCAACACAAGAGAATTCTGCATGTATTCAGAGCTGAGCAAAGAGGAGACAGCTCCAGTACAGAAGCCACATAGGATATGTCTACACAGTCAATTGCAGGCAGATGTGAACTCCCCTCACCAGCACTCTGAACTAGCAGGCAGGGTTGTTAGTCATGTTTACTGTGGCACAGAGTCATTTTTGAAAGAAACAGAAAACAGAAAACAACAGTATTTTAGATCCCTGTCCTGCCTTCCTCATAAAGGTCTTGGTTTGGGCCTCACCTTGTCTATATAATTTGCATTGTACTGCCAGACGGGGCTTATTAGTTCAGACTCAGCACGTTCATAGCTGCAGTTTTGCTGTCTCCAGACCACATGTGCAACAAATGCTGCCCACAAAAGACATTCACTGGTATACCTCCAATCTTAAACCATCAAGAAAAGCCACTCTGCAGCTTCCAAAATAAAACTAGCCCTGTCTAGCAAGACTGGGAGAAGAATGAAGATTCTGCATCTGTCCAAATGCACCCAGAAATGGACACCTTTTACTCCCTGCCGCTGCTCCACTGCTGTGGAATTAGTGCAAAACACTGCCTAGGGCAAACCCTAAGCAAAAGCTGGGCTCTGGTCATTCACTGTACAGTGCCACCACTGGCTTGAAACATTCGTTAAAGAAAAGGACCTCGAGGCTTGCTGGTTTTCTTGCCTGAAAATTACTGCTTGTTACATTAGTGTTTCACTCAGTTGCAGACTAGGAAACCCATTGCAGCTGGTGCTGTGCTACATCCTCCAGTGAGATTACACACCAATTAAAGCAGACAAGGGAGCACTGGGAGGCTCAAGGCATTTTTGATCAACCGAGTAGAGAGTGGACTGAACACTTAGTAGCCCTGTCATGTCTACATACATATTAGGGAGAGAATGAGCTCAGTGTGAGGGCTCAGAGTCTCAAGATGTGTTTATAACATGATATTTAACTCCCACATACTGCAAAAGTGAATGATTCCCTTTATGTATTATATTTCCTGCTGAGCCCAGCAAAGGAGTTAAACAAGAAGCTGAAACTACACAATGGCTGGTGCAGAGGTGTGGTCTGCAGCATGTGTAGCAGTGAGGTAAGTAACTAATGTGTAAGTAAATAATGAAAGTCCGTAATACCTCCGTAACCTTGTGTAAGGGACAGAAATAGTTACTCTCTAAAACACTGCCAAAATCATAGCAAGACTTTTTGTCAAACTACAAAGCAGCAACTGCCTATCTGTGACTACTGAAGTATCCCTCCCATCCCTGCACCTCCCTCCCCAGATATGCCTCCTGACTGGAGTTTGTACTGTGATGGGGAACTTGGGATAGGACCATTGTCCAGTTATCTCAGGTCTAAGGAGAAGTAAACAGGGCTCAGGGAAGAACAATTTACCCCCAAAGAAAGCCAAACTCAGCAACTGTGCTAAGAATCAGTGCTAGCTGTGCTCAGTGGGTGGAGGATGAGTAGAGTTTTGGATGTGTTATGGTGAAATCTCCCCACACCAAAGAGAAAAAGGAAACCCCCCCCTCTGGGAAGACCACAGACTCACAGGGCATTGACATGAGAGGCAGCTGAGAAGGGGTCATAAACCATCAAAGACCCCTGAAACACCCTCCAACCTCATTCCTGAGGCCTTCCACCACCAGAGGACTGCACATGATCCAAATGATGCAACAGAGTCTGTCACAATAGATGTAAAACCTTCCCCCTCAGGGGAGGTGCCTGGGCATATCCTGAAGGTATATTCATCCATCAGACACTATATTTTGTGGGACACTCACCAGTGAGAAGACTAGAAGAACAGGATCTAAGGGATGCCATTGGATTCCATGGAATGGTGATGTATTTTCTATTTAATCTCTGTCTGCCACTCTTTTCTTTGCCTCTTCCTTTTTTCCTAAATCCTTGTCTCCTTCTTTGCCTCATATTTGCTGTTAAACAAAATCTGAACTATTGACTTGGCATATGGTCTTGTTTGCACCTTAGGTCAGACAGAGGCATCTCTAATAATTTGAATAACCAGATCTTGACACACCATCAGAGGTTATTTTAGATCTTGATTCATCTAACATGAAATCTCCTATAGGAATGTGTTAGCTTTAGAGAATGTGGACTTAAGGGGGGTTTCCTAGGTGCATGAGTCTGAAGAATAAAAACATTCATGACCATCCTGAACTAAATAAAACCATATTATTGGGACAGTCATTTAACAGTAATTCTGCTCTGGCTGAGCCAGAGACCAACTTCAGATGGAGTTTTCCACAGCATGTGAGTGCTCTGTCCATCTGGCTCTCGTAAGAGAAATGGTGGGAGAACTCAGTCACTTTATCCACTCCAAAATTCTGACCTGTGTTGGTTGTATGTCAATATAAAACAAGAAAAAGTAAGCCCTAATATTTTTAAAGGAGAGAGAGAGGGAGAAGAGTAAGAGGAAGCATTTTATACCCCTCTCAAGAACTTGAACACTGATTTCAGTGGATGGTTATACGGCCATCTGGGAAATGCATCCCATAAGAAGCTGATATGCCAAGCCACATACTGGAAGCAATGATGAATAATATATCAGGCAGATCCTCTGCAGGATGGGATGTAGTGTCAACATGAGACATCTGACCATGGAGATAGGCAGTCAACTGGACTTTAAATAGGGTTTTTTTTAACAAGGCTTTTCACAACCAATGCCTGTACTTTGTCAGCTTCCTCATTAACTTCACATAGTTATACTTTGCAATTCATTTTTCTGCTGTCTAGGTCTAGGTTAGATAAACTGCAATGAGTATCCACTTCCAGATCTGGAAGGAGTTTGGAGGCAGCATCTTTGCTTCCCTAAGAGGAATAACAAACTCTGTAAGCACCACCCATTAAGCTATGATGCTGAAAAACAAGGAGCATTGACAGAAAAAAAAAAAAAAAAGAAGCTAGAAATACTTAATGCAAACCATGACATCATACTGTGAGGATGGATGATTGTTAAGTGGGAAGTCTAACATAAGTGCAGATACTTTTTTGCCCTATTTCTTGAGCAGAAAGGCAATACATGGCCAGGATTAACATTTACAAAATTTTCCCACCTTAGCAACAAAAAGCTATGTAAAAGTCACAGGTGATAAATATCAAGTAGCATCTAAAGATCAAAAGTAAGGTATCCATATATAGGCAACTGAGGGAAATATCTCAACCTTTTTCTGAGACAGTAAAGCTACAGAGTAAAGCTGCATGCATGTGTGTGTGTATGTGATATGGCTTATTAAATGAAAGTTTATAAGATCAAATCATCTTATATAATCAAATTAAAGAAAGTACAGAAATTATAACAGAAAGTTATGAAGATGTGAATAACATTATATTACATTAAAATCTGGAGTAATTTTATTTGATTGTGGACATTTTCTATCAGAATAATAAATTGAAACCAGAAATCCAGAGATATGTATTAGTTATTATTAAATGCACAGGATAATTCCCATTCAATGACACAGTGAAAAAATTAAGACTGAAAGCAAGGACAAAGAGGAAACAATAAATGTTGCATATTACACAGAGTGGAGGCAAGGACAGGTAGACTGGAAGGAATTGCCTGAGCAGCCAGGGATTTGACCGCTCAGATCGGTTTAGGAAAGTTAAAGCCCTGATAGCATTAAATCTGACCAGGGACATCAAAGGCAACAAGAAAAGCTTCCATGGATGCATCAGTGATGAAAATAAGTCTAGGAAAAAGTGGGAGACCTGATTACCCCAGACAGGAAGAACATTGAATACTCAATGATTTTTGCCTTGCTCTTCACCTCAAAGTGCTCCAGTCACACTGCCCAACTTGCAAAAGGCAAAGGCAGGGACTAGAAGAATGAAGAACTACCCACTGTAGGACAAGATACACTTCAAGAACATCTAAGGAATCTGAAGGTGCACTAATCTGTGGGTCTTGAGGGAATTGATGGATGAAGAGAAGAACTTGGGGGTATCGGTTGATTAGAAGATTAACATGACCCAGCGATGTGCTCTTGCAGCCCAGAAAGCCAACTGCATCCTGGGCTGCATCAAACAAAGCATGGCCAGCAGTTTAAGGAACATGATTCTCACCCTCTGCTCCGCTCTGGTGAGACCTCAGTGGGGATATTGCATCTAGCTTTAGGGTCCTCACCACAGGAAGGACACTGACTTATCGGAACGATCCAGAGAAGAGCCATGAGTATGATCAGAGGGCTGGAGCACCTCTCCTATGAAAACATCCTGAGACACTCGGACTTGTTCAGCCTGGAGAAGGTTTTGTAGTGACCTGTTTGTGGGCTTCCGGTACCTAAAAGGGGCCTATGAGACAGCTGGAGAGGGATTTTTCACAAAAGCATGGAGTGACAGGACAATGGGAATAGCTTTGGAGTGGAAGAGGGTAGGTTTAGATTAGATATACGAAGAAATTCTTTACTGTGAGTGTGGTGAGGCACTGGAATAGCTTTCCCAGGGAGGTGATTGGATGCACCATCTTTGGAATTATTCAGGGGCAAGTTGGATGGGGCTTTGGGCAACCTGGTCTGGTGGAAGGTGTCCCTTCCCATGGCAGGGGAGTCAGAACAAGGTGATCCCTAAGATCCCTTTGAACTCAAATCATTCTGTGATTCTATGATTTGTGGGATTTGCTTAGAGCTAAGCAAAGCTCTAGCTGAGGATAAAATCTCCATTTCAGGATGCTTTGTTTAGTACTGCAAAACTGCTCTTCTGAATCACAGTAAGAACAGAAAATTTCCAAATTGTTCATAAATGAGCATTCTGAAAACACAACTTGATCCATGCATATCAGAATATTTCAACTGAGACTCTAAAAGCATAATATAAAATCAAATAATGTTGAAATGAAACAAGATTTCAAAATGAAATGCAAGATGGGACTTTTTGTGTTTCTGGAACATTTTTTCCAGTTTTCTTTTGTAACAAAATTATAGTGAATCTGACAGTTTTATTAAGCAATTTTCATTCCAGCAAAAATATATTCTCTACTTGAATTTGGTTTTATTAATAGAGCTGTGGCCAACTATATTCCTACTACTCATTCAGTCGAAAAAAAAAAATAAAGAAAAGAAGGATATCCAACAAAATTATGAGGCAAAATATTTAACACCAATAAAGGCAAGTACAGCCATAAGTTTCAGATGAATCCAGAGACTTCATAGGAATCAAAACCATATGAGATATTTAAAATGGGCAAAGAGTTTCAGCAAAAAACATTTACAAACCAAAATATACTATATGATACCTAAATCGAAGGTTAATGATTAGGGAGAAACTTCCTCTCAAAGTTACTCCTGGCTGCCTGCTAAGGCATATTATGCACCTTTCCTGTGAAGTTTTTGATGACCCTCAAAACCAGGTAGTGTATGAATGGACAGACAGTTGACCTGCTGGTTTTTAGTCCTATCTCGATTGCTGTGCATCCTAAATGAAGTCGTGGATATGTTTTGCATGTTTCAGTGCTGGAAGACCCATTTCTCCCACACCTTCTGTTTCCAAACCTTTGCAACTTTTGTTTCAGAACAATTCAAAATTTGGCTCACAATGCAGAAACTTCTTCATCCATAATTTTGCTGATTGGAAAGGCATCTTTTGGAGATGGTTTTCACTGAACGACTCCCAGAGGTCCCCAGTTTCCTCTGCTGACACAAGTCTAGCCATCTCTTTGTGCTTTTTTTACTGTGTTTACTTATTCAGATGACTTTTATGTCAGTGTTTGCAGGTCTACTCACTCCTTTCAGCAGCATTTCCTTCTCTTGTTTAAAACTTGCTGAGTGCCTTCTTACATTTATGAGGGAACCCATCTACAGTTCAATCAGAACACTTAATATATGTTCTGTTTATAACATACCCTGGAGAACTGCAGTTAACAGTGCAGATTAAAAAAAAATTTAAAAAAAAAGAATTGGCTGTAGTGTTCCTAAAAGGAAGGAATTAAGAGAGAAGCTCACAAAAGTCCAGTTCTTACAGTCAGTCAGACAGACACACTTATCTAACGCTTCTCTAGCGTTACCTCACAGGCAGTAAGACATTTAGCTGCAAAATTTATCAGCTATGAGGTCATTAATAAAGCTGGCCAGTCTCAGTAGTCACTTTAAAGATGATACTGTTCAATGATAAAGTAAAATACTAGTAGATAGCTTTGTTATTTATAAGTAGCTGAGTTATGATTTTGTAGTTTAAAGGATTTGACAATGCTTTCTTTGAAATTTCTGGCCTAGATTTTCAGTCAAGGAGCAATTTACATATTCAGGTCTTTCCATCAAGCCGGCTTTAAGAATCTAGGAATACAAGTGAGCCCTTGCCAAAGAATATAAAGGAAAATGCAAGAATTTTGATTTATAGTGGAGCTGGTGCAGCTTAGCCTGGAGAAACCTCACCAAGCAAGTAGGTTCTTTTCCTTAAAAGAAAGCTCTTTAAGCTATGGAGAGTTTTACTAATATCCATGGAAAATTCTGATATGAAAATAGGAAAGCAGCAAAAATTTAAAAGTATAATTATAAGCTATGCTGTCAACACTCTCTTTGTGCGAGCTCTTAGCTTGTGCCCCTTTAACATCATCCAAATTCCCGCTCAAAAGAGCCAAGGGGCAAATGACTCTCCTTGGAGCTGTCATATATAATGTAGCAAAGAAGACCTGAGCACATCTTGTTTGCTTCTGGGAAGATTTGTGCATCACAACTTTCACCTGAGCTCACCCACAAAGAAGGAGTTAACTTGCATGTGTGTCAGGCTCAGAGCTCACACACAGATATGAAGTTTGGACACTATTGGTAAGCTTCAGTGAACTCAGAATGTGTGTAAGGGCTTGAGGCAGCCTCAGATTCAGAAACATGAGACATACAAAATTCCTGTTGATCACAGTTGCCTATGAGTTTATGATATTAAAATCCTGCTCAGGCTCCTAAAAAGAAGTACTCCCCTAGACCATTAACCTACACAGGATCATTGGGAACAGACTTCTCTTACAAATACAAATACTCTTCCTGCCATCCCCCAACTCCACCTCCTGCCCATCTTTTCACACATTCAGCAGTAACAGACTCTGCCCCAGTGTATAGAAGCTGGTTCTTATCAGACCCTTAAATATACATATCCTAGAGGTACAGGAAAATTGCAATCCAAATTGCACAAATTGAGGGCCACATCTTCCACAAGCCAAGCAGAAAACTGCCAAATGCTTGAAGGTATATTTTCACAGTTAATGCACACAGCAGATTAGTTTCAAATCAGCTACCTAATCAGGGTTCCCAGGAAGGCTGCAGGCACGTTTTACAAAGATGAAGAGAAAGGCTTTCCTGTCACTAGCTACAGTCCTTATGAAATCCCAGAGAGCAGGACCGGCTAGGTACAACACAGGTTTCTCCTTAGCATGTTCCCTCCCTTACATCTCAGGCTTCTGCTTTTCCTTTAATGATACAAGATACACTTCTCCAGATACTATGTCACACAAGAATTGGTATTATTAAAACCAAGAATCCAAATGAACAGGGTAAAGAAAAAGGGGAAAAGAACCCTCTGCCACATTTTGACCTGATTATAACCATTGTGCATATCTCCAAATTGTCTTACTTTCTTATTCAGATAATAGACCACAGAAGGAATTACTGTATAGGTATCCCACACTTACTAACAAAGCCTCTCAGTTTCCTCTTTCAGTTTAAAACTCAAGATATAAGAGTGTTCACCATGGAGACCCTATGTGGGGCACCACACTACGTAAAACTACCTCTAAAATAGATTTCTCTAAATTTAGATGTAGACCCTGCAGACTTACATGAATGGCTCTTCCCAGACAGAGCCCTCCCCATTGCCTTTATTTGCAGGCTGTTTTCTGCATGGAAGCAGCCACGGGGCCTTGACCCCTTTGTTGCTGTTGCAGAGCAAACCACCTGGGAAGGTGGACAGTGGGGGTCTGCAGGGTGCCCTCTGTTCCAGAGGTCCAGCTCAGGGGAATGACACAGAGCAAGGACAGCATTCCTAATTGTGGCCATAACAGTCATCTCCCAGTTGCCTATCCCATCAGCAAAGTGCTTCCATGAGGTAGAGGCTGCCTGAACCGACCTTAAGGTCTCTTGGAGAGCTTTTTCAACTTTCAGGGTTGAGCAAAATTTGTATCCTTTATCTCTGTCTTACATAGCCACAGAAGGTGACCCACACATTTGACTGGGATGTAGGAAGCTGCTGTCCCTTGACCATTTCCTTTGACCAGTGCTGTGCTGTTTCCTCTGGTCAGAGATCCCTTTTCTTCACACAGCCTACTTTAAGACTGTGCCTTCTGGGAAATCCATCATTGTTCCATAAATAAGATAATGAGTTTGCTATAAAGCTGACACTGGTCTAACCTGCAAATACACAATTAACATTAATGCCATGCATGACTTTTGCCAAATCCTCGCCTTGTGTCATCACTATGATTGGCATGTTTGCAGCACACATTGCAGGAGCTTGATTTGGTTCACAGCTCTCAGTCATTTTTATGTTCAGACGTATAATCTAATGAGGTGAAAATGGAAAGCAGCCCCTGAGCATTTGGCTATTGCTGGGAAAGAATGCAAATTAAATATTTGAAAGAGTGGGGCAAGGGGTAGTGTGTCACAGAGCTTCTGAGTTCCATCAGGTGCCTCGCCAGCTTGCACAGCCTTTGTGTCCACATTGTCTGCCTGTTGGATGGAGCTAAGAGATGGAAGAATGACAGTCTGGGGAAAAGAAAGAAAGACAGTAATTATGGGACGTATGTGATTAGCATGGTAGCCAGAGAAATTAAACCACTAGTCCCAGGAATCTTCCCTTCTATAAGGTACCTGCGGTGGAAGAGAAAAGCTCCACACCACAGAGTTCAGCTGGAATTCACTCCCTGCTAGTTTAGCTTGATTGCTTTTTTGGATACCTACTGTGGGGGTTCAGTTCCTTGACCTTCCTTTCTATAGGACTATATTGTCCTGCCATGAAGAAAGGCAGATTAAGAATTTACAGGGATCCTTCCATCACTGGACTCTGACAGGAGTGCTCAGGGAGTTCATTTTTCATGGCTTAAATTGCTCCAGGCCAGGATTCTTATCAAAAAGGTTTGGTTTAATGTAAAACACAGACTTCTTTTCTTTCTTTTTAATTTTAGCTCCATATTAAACAGCACTACAAATTTCCCTTTGAACAGTAAGTCTTTAAGAGCTGCTTTCCTTTGAATAACATATAAATTTAGACTAAACTTTATTGTTCCTGGGTAAATCTGTCTAGTTAAGAAGTTTATAATTGTTGTTAGAGAGGCAAAATGTTTTACATAATAGCTGAAAAATTTGGAAAATTCCTGGTGTAATTAGACTATCAATTCATTGTTTACTTGCTCTTCATGGGTACCAGCTTACAGCATAATTTCCAAACTATGTCTTCTAGGTGCCTTGGTATCTTGACAAGGTCAGAAATAAAAAGACTTAACAGTCTGGTAAGCATTAGCTGGCACCCAAACCATCTCTTCCAGCAGGATTTCCTCCCACACCTCTCAGCACAGTGCTGTTTTGCCACGAACATGCTTCCTCCGTAATTCCCCTCTGCTCAGGTGGTGCCCAGTGCCTGTGCTTCAGCAGCTCAGGACAGGGTGATGGGGAGAAACCCTCTGGGTCCTGCATCAGTGCAGTGCTTCTGTCTGGCAACGGGGTCCTCCAGGCACTCCCAAGCACTGTGAGAGCCACTTTCCCCCAGTAGCACTACAGGTACAGTTAGCCTGGGAGCCAAAAGTTCACTCCTCTCCCATCCCTTAGGTGCTTTGAACTCACACTTCGTCTGCAAAAATGCCTGAACTATGAACTGCCAAGCTTCTGGGCACTCAGAGACAGGAAGCTGTTTCACTTTACAGGGAATAATTAAATAAAAATTTGGCAAGAGAGATAGAGCTGCTGTTAGTGCAGTTCTGTAGTCTAGCAAGCATTCATCAGAGAGGCTCAGGCAAAGCTTTCTGTCCCTGCTCCAAGGACAGTGTACGTAGCCTTAGATTAAACCTCGCTGAATAAAACACATGCAGCAGAGCAAAGGGAGCAAGCAGAAACCAGATGTCCTTCCAGCACCATGTTTCCACATGCTCTTCATCTGTTTTTCTGTCCTCTCATCAGTCATACCCCACAAAGCCATGCTCAGATGACCCTAAGCTAGAGCTACAACATCTCTAGAAAGTGAGACAAATAGCAAGAGAAAAGTGGAGCACCAGATGAGGAAAGGACCTCTACCCTCATACACACAACACAGTCTATCAAATTTCAGCTTTCCCCTGAAGTTGCTGCCAGGCTGAGTAGCAAAGGTAAAGGAACTTTGAGAATAGTTATGTGTGATTCTTTTTGAGAAGCAGGTCTTAAATAGTCACCAAAACAGTTTAGTGCACTCCAGGCAAATGTAATAGGCAGCTGGAGAATTTTACAGACAGATGGAGGATTTTAACAAACCAGAGATGTAGGTGCCTAGAGAGCATCTGAGCAGAGATTTTAAGGACCTAAATTTTGGACGTAGAGCTAGATCCCATTTGGAATCCAGTCTTAAATTCCTATGCTGAAATAGAGGCCAACTGCTGCTGAAGTCTATGGGAATTTCACTAGTGGCTTCAGCAATGCCAAGAGCTCTTATTTAGAGCTATAATGAGAATGCTTATAGATTATAAAAAATACTCTACTTAGTAACTGACATGCCATTTTCTCTAACCCTCTGATCATAACTATACATATGTGATATGAAATACAAATATTTAATATGGTATTTATAATTATTTTTTAAAAATTACAAAAATATCAATTTTTGCCATCACTAAAAATATGTATTTGCTACCTGCTGAGTGTAAACCTAGCTAAACCTTCTGTCAAGTGTACTAAAGTCTGGGCAATCAGTATCATAGTCAAAAGCTGTAGATGGATAGCTTTATACTTTGTGGGAAAGACTCACTTTTCAAGTAAAAATTTTAAAACTTCAGAGATATTGCTGTATTCTCAGCTAACCAGATGCTGTATACTAACTGTGTGCCAGTATTCTCTCAGTGCTGGAAGAGAAACAGTTGAGACAACATATTTGATGGATTTGTTTAGGGATTTTGAATGCATATGGAAATCATTTGTTCCTCTATTGCAAAGTATGTTTGATTGTTCAGTATTAACATTTAACTAGAAAAAGTAGCTACAGTGCTCCCAGTTGTGTGAAGCACAAGCTAAACTAAACAAAAACTGAAAAGCAGCTTCAGCATATCTCATGTTCATTAGTAGAATAAATGATGAAAAAATTAACTGATGACAGGTATGCAGATCTCTGTAACTCAACAGTTTAATGTAAGAGTCTTGCTTGGTTCAGTTACACAGATGGAAATCCTAAAGGAACTTCTGTGAGTTCACCTGCAAAAAAAAAGTGGATTGGTGAGCATCCACAGGTTGACAGAAAGTTCCACTGAAGTGTTAACTATACAATGTAGTCCCTGAATAAAGAAACAATATCTTTCTTGTATGTTCTCACTACAGAAATGTGCCAGTGTAAAAAGTTTCTTCTTTTCTACTCTTGGAGTTCCCAGAGCAGAATCTCAGATGGAACTACAGCCACATGTGGCATGCACCCTGTGCAAACTTATGCACTGCAGGTGATACTGGAGGCATTGAGTTCATTATGTGCACACTGCAGAGATGGAGATGCATATGCACATCCAACTAAATGTATTCCAGACTGGTTAGACTACATCATGTGCACATCAGTTGTGAGCACAGAGTAATGGCCAAATTCTTTCCTCTTCACACAAACTTCACTTCCAAGCAGCTTGGATTTCCTTGGACTTGTCATCTGATAGACCTGGGTTTTTTTCTACTCATAATCAGATGATGGTGAAGAGATTCTTATTTTACATAACGTATTCATCATTCCAAAGCATGATTTTGTCTTCCTCTTTTACCTTAATTGAGGTTGAAAGTTAAAATTACCAGATGATATGCTTTCTTTCTCTGAGTGGTTACATGTAACTACTTTTCTGGTGTAAAGTCCACAGAAAGTAAACTCAAAATTGACTCATTTTTATTGGTTGCTCCAGCATAGCATCTCTTTTCTTGACAACTTTCTCAAACAAGTAAAAAGCAAATTTCTTTAAAAATTCAGTAGTGACCCAAAATTAAACTGGATAACTTCTTATTTTTCTCTGTTCAGATGCATAATACTTTTTTTCAGTCAGAATCTGCAATAATATTTCCTAAGGCTTGGGTTTTTTTTGTAAACCAGAAGGCATGTATATATCTGCTTTATGCAACTTAAGATGTAATATTTCTGCAGATGTAAAGATATAGCCAAATTGAAAACAAACCACTACATTTTAGGATACAATAGAAACCAGACTGTTTAGGTTTGTACATAAGAAACAACTAGAAATGGGGCCAGACTGCTTCCTATAGTAGGGCCTGAATTAAAATCTCATCAGAAAACTTTGGTTGTACGTACCACAACAAATATTTTTTAGGATTTAGGACACAGATAGATTTAGTATTATTCCTAAAGTTTTTTTTCTCCTGAAAAAAAAAAAAAAAAAAAAAAAGATTCAAATTGTGGAATATTTCACTTAAAAATAATGACCATCCTAAGATCAATATGCTTCCCAGAGGAATCTGGATAAAAGTTGTGGATGTCCATCCCTTGAAATGTTCAAGGCCAGGTTGGATGGGGCTCTGGACAACTTGGTCTAGTGGAAGGTGCCCCTGCCAGGGGATTTGAAACCAGATGATCTTTAAGGTCCCTTCCAAGCCCAACCATTCTATGTGCCTTCAAAAACTGGGCACCTGCTTGTGCATTCACATTTGCAAATTAGTGCTTCCATATTTAAAAGCCTTGAATCAGTATATAAAATGTCCTACAAAAAGTAGAGTTGGGAATAGGGATGGCATCATGCTGGAAAGTCAGACCAAGGATTTACATGGCTAGGAAAATAAAACACCCATCCCATTACTACTTTCACTGAAGTCCTTTAATTCAGTGCCCAGGTCTCTGGGCTGAGTGCTGGGTTCTTCCCAAGTATGCCTGCTGTCCCCTCTCCCCTTCCCCTCCTGTTTCCATCACAGTCTGTGATGGTGAGCGAGGTGAGCATTGGTGAGCAAGGGGCTCAGGGGGATGGGACATCCTGCTCTGTCCATCTTCCCTTGGTGGGTTTCCTGCTGACATCTCAGTGCTGGGTAAAGGAAACTTCTCCTGCCTCAGCACTTTCTGCAACCTCACAGGAAAACGCTTTCCTGAAGATATCCACAAAGCTTTTCCCATTAGACTACAGAGCCTCGTGGCAGTGCAACATGGTCATGGTCCCACACAAGCCTCATTTTCTCTGTTTATGTCTTCCAAAAAAGTAAAGTCAAAGTGTTCATGATGGTCACTCCTCCTCCATGAACATACCCAAACTGCTGGGCTGACCAACTGCCATCAAGGCAGGAACCTGCCCCTGGACAGATTTTGCCCATGGTTTAGAAAAACTTTTATACCTCAGTAATACCTTCACATTGAAGACTGAAGCACTCAGAGATTTGTATCTTAACACCCTTGCTTGGTTATGGAAGACACTCATTGCCTCTCTGCTTTCCTGAAATCCAGGTATGCCTGGGTGAGGAGTCCAGGGACACAAAGCCAGTCTGTGAATTTTTAAAACATACACAGGTCTGCACTGAAGAACGCTGTATCCACTGCAGGTAATTATGCAGACTTTTCTAAAAAGTGTAAAGTAGGTTAAGACTGTCCCAACTAGCCTGAGAAAGCAGCTAAATGAGACACATTGTACAAATAGATTGGCCTTCTCTTTCTGCATGTTCCATCTGATATGAGTTTCAAAATTATTTGGGGTGAAAAGAAAGTTTTGCTATGCAATCTGTATGCATATACACCCTTCTCTGGTCACAATCATGTTTCACTAGCAACAGAGAAACTATGCTCTTAAGCTTGGGGGAAAAAAAATATCTGCCTTTCCTTTCAGCAAACATGTATCCCTTTGAAACCCACGAAGTATTTTTATCCAGTTTGACCACTTTTGAGAAGGGAAAATTAAAGAAGCCCCGTAAGATCCTAAAGGTTAATGCGAAATTACCCTTTTTTCAAATATTAGGCTGGATGTAGGGTATTTCTATGCAGACAGGTACCAACAGGAAAAAGCTGCTTTGTCCACTTGGGATTGAAATGGGCCAGATACAGGGCAACTTCAAAAAAGAAATTATTTAGGTACATTCACAGTGCTATTCTCAAGCTGTGTCCTATGCTTTAGTCTCTGTCATTCTAAATCAAGTCTAAACCAGTCATCCCTTTAGTCCAGGCCATTTGGAAAATGGATGATAATAACTTCTTTCGATTTCTTTCTATTTAAAAAGAAAATAAAAATAAGAAAATGGCCTTATATTTAGCTTTACCTCTGAAAGAAGATTTCAGGTTAACTATAACACATACTAGTGTGCATTTGGCACCCTAGGGTCACAGGAGAACTTGAGCTGGAAAGAAACTCAGGAGATCAGGCAAGCTCAGCACCAAGGTCAGACAAGGCTGCTCAGGGTTGTGTCCCCTGAGGATTGGAACCCTTAAGACTGGGGCAAGCACAGACTCCCTGGGCAGCCTGCACCTCTGTCCCCATGGCCCCAGGGGGAGAAAGTTTCTCCCTATACACAGTCTGCACCTCTCTTATTTTAATTTCTATGTGTGGTGTCTTGTCCTTCTATCATGTAGCACCATGAGCAGACTGGCTCTTTCTTCACAAAGTACAAACATTCTGTGCATTGTACACCTCAAGGCACAATAAATTTACCTATGCATATGTTGTCACTGGCAGGTAAAGTTAAATTACTTTTGGAGGCTGCATCATGAGCTGGCAGCTTCTTTAAACCACGATGTGTTTTTGTAGCCACAGTTCAAGCTGGTCAAACGTGCTGCTCTGAAAGTGTTTACCTCTGCTTACAAGGGCTGCTCCCTTTATGTCAGTGTGACTCTGCACTGTGTAGGAAGTAAAACATGTATAGAAATATTTGTATGGTCAGGTTGAGATAATGCAGAAGGATCTTGTGAGGCTGAACAAACAATAAAACAGGAGAATAAGTTCATGGATATACATGTAAAGTGATATGGGGAAAGTAATCTTAACCTCATATATAAAATAGTGGGCTTTGAGCTGACTGTTACCACTCAAGAGAAAGACCCTGGGATTATGTTCTATGAAAACAACTTCTTCCTAGCCATCAAAAAGGTAAATGGAAAGTTAGGAATTATTAGGGAAAGAGTAGCAAACAAACACAGCTATGCAGCTGTATAAACTTGTGTTCCTCGAATACTGTCTGCAGTTGTCATTTCAGAAAGCACATAGTAGAAATGGCAAAGGTTCAGAGGCGGGTGACAGAGGTGACCAAAGGTTTGGTATGGCTCCCAGGAGGGGAATGGCTGAGCAGAGTTGACTCTGCAGCCTGGAAAAGACATGAATAAAGGGGTGTTATGGCCACCATCCACCAGAATCATGAGTGAAGCAGGATCTACAGTTTTCCATCTCTTCTGCTGAGGATCATCCAGTGCAGCTGCTAGGAGCCAGTTTCAAATTCCACAAAAGAAGGGGACTCTTTATGCACAAGGGAAATATCTCAACCTGAAACTAGTAAGAATTGGGACAATACTTGGGGGAAAAAATCAAATATATTTGTCCAGTCCTTACTCTTTTGGGGACATTTACTTCAGGTCACATTTGGAAGCAACGTATTGGGTTGGATCAGTCCTTGCTCTGACAAAGCAGAGCCGTTTATTTATTTTTTTTTCAGTGTCCTAATGTGTTTCTACTGAAGTTTTAATACTGTTGTAGATTCACTTTGTAACTATTACAAGGAAATAAACTTTTACAACAAAAATGAATGATTAAAGTTCTGTAGCTTGAAATGAAGGACTAAGAATTTTTTTAAAAAATTATCATTCAAAGACTTTCTTTGTAAGCTAGTAAAGAAAGCTTTAACAAGAACCAGTGATGGCAGCTGAAGCCAGATTAGATGGACTCAATACAGGAGCAGTTAGGTAACATGCAATGGCCTGTGATACACAGAAGGTCAGGCTAGATGATCTAATGTCCCTTCTGGCCTAAATATCTCTGAGTGTAGTATTCTGGCAGCGACACAAATGTTGAAAGCAAACTCCAACTCAGCATGTTTTCTGTCAGCCACACTATATCTAGATAGATTTTCATGCCAGGTTTTAAAAAACTTGTTCTGTTGATTTTATTATGACATTTTATTTCTCTAGTTAAGAAGATAATACTGAATTTCAAGGACAACTTAGAGTCATGATAATCTGCAACCATCAGTTTGCATTTATTTGTGTAAATATTTGTTTTAGTTTCAATTAATGCAATATTTTCATCTCTGTCAGCTCCCCTGTGTTTTGCTTTTAGACCATAGCTGTTCAGAAAACATGTTTTTGTCCCTCAGTGGAATTTTGATTTCCATATTTTTTCATTTTCACCATAACTGTAAGACCAGTGAGTCACATACGGATTTCCCAATCAGTCAAAGAATAGGTCATTCCATGCAGAACAATGTTAAAATCTGGAAAATTATCCCGGCGTAGCATGTAGTGCTAGGATGGTTTTAAAAATGGGGAGAAGAAGAAACAATAATATGAATGAAAAAACAAACAACAAACAAAAAAGGTAGGTAAATCAGAAACTCTGATAATTCCCTGGCCTTTTCTGATGTCATACATGTGATACTAGGAATTGCTGAAGGTTACTGGCTTCAGTCAGATTCCTGTACCCTCTTTGCATACACCATCCAGAAATCTATGCCTTCCTCTCTCCTTTGCATGCTCCTTCTCTCTCTAATACTAATGTTTCAAAATAATTTGAATCACATGTAAAAAGACCTTCTAGTTTCAAATTTCCTTTGGAGTAGCCCATTAACTCTAATCACCTCTGATTCATAATTTTGGGTGGCATTTACAGAATTCTACAAGTATACACAAAATCCACTGAAGATTTTTATTAGCCCTGTCTAATAAAAACACATGCTTGGTATAAAACTGCTACTTTATCTAGCCCATAATCTCCCTTTTGGTCTACTTAGAAGAAAAAATTTTAATAGAAATAAGTGAAAGCAAAGGTTATATTTGAATCATGAGTACATCTTAAAAAGCTGATAATCTTCTCACAAAGCATGTAAAAGTCCAAACGTTAGCAGCAGTGTCCTACACTTCACACTCTATGGATTTGTTTTCAGGGTAATTCTCTACAATAAATTATTTATAGGCATTAGTCTGTGGTATTGGATTAATACATCCTCTCAATGAGTCAGTGGACTTGATTGAACAAGCTAATTGGACTTGTTCACTTCTAATGACCAGGAACCTACCAAAGAACTAAAGAGTTATAATTTAACAAAAACATGAATATGTGTCCACCAATAAATTGATCATGCTGACTTAAAGGATTCACTAATTTTTGCTGTAGTGACATAATAAAACAATTACTCCTCAGCTTCTACAGAATAGAAAGTCTCAAAAATCAATACAATAGCATGTGTGAAATGTGTTAAGAATGAGAGAGCTGAAAGATTCTAAAATGCCAATAAGGTATCAAAATTACACTATGCTATTCTTTGTAAGGGTCCAAGGAACTGATATTATTTCAGATGGTAGTCAACAAATTTGTGAGATACAAATAAAATCAACTGTGCATTTTGATTATGAGAATAAAAAAACTTCAACTTCTAAAAACAGCAGCCATCAGACCCGCAAATTGCCAAGACAGTATCCCAGAAACAAATGTCTGAAAAGTACTGACAAATCAGCAGGTGGAAAGCTGAGACTGAATTTCATACAGGTCTACAAGGAAAGGACAAATGCAATCCTTGTCCATATAGAGGGAACAAATGCTCTATGGGGGGAACCCATGGGATTATGGAAATTAATTTATCCCTCATATGGCACAGGCCCTATTCATCTTAGAGTGATGTACGACACTGCTGTACATTTTATAAAGATGGCAAAACAATGGGAAGGCAGAAGGACAACTAACCCAAATCAAAGACTGGAGAAAATGCTTTCATATACAGCTGGTGAGGGAGTAAGAAGTGAAGCTAGGCAGCTCTGTGGCTCAGTTAAGACACACTTCTGGCATTGGAAAGACATATATCTGGACCCATAAAGATATTACTGTTTAATATCTATAAAATTAAGTATTAATTGGAAGGAGATCAGACTTGTCCCTCAAATGAAAACCTGATTCTAATGACCTCTATAGTTTTGCTCATATTGCTTGACTGACAGAAGGCACAAATGTAGAATGGTTGCCTGTTCACACACAATTGTAAGAGGAAGGCATTAAATATCCCAGGCTTCAATGTGTACAACATATGTTTGCAGTGCAAGAGCTAATTCTGAGGCACTGGAGCAGAAAAAATGATAACACCAGATACAGGGCATACCTTACACAAAGCCTGACCCAGGAGGTCTGGTCAGAAAATGAGCACCATGGTAGGTGCTGCAACCAGGGTGGACATTCCCCAGCCTGGTTTCATCCCATCTGTCTTCAAGCACTTAATTTAGTTACAAGACCAGAACGTAGGCAGCTACAGCAGCTCATCCATGGTTTGGCATGTGCCTGAGCATAGAGAGGGTAATCAGTGCTCCCGAGTGGCATGTCCGATGAGCTGCCACAGTTACACAAACACAGACATCCTGCTGCTGATTGCACCTCCCAGTCCTCCTGAGCTGACTCAGGTACTTCTTGACACCACAGCAATGCTCCAGCTGTGGGTCTGCTACTTGTGGTTGATGGGACTGAAGAAGGCTCCTGCATGGAAACATTTGTTATGCCCTTTGGCATCTGCAGAAGATGAACAAAAATTTTAGTATTCTGAGTGAGAGTACAGTGGCTTCACTAAACCAGGGGACGTACATGCAAATTTAAGAGTGAAAGAGCCAGCTAGCTTAATTTGAAAAGAAAAAAAAATCCAACAAAAAAACAACAAGAAATTTCAGTACTTTTTAGATATTCAGAAAGGTTGTTTTTTGGTTGTTGGTGTTTGTTTGTTTGTTTGTTTGTTGTTTGTTGTTTTTTTTCTTAACAAGTGTTAGTAAAATCTGTTAACTGCCTTCAACCCAGCAAAAATCCATTGAGCTTCACAGTAGCTTTGCCTATGAGGAAACTGCAGGACCTGATCCATAAACATAAATGAAATTTCTGAGTCTATTACCTGGAGTTTTCAGTCATTAATTCCTTTAGGTTTTCCTATTTCAAGTTGAATAGGTAAATGATGGCAACACCTACCAATACCATTAAACTTAATAGTTGGTTATTGCTTTCATTTTTTTCCTAAATTTTTGGCTACAGAAGGAACTTGGCATAGGATTTTCCAGCCTGGAAACAATTTTTATGCTTAGGATTTTCAAAGGGATCTCTTTGGCCTCCTTTAACTTACAGAGATATAAGAAACACCCAGATAGCATTTAAGAAGGGACTTTTCTTATTGGTGCCTTTACACAACTCATGAGTGGACAGAAATCCCTTAAAATGTGTATCAGTATATTTGTTAACAGACCTAAGGTTGCCTCATTTTTCACAGAGCACCTGTGTGTGTTTATAAATGATGTACAGATATCAGTGAGGGGCCCAACCAACAAAGACTGAGTCTGGATTCAATCATTCAGAGAGTTCAGTGGGTTTGGATCGAGGGATATAATTAGACCCCATTTCTTGTAATGTATTTTAAAGGTGAAAGGGCTTTTCTTCTGCCAAGATGAGAGTATAGGGCTGCAGGGATTTGCATTTCTTATGCAGCTGTAGACTTCACTAGCAAATATGGCCTCAATTCTGGAAGCCGCTTAGCTCGGAGAGATCTGCATTGTGACACAGCTCCCCAGTACAGCCAGTCTGAAGAGGCAAAGAGAGCCACACCAGCTGCAGCCTGAGGTCAGAGATGACTGGAAGCATATACTACAGTAACACTTCAGCATTGCCCTCCTGAATAACCCTGCAGCACCAGCCTTTGGCATTAGTGCCCTCAACATGAGGGGGAGATAGGTATCAGCCTCCAGGCAGTTTATTGAAAATTTAAGGTCCATTCTACAGCTTTATGCATTTTTAAAAACTGGATTTTCAATAGGTGAGACAATAAGAGCTTCTTCAGTCAGCAGTACCAAGAGCCTAGGCTGCTGGTGCTCCCCTGCCCCCAGAGCCTACACAGAAGGAGGGGGTGGTGGCAGAAGAGGTCAGAGGTGGACAAGGCAGGCTGTGCCAAGGGACAGGAGTCCTCAGTAAAAGTTTATCTTCGGGTGATTGTTAACTGAGTACCTTATTAATCTCCTTAAAAATAATTTACCTACAGGCTATTGCTGGAAGTTTCAACTCTTGACATTCCCTTTCCTCAGGGATTGCTCCAGCAAATGAGTCCCCTTAAGTTTTCATTGAATTCTGCCCTTCCTGGATACAGCTTTTACCCAACCTTTCCTTAGCAGAATGCGTTTTGATTAAGATCAGCACTTGACCTGAACCCTGTGAACCCACTGCCTCTGGGTATCACACAGCCACATAAAGCATGTTGTCCTGATCAACCAGTAAGGCTGAGTAGGTGAAACTCACATTCTCAGAAACACTTTCATACAAAAGCTGCAGAATGAAACTTCATGGCAAACACATCAAATTTCTGTTGTGAAGAAGTCACAATTTCACCATACAATTACTATTTGCTGCAGAATTCCAGTCCTTCTTGTTTTAACGTACCTTTCTCAAGAAATTTAGAAATTTATAACTTTTAAAGGATACTCTGAAGTTAAATGAACAGCTGACCTGGGAAAAAAGTAATACCTTTTTTTTTTTTATAGTTGATGAGGTAAGGAATTAGTTTCATGAAAGAAAATCTTATTAGGGACTCATTTTTATGACAATAAATAAGGTCTTATAATTCCTGATATTATAGTACCATGAAAGGTATATATATTACATAGAAATCTATGTCTACTTGTGTACAGATACACACACATTTACACACATACATAAACATGCATTTCAAAAACTACTCTTACTCATGTTTGCCCTTGAAAAGGAGATACTTTATGAAGGTAAAATCATATATAACATTGATAGAAGTTTGCTTTCCTTGATTCAGGAAACATGTGATGCAACGTCCTCCAGTCTGTGCTACATCTGACTAGCTCATATTGAATACAAGCTCTGTTAAGTTGAAAGGATTTCTGGTTTGTTTCAACTTGAAAGTGATTTAATAGGAGGCCCAGAGAGAAAATCTGTCTCAGTAATGAAATTATAACAAGTCAGGATTAAAAGTATTAAGAAGTTGAAGCAATCTTTTAGCTGCTCTCTGTTCTTGAGGTCATTTGAAGCTGGCTGTGGGAATAAGTAAAATAAAATAACAAGAAGGAAAAAAACAAAGTATTATAGAAGGAAATCAAAGAGCATCCTCCAGGATTAGATTATTGTACAAGAAAGAGACTGAAACATTTTCCAGGATCCTTAATTCATTTTCCTTTGGGAAACATAATTTTAAAAGGGTATTTTAATACCCATTTTTCTTTTCTTTCATTCTGAAATGGAAGTTCTAACACTTAAAAATGCAATGTTTTTATCTAAGAAAATGCAATAAATGCTCAAAAATGTCCATTAATTAATTAAATAGCATTATGCAAATAGACAATTTTGGGGACTTGGTATATGGTAATAGTTGTTTATTATTTGTTGTACACATACATATATACATAAATAAAACCAGCATATTTAGCCCAAGACAATAGCGATAAACGCATGAACATCAAATAGCTTTATAGCAACTCATCTAAGTGCCTCAGTGCAAGAGACAGTCAAGTCTGCTTTTGTAGGTTATTTTAACAACCTTTACAAACAGACAAACTGAACCAACACACTGCTAACTTACTGATGACATCTCCAATTTAGTATAGGGAAAAGCTGAGAAAGAGGAAAGGAAAAATAAATGCACTGAAACCATTCATTTATATACAATTAAGGATTTTAATTAGGTGGTAATGGGGAATTGTGAACATCTGATCATAACTATTTTTTTCCTAGTGAATGACAACTTGTTTGCATAATGCAAAAAATCCCAAAATTTAATCTGAGGGAGCACAAGCCAAAATGCATTGTGCAAGCAAGTCGGTGTTGAGTTTTGACCGCTAAGCCTTCAATAAGCAGCTGTCAATTACTATGAGATAGTCTTTGCATTGGAAGATTCCTTCCCAGAGAAAACAGTGAGTCCAAGCAGTACTATGTGTATATGTGTGTGCAGAGGACTGTTTTAAAATAAGGGGAGGTGAGGGGGGAAATCTGTGCTGTGTTGAGCAGACTTTTCTGGGTGTGGACAGAGTGAAGTACTCTCACCAGAGTTTGCTACCTCCCTGTAAGGCCAACCAGGGGATACAGAGAGCAAATAATTTCCAAAGGTGACAAGCTGTGCTGGCTTTAATTTCATTGTCCATGTATTCTAAATCAAGCTGTTACTGCCTGGGCAACTTCATTAAGAAAGTCTCCAAAGCATGGGTGCTGAGGGACCTGGCATGGCTGTGACCAGTAAGCACAGCTGGGTCTCAAGCTCTGTGGCAGAGGGCCCCACTTCTTCAGGTCAGAGGGCTGCAGAGGCAGCCAAACACCACAGTGGATGTGGGAAGAACAGCTGCATAATGAAACATGAGGCAAGTGCAAGTGAGGCTACTGGTCTCCAAGAATTTTATTCATGACTTAAAATTATATATTTATTTATTTGTTTGTTTGTTTATTTATTTATTTATGCACACATATATATTTAGGTTGTATGTGACTGCCTTAATCTCACTTGGTTTTTGAATTCCTACAACCCTAGAATCCCTTGGAGGAAGTTCCTTGGTTGTGGAAGCACTTGAGTTCATGACTGTTGGATTCAAGAAGTCATTAGTTAAGGACATTTGATAAATAAATGCCCGATATCAGATCTTTATTTAGCAATGACTTCAAATAAGTTTTTCTTGTGCTAAGGGAGTTGGCTCTTGAAAACTCACCAGGAGATATGAAGCTCACTTTTTGGAGAAGGAATCTGCTGGTAAAAGCTTTTGATGAATCTTAATGGATGTTGAGCAGAAACTCTCAAAATATATTTGGGCAAACCCTACGGACCTTTATTCAGGCAGTACTATTGATTTCAGAGATGCTTCAGAGGGATACAGTTTGGTTTCCTCTAGTTACACAGTGCACAGATAACAAGAGAGAGATAACAAATTCTTATGCTGACTCCTTTCCTGATTGCTAAGACTTTAGATGTAAGAGGAAAAGAGGACAAGATAGTGAAGACATCCAAGAAAGCATGAGTACCTGGGTAGAAGGGAAGCACATCACTTCAGCAGAATAATCTACCTCTCAGTCAGAAATAGTGCATCAACAGTGATATGAACTTAGTCCGTAGTAAAACAGTAAAAAAAAAGAAAAAAAAAAAAAAAGGCATTAACAGGGGTCCACATCATCTGCTGATGAGAAAGCGTATACCCAAGGCAATATACCCAAGAGGACAGGTCACAGAGGGAGCTTGCAGTACGCCAACTATTGACTCGTAGTAAGGACACCACCATGAAAAGAGCTACTGGTCACCAGTAAGGATAAAACCATTCAGCCCTAAACATAGGTTCTGGTTAAAGAACTAAATGTTGGAATCCTTGCATGCCTTTAAAAGTAGCAATATATTTGTTCATCATCAGAATTTCTGACTTTGCTGTGTTTCGTGATGAGGGGGCTACCACTTGTGAGGACACATCCTTGAAACGCTGCAAGTTAGCACAGAACTGAGGTTAGAAGAAAGACTAATTCTACTGAAGAGAGGATTCCAAAAACTCTACAGTCTACCATCAGAATAAAAGTTATGCAATAGATGTCTGCTAGAGATATTCAATTCCTTTTGTTTTTTAACCACAGTAACTATCACAACCTCTGGATCCCATCTGATCAGAGGAAGGCACAAACTGTGTACCCAGAGATTGTAATACACTTGTGATCACCTGCAATATGACTGTCACCACAGAGGTACAAAATAGTGCATTTCTTTCAGTAGAGAAATCCTCACAAAACACATAAAGTCAAATTAAGATCAGAACTAAATCTGGGAAAATGATAATATGAGAATCAAAAGGTTATAAAGCTAAATGCTTTTTCCGAGCCAGTGGTTGTCACAGTAATGACTTGTACAACCTTTTTTCTTGGAAACACAGAGTAAACACTTATTAAAGTGGGCCTCAGTGATACAGAAAATACGTGAATTTATTACTGTTTGGAGTCAGAGCTGGGTAAAGAAATCCAGGAGACACTATTTCAGAATTTGTTTTCCATCTCAAACCAAAGGTCCAATGATACAAAGTCATTCAAGTTATCAAGGAGATGGAGATGCATGTTTATGGTCTGTTTTGGCCCATCATGGGGCCATCCCTGGGGCCTTGAGGGTGCAGCTAAGCAAGCACCCTCATCTGGGTCAAACTCAAAGACATGGATAGTACACATAAGGCTATCATGTTGTTAAGAGTATGACATGATGAACAGCTAGCGTAGCAAATTGTATTTATAGAAACACCATTTCAAGTTAGTCTAATTTTTTTTTCTGTACTAATTAGGTTGTGTTTTTTGCTTGCAGTCGGGTTGTGTGAGCTAAAAGTCTACTGTAAAGAATAATACATAACGCAGGCTGCCTTCTCTCCAGGCTTTAGCTGTATGGGGCAAATTGTGATCCTGTTAAACAAGATAAAACAAAAATTATACAAGAAGTTTTCCAAGGTGAATGTAATTTTGGTTTTAAAATTAAAAAGAAGAAAAATCTTCATTTAAAGCCTTCTAATAAAAAGAAAAATGTTTTTAAAATATTGTTAAAATTAAATCTGAAATACATGTGACACCAAAGCTTTATTTATTAAGCAGCAGTACATGATTATAAGTTTGGATATATACACTCAGCATCAACCTTAGCCCAACATGGATAAAGAAAACAAAGGCAAGTGATTAGAGTTGGAAAAGCAGGAGTCAATTGTTGAACTCCTAGTCATATATATTAGAAAAATATTGCTGTTGTAATCTGTATACAAGTGAGACTGGATCCACAAAAGCCACCATCCTCATTGCAAATAACACAAAGTTGAACAGCTCTACTCTACTCTGGAAACAGCATAGAGCCTGCTATTGCTAAGAGGTTTTGGACATTTGACTTCATTCCACTTTGCTCTTACTACTTTTTTCTGTGGAGATTTTTCTTCTGTAAAATAAAGATGGCCAGAGCTACAAAGTTAGCGAAGGGAAGAGAAACTCCTATGTGTTCAAAGCTTGTATTAGGGGACTGAGACCTGTACTTCTGGCTTACATCCCAGTGACTGCAATAATAGAGGGACAGTGTTGGAAGCAACACCTGGAACCCCAGTCTTACACACACACTGATTTTTCTCTTTGCTAGGCTATGTGTCAGACACCTGCTTTGCTCTGTGATGCAACTCCAAAAAACCAAAAATGGATGATGACTGCCCAAGCTTAAGCATCTCACTTTCTTCCCCTAAAGGCTGGTTTGAGGGTTCTCCCGGGTTGTAACACTCTGGGAACGCAGACTGGTGTTCCCTTAGGAACTCAGTTAGGAGGCAGCTGAGTGTTTTACACCACAATAAAGTAGCGGGAGAGGGGAAAATTAAACTTTGTGGAGTGTCAACAATAAGTTCATTTTCTGAAAATCACAACTTTGGGAAGTGTTTAGTTTTCTCAACAACACCTACTAAATTAAGCCTCTCTGGGAGACAGATAGAAAACACATTGGCTGCATATATACTAGTAAATCAAATGAGCGTGGGACTGTTTTCTGTCACTGAGTCCAACTGGCATGGAACGGCCTACATCCATACTCCTAAATTCTCATCTTCCAAAACATGCTAGCTGCAGCCAAATTGCTTGTAATCTTTGAACGACCTTTGGCCTCTGGAAATCTTTACTGTACTCAGCAATTGTTTGGGATAATACTAGCTGGTCCAGGTCAAAATCATACTAGGAACCCTTCTAACAACTTAACAGTTAGATGACTGAGTTGTTCTGTCCAGGAACATTCCCAGAAGAGTATTTATTAGTATAGATGCTGCAATTTCCATTCTTCTCCAAAAAAGACACAGATGTGAGTTAGGAGCTAAGCAGGCTGTCAGGACTCGGGCAGTTTGGGGAATGTAGACAATTAAATTCAATTAAATTTTCAATTTGCAAGACAGAAATTTGGATTTTGACATCCAGACTTCACCTAATATTTTACCTATGTATATAATACTATCTTGATCTGACTTTATAGTTGTAATACAGGAAACATTTTCTGAATGACTAAATGAAAGCTTCTGGGCTCACTTCATACCCAGCACAATTTCCTTTTCATGAAACAAACAGCTGTACAGATATTTCTCATGAAACATAAAATTCCTGCAGGAAGACAGAATTTGTTCTGGTTTTCCACTCTGCATAAATTTTTCTACACAGCTCTATTTAGGCCAAAATTCTAGTTTAAAGTATCTATGTCCCACTTATTGCTCATCTGTGATATTATGGTCTGTAACTGTTTGTGCTATACCTTTCATTATTTATTCAGATTTTACATGTCTGGAAAAGAAACAGTAAAGCTAAGCCTGAATAATGACTGGCTAAAGAGAACTCCCAATAAAGCTTGCAAGATTTCTGATAGAGACATGAATCTACCGTAGCAATGCCGACTGAAGGTTCAGAAGTGGAGAGCCCTAGGCTAGGTGTTGAATGTGTTATAAAACCAGAAGTGGCTAATGCAGGAATATGCTATATTAATTTGTCAGTTTTGGGTTAAACAGCACAGGTGGTCCTCCTACATACTGTGAGGAAAGAGAATAACACATAATACCTTCCTTTGGAGCACTACAGCAGAGAATGCTGGTCCCTTCTTACCACAGTTCTTCTTCAGGACCTGCTTGGTTGCGTTGCTGATGGATGCAGAAACTCCCCGGCTCAGTTCACACACTGACTGGCTTACTGGCCCTATGAAAGAGGTTGTTATGCTTACTATGCTGAGAGACTAAATAATTTCAAGAGTATAAAATGTTCATTTCCCTCAATTTCTAAGGCCTTTGTACCCTCTGAAATCTGTGCCATACATAGAAATAAAAAAGCCATGGGATTTTAAAGCAGACAAAAAAGTACTGGCCAAGTTCTTGTTGCACAGAACCAGGGGCCAAAAGCCACTTTGAAGCAGAAACAAATGAAAACCAAGTATCTCCAGCAACACACTGGGAAGTGACAAGGAAAGCAGGAAGGAAATGAGTCATCTGGATGGAGGGAATCAGTGAAAGAAATGAAAAAAGTTCTATTAGCAATCTCTCTTCTCAGTATATATTGCAGTTATCTAAACCACAAGTGGAAGCTTCTGGAGTTTGTTCCTCACCTTCTTGCAGTGCCATAAACAGCAGTTGACTGTATATTTTCTTAATTCAAAGGATAAACTTGATTGTGTCAGCATTCTGTGCACAATAATAAAAAATAACTAATAAATAAAACAATAAAAAATAATAAAAAATAACCTTCTACTTAGAGAAAATTCAGCATTTGTACTCTCCTTTGTACAGCTGAGATAGTACCAGCTTGGCAGGAGCAATGGGACAAATAAGACCTTAGAAAAGAATCCAGATCTATGAATTAAAGCAAGTGAGGATATTTTTTCTTTTACAGTTTTTATGTGAACACATTGAAACATGCTGATTTACTTAAATCTAAATTTTCAGCAGAAACATCACAATTTGAACTTTTTTTTTTTAATCATGAAAGACAGAAAGATTCTCACTTTTTGAACAGTATTCCAAGTATGGATATAGAAAGAGAGGTCCACCTAACTTCAGAGCATGAAAGGTCTATTTCATGTTCATAGACAGAAATAGGCAAAACTGAGTTTCTATGTCTCATGTCAGTGCCCTAATTCCAGGTCTAGTCTACACTTACGTTCTCAGTTATATTAATGTCCATGAACCATTAAAATTTTTTTTTGGATTTTCCTGGGGGTAGAAAAGGCCTTTCAATGTATTTACTCTTTGCAAGTTTAAAAAAAAAAAAAGTTTCCATTGGAATCTCTGATCCCTGTGCTTTCAACATATGAAGACTTACACAATACTTAATATGTAGAAAAAATTGGCCAAGAATTTTGACACCAAAAACTGATGGCTCGGATTTTTTTTACATCTATGACTCAGTGGTGAGAAAGTAAACTCCCTTTTAGTAATTTAGGGAGCATATATCAGTGATAAGATTTGCTATACCAAACGCTGCTACAATACCTGGAAAGCAACTCTTGAGCACACAGAGGCAAATCATTGGTATGTCCAGGAGCTGATCAGTGCAGGAGAGAAAGGAAGTAAACAGGAAGATTTGGTCACAACTCTGATTCTCTGCCAGTGCTGGCCACAGAGACATCATGCATTAGAGCAGGTCTCAGGCCTGTCCAACCTACTCCAGATGACAATGGCCTTAAGGTGGCAAGCAGCCAGCTGGGATTGTTTGGAGCAGAGAAGCACAGATGTCTCATCCCCTTCAGCCTCTGGGTTTATTGGTGTATTGGCTGGGACTGGCAAGATTCAGGATCGTGCCAATATAATGTCTACAGAACACTTCCTTCTGCTGGGAAACTTTCTTTTGGCCTGATACAACTGAATTCCTGAGACACAGAGAAGCCAGCATATGGAACTGAATCTGTTGCTGTGTAATTTTGGTCTATCATCTTGTTAACTCACCAGTTAAGAAAATCTTCTCAGCTTAAAAGAGCCCTGCTGTGGTGTCACGTTGTGGTGATCCCACAACTTTATAGTACACTTTGCACCAGAACTCAATGTCACTGGCGCATCTCAAAGCGAGAGGTCATACTAAGAAGAGCATCAGCCAAGAAATCTGAAAAGATACAGCTTTCTTGGTGCTAAGGAAGCCAAGATTCACAAAAAAAAGGGCTGATTCTGAAGACTAAAAAGATAGCAACACTGCTGGTGATAACCACCCTCTCTTACACAATTGCTGCCATGGTTACAGAAGAGAATGTAGCAGAAGAAAACAGGGAGTTAAATCATGCTTTTATAAATACATGCGCACATGTGGTTGTGTTTATAAAATGACACAGTGACAGACTTTCGCCCCACAAATGCTCTCCAAAAAAACTTGTTAAAATAAGAATACATTTTTAACCAAAAAATAAACCTTCTATTTCTAGTCAGTATAAATGGCAGTTCAGATAAGAAGGAAGTAAGACTATAAATTAACTAAAATTAGCACACAGTTGGCAAAAATCTTTTCCTCGTAAGAAAAAATACCTTTGGTTACTGAACTTATCCTTTATGCTCTCAGCAACAGACATCAACACAGCCACCTTGCCCAGGACATGTAACAGGGAACTGCTCATGAGAACTCTGCTTCCCTCACTGGCATATGCTTCCTCAGGCAAACTGCTTAGCACCCAATTTTCTAGACCAAAAACTTCATTTCAGAATGCAATTCGGGATGCTCAGCAGTACCTATCACAAGATAAGTTTTTAAAAATTATATTGAAACTCACTGGAGTAGTCAAAGCCAAAGTAATTCTTGTGCTTTCTGTAAACTTATTTCAAATTAATATTAGGGAACAATTTCTACCTGGGTAAGAAGAAGAAAATCCTAGATAGATGTCAGGTCAGGATAATTTTCATGTGACCTGCAGATAAACACCTGGCTAATTTCCTTAAGCATAAACCTTTGCTTTCATAGTAAGCACAACCAGCACCCAAACCAATTCTCCCATCTTGCAGGTGTTGGTACCTGGAAATGGCAGTAAATTTAGCTTCTACTGTACTTGCATCTTTCTTTCTCACCGCACTTCTCAAAAACACCTGCTCAATGACGCAGGCCCTCCAGCAAACTAAAGAAGACACACAAACTTTTCAAAGAAATGTGTATGAATTTCTGTAAGAAGTCTTCTGTAGGACACAGCAGTTTTGATAGCAAGAGAAGATAGTATCCTTCCCTTTCTGCAATAGGCAACTTAATGTTAGATGTTGAATTTAAAAGTCATGAGCTTATCTGGAATTCTTATCACTGGCATCTGCTCCCTAAATTACTAGAAGAGACTTCTCCAAGGACATCCTCTTGTCATGGGGGAGAAGCTTGTGTGCCCTTATGAGGTTGTGAGCTATGCTGAGGGTGGTTTATGCCTCCGGTAGGGTCTCCCATACTGGTCAGGTCTCAGCTGAAGGGTCAGACAAAGTGTGTCCTCGGGCAGGATGGGCTCGTCAGCCGCCCAGCAGCCATCCTAGGTGAAGGACAACTCTAATTCCAAACCCAGGCAGATGGAGCTTGCTTAGCCCTGTAAGGCCATCCAAGAGAAGGATACTCTAACCAAACCTATATCCTGAGGACCTTGCTGTCACCATCCAAGCTTGCTGGGCCCTGGCAGATGAACCTCAGGAGTAAAGGGTGGGGCCAGTTCTGTGCACGCTGTGCCTCGCCTAAAAAATCCACTGCGCAGGCTTGACTAGAAGAGAGTTTACTTTCATGCAACTGATTCACAGATGTAAAAGAAGACAAGTCGTCAGGTTTTGGTGTCAAAATTAAGACATTCTTGGTCATTTTTTTCAACTTATTAAGTATTGCATAAGTCTTCATAGGTTAAAAGCACAGGGATCAGAGATTCCAAGGACGCATGTGAGGACTCAACTTTTCTGCAAACCAGAGGTTATGCTCTTCAGTCTGAAATGGAGGAAATTAGTCAGGCATGTGCAGTAACTTCGTGTAAAGGACTAGGGATGAACGAAATCTCCATGGTCTAATCCCTTTGTAGCAGACAGAAATAAAAGAATCCAGTTTTGCATCTAATACCTTAAAAACATAAATGTGCTTATAATTTTGGCAGCCCTTTGGCAGTCTGCTGCAAAGATTGGGCCTTCTAGGTGATCACTATGAAGCCTGATTCATTTTCAGAGCAGTTTCACTCAATGTACCGAACTGATAAGGAACTTCTGGAAACAGGACTACAGACTGAGGTAAATTAAGTGAATGGAGTAACTGGGAGAAATAGAAAACTGCTATATTCTCTGTGAATAAGCCTCTAGACATGAATGAGAAGCATGCTTTGCATTTGGCAAATATATTTGGAATTTAATGACAAGGTGTAGTAACACAATTTACAGAAGTGCTAGCCCTGCATGGAGAGCATTCACATCGCCCAGCCTTGTGCAGCTAGCCTGGTCAGCAACTCCTTTCTAGTCAGCTAAGGCAATTAGGCCCAGAGGTTGATTCAAAAGTGGTAAAGGGTCTTAAGAGATCATCCATCTTGTTTCTTATCCTAAAACAAGATCAGCCATTACTTATACAATTGTACTTATACAGAACTGTCACTGAAGGCGCTAATTTTATGAAAGCTTTACAACCTCCCAAGGCAACATAACAGTTCATAATTCTTGGTGGTAAAACTTGGTATTAAAAATTCTTGGTGTTTTCCTAATCCTTACCTGTATTGTCATGACTCCAACTCAAGTCTCTTTTTATCATCATTTTGGTCCTACACACAGCGGTCATAGGTGAAAGACGCTTTCAGACTGTGATTCAGAACAAGAGTGAGAACACAAACTTGAGAGAGATCTGCATTGCAACATGGTCAGCTCAGGTCAATACTTAGCTGTAGAGACAGACCTCCTCTGTCCTTCCAACTGGAACTAGTCTATTCAAATTATTTATGAACAGCTGTATTTCTCTTTAGGATGGAGCTGATTCTTTGTTATGGCAAGAATTAGAAAAAAACCCTATGTTTTCAGCTCTGAAATATATAAAACCCATGGCCAACTGAAAATTAAAGAGTGGAGGAAAGTGGAAAAGGAAAGAAAAGCCAGTGGGACACAATGTTTTAATTAATAATAGAATGCTAGAACTGGGAAATCATGAGAAAAGTCAATATCCTTTACCTCATAATAAAAATGGTCCTAAAACCTTTTAATATTATTAAACCATCAGTTTCAAATGCTTTAAAATTCTATTCCCCACTGGGCTGGAGATGTGAAAACTCATGGAGTCTCAATAGTGGTGTGTATGATGTGACAAAGACTGTGACTCTCTTTTTTTTAATTTTTTACTTATGCTTTTTGGTTTTTCTTTATTGGAAATCATGGGTAATGAGATATATATAGCCTTGGGGAGACTTTACTCACTCCTTTCAGTAAGTGTGCTTTCATATTTTACTGAAATACACTAACTGTGGCCAAAATGATCTCCATACATCCTGCAAAAATTGAAACTATTTAATGAAAAGAGGCATGCTGGGATCACTAACTCACGGGGCTCTGAGAAAAATCTTGGTGGTCTTCTCGCTTTGGCAGAGGAGATTCAGGGCCAAATCCTTGGAAAGGTTGAACTCCATTTAACACAAAACCCAAGAAAGGAACAAAAGGTGGTACCATCCAATTGTGGTATCAGTTTACAACCCAAGTGTCTGGCCGTCCATGCCAAATCAATAAAATGTTCTTATACCTTTAATTTTATTGTAAAAAAGTAATTAAAGGGACTTTAGATTCCCCAAGCACTTGCAGTAACCATAATGTTCCTAATATTTGTATCTCATCCTCATCAACAGTACCACACTCATTAAAAAGTTAGTGCCGTATTTATTTTGATGATGCTTTCTAAGGCCAACTTTTCCTTAATTTTTCTTGTGAGGAAAAAAAAAAAAAAAGAGAGATTATTATCACTAAAGGCAATTTTTGGTACATTTAAGACTTGCTCTGATCTCACTCTCTTACACAGTGGCTGTCCTCTATGATGTCCAGACTGTTAAGTGATGTTTAGACTGTTAAGCAGCCCAAATACTGCTGAAACTCATGAGGGCTGTCCACTTCTGTTATGAAGAGAGACAAAGACCTTTATATCTGTATTCCAAAAGTACCATTTTCTACTCATAAAGTTAATTTTTCAGAGATTACTTTTTCCTTTGGTTACCACTGGGAAACAAAAAGCATCATTTCACTGGGCAAAGGCAAAAAATATGCACTCAAGTAATACTTGTTGAACACTCTGCTAAAAATAAATCTTCTATTTGTTTTCAGTTGGGGACAATTTTGTAGTGTAGAAATATTTTTTCAAGTTTTCTCTTCTCACCAGGGAACTGATTTATTGACAATTAGTACTTCCAGATACATCTCTTCTGTTTACAGCAATATTTCTACCTCACTTATTTTTTAACTGTTTAGTTTTATATTCTCATAGACTTGTGAAAATTAGTTATTGAAAAAGCTATTTCTTCATCTTTTCCATCTTGCAGATCAGTGCCAGCATCTTCCTTAGTTTATGGTTTAGGGAGCTTTGTTCAGGCTGTTTTTATATATCCCAAAGGCTGGGTATTCTACCACTTTTCTTGGAAAACTTTCTACAGCTTAATTGACTTCATTATTAGAAAAAAAAAAAAAAAACAAACCCATAAATCAGCCTAATTTTCCTATGCTATATTTAAAAATGTTATTCTTCTTAGTTCTTCCAGTGTCCTGGCTCACTCTGCACAATCCCACATCCTTCCTTTCTTTTTAATATCTTTTTAAATTCTTGGCTTAGTTTTCTCATCTACTAATTATTGTACCTATTCCTTGGGAGCAACTCTTTTCTTGGTGGGAGACACACAGATAATGCTCAGTACATCCTGTTTACATATATTTGACAACTTCTAGCAGTTTTTAATTGTTTTGAAAGCTATGTGATATCACTCAATATTACACTGTGGTAGTGGGGTATAGATAGCCCTGGTTTGCAGAATGCTTACCTAGTTAAAGTGCTTTATTTGCATTTACTTCTTCTAAGGTGCCTGTTTGTTCAACTGGACTATAAAAACTCTGATATAAAGCTCAGAGGCAACACTTTTCCCTACTCTTCCTCTCAGGATCTTTTTCTGTCAAAGCTCAAAACTGAACAACGTGAAGAAGTCAGCAAAGCACAACTTTATGTCATAGAATGATAGAATGGCTTGGGTTGGAAGAGATCTTAATCTAGGTCCAGCCCCCTCACCCTGGGTAGGGATACCTTCCACTACAACCAGGTTGTTCAAAGCCCCATCCAAATTTTCCTTGAACACTTCCAGAGATGGGGAGCTCCCAGCTTCTCTGAGCAACCTGTTCCAGTGCATCAACATCCTGACAGTAAAGGTTTTTATCCTAATATCTAATCTAAACCTACCCTCTTTCAGTTTAAAGCCATTACCCCTTGTCCTATCACTACAGGCCCTTATAAAAAAATCCCTCTCCAGCTCTTCTGTAGGCCCCCTTTAGGTATTGTTCAATACTTCAGTACTGAAGAAACTTTCAGATGCTTTATGTTTCTGTTCATGATGTGTGTTTGCAAGGTTTGAACAGCTGTTGTCTAAAACCATTGGCATGCTGCCACTGAGCAGCCAGAGAGGTGATTATGGAATGAGGCATGACTATAAAGTCACTGTTTTTCCGCTCATCAACAAAGCTAACATATGAGAAGAATGGTAGATTAAACTAGTCTCTCCCCATAGAATTGGATTTTGCAAGTTATATGTAAGATCAGAGAAAAAACAACTTGTATGGACTCTCTACTCTTTTGTGTACTTCCCAAGGCCAGTGCAATCTAACTCCTGATACCCTAGCTTTGGCTAGTTTCAGCAGGAAAATTAACTTTGTCAAAACAAAAGTAGTTAAATTATTGTGTGAAAATTATCTGTTTGAAAGAGTAAACATCATAGTTGTCAGCTCATGAAAGACAGGTTAGAGCAGACAGCTGGAAAGCTTCTACATGAATCAGTTGCTGGAGGAATAGGAAACATCTCTGGTGAGATATATGAGCAGGGAGTGTAGGAAGCAGGATCTTCAGCAGAAGTTTAACAACCAAATACACTCACAAGCTAACCAGAACAAATATATTTGAAAAGGTCTCTTCTCTAGTGCACTGACAAATTAACTTTAAATAGGAAGGGTGAAAATGATGAAATCACAAGTTTATGTTGTATAAAATAGCTTCTAAGAGAATCAAATTTTTATATGGCCTTCCTATTCCATGAATCTTAAATGGTTAAGCCATGTTCTGTGAGAAAGCACTACATTTTGTCCAGCTTTTCCTCATGTGAAAAGTACTTTTTTCTGTCTTCTTGAATATGAAAAACCCTCCAAGATAAACAATGATACCAGCTTTTTTTGCCTTGAAAATGCTGTTTGAATAAGTGTGAAAAATCTGCTGCCTATAAGCATAATTTTGGGGAAAATCTTGTGATCAGACTCCATCGAACATTACTACATATTCATATAACTGGGACTCTACCCAACACTTATCATAGCGTTTCTCCTACAAATTTCAAAATCCTCAAGTGAGGATGATGACTGTATAGATACAGCACTTGTACGGAAAAACTGAGCAAGAAAGTACTATAATAATCTGGAAACAATTCCTCAATGTGTTGTTCCTTCCAATAACACCACTTGTCTACAGTGTAACTGTGGCAGAGATTGCAGATGATGATTCCCTTAAAAGTTTGGCCTTCTATATAGTTTTAAAGCAAGTAGTTCTCTGGGATTATAAAACAGTAGTATTAAACTGGAGGCAATAAAGGACATAAAGTTTGGTTAATCAAGTTCTTGGTTACATGTTTTTTTGCCAGGATAGCAAACCTCCTTCGTTTATGAATTTATCCAAGTGTAGCTGTAGAGTTTGCATTGTATTTGTGCTGAGGATATTTAATACTCAGAAAGTTTAAGTTTTTAGATTCAGGTCATCTATGATACACAGGTGTCTGTGTTCCTATTTATACCTTTAACTTGCATTTTGGAATCTTTTATGTTCTCTCAGCTACTGAATGGCCACTCAGTCTAGGGAGGATCTAAATTTCTGCTGGTCTGTATATGTGCAGATGAGCCACAATTGGTGAGCTGCTTGAAACCCCTGCCATGCTCCAAGTGGAAGAGGAACTTGATCCCAAGCTGTTTTGTCCTAGCTAAGAGCCCTAACTGTTTGGGTAGTGGCCACTGAGGAGCAGATCTTGAATTCTTCAGAATTTGTAAGTCATTAATGTTCAGTTTCTTATTTTATATTAATTTAATATTAAAGGAAAGGCTTTGTTGCAAAAAAGTTCTCTTTAGATCTGGGTATTACTCAATTCTATTTACTGTCCTAGAAGTAGATTCTAACCACTTGCATATGATTTTACCAGTTCAAAAGGTTCACATAGAGTATGAACACATACGTTCAACTTTCAGCAGAGTATGCCCTATTTTTAAACATTAAAAATTAGCAGACAAAAAAACATTTTGAGTGAGAAAAGGAAAACTGAATGTTTACTTTAGGAGCCTAACTTTTAGAAATTAAGCCATAACACAGAAATACTTTAGAAGGAAAAATTAATATTTGATGGGGACTATGTACTTCTTAATTAGACAAATCATCTCTTCTGTTTTTTCTTCTTCATTACAAGGTGATCTCTTTCTATGGGAAAGATAACTCAATTTCAGTCCTGCTCCTATACAAACTTTAAAACAAAGCAGAAGGATAGAGACTTGCTTTCAGAGACTGCAAAGAAACAGAACTTCCTACTATTTTTTTCTAAGCAATCTGTAATTCTTTCCTTGGTCTCACCATGACTACAACCTTTATAAACATACCATAAAATTTACTAAAGTCATTCAGGGGCTTGGTTTCTAAACTAACTGGACTCCCATCAATCATATTCCATTTGATGGCAGCTGTGAGACTGTTTGCCTCAGGAGTGTTACTCAGAAACTTATGGCAGCAAAATCAATTCCATCACTATAGAATGTATGGTTCTATGTACAGAGAACCTTACGAGCATCTAGTGCGGCCTGACCAACACCTTTTGTGTCACCAAAAAAATTAGTTCAGTAAATGTTTACATTCACTGGCTTTGCTACAAAATGTTTGAAGAGTTATCACTACAAGATGTTTTTTGGGGTTTGGGGTTTTGTTTTTGTTTTGTTTTTTGTTTGTTGGTTGGTTGGTTTTTTGTTTGCTTTTTTTTTGTTTGGTTGGTTGTTTTTTATCATGAGCTAAAATGCTGTGGCATGTGCTTAGCTTATTTGCACAGTGCACACATATTCACCCCATGCTTCTCCATAGCTGGAGAACTGGATAGGATAGAAAGTCATAGACCTCAATATTAAAAATGACTCTGTCCCTTGTGAAAAGCTGACAACTCCTACCACTGCCCAGGTCAAACCTCTCAAAGAGAGGAACTTCTCTAGCTGTCCTTATGTATGGGTGTGTACAGAGAGCACTAAGGCTAGAGACTTTTCAGCTACTCCACAGTAACACACAATGCAACACTCAAATTATCTGTCCAAAACACAACTCATGTACCAATGTAGACAACATAAAATTAGCACAGGACTTCACTATTATTAATTTGATTAATGATACTGCTCTTTTGCCACTGTAGTTTTGTGAGTTTCAGCAGCAGTGCTAGTTGAAGCAGCTTTTCTGCAGTTTCTTTCCTAACCCTACAAGTCCTTCTGATCCTTACATTGCACTCACTATTGCAGATCAGAGATCTGGTTGAACTCAAAATAAGTTAAAAAGAGGGAACTTCCCAAATAGAAATAAAATCTATGGTTTAGCAGAGCTAACACATTGTCCAAATGCACCTCTCCATGTCATTGCATTATCACACCAGGATATACTACCAGGCTTCCTCATTTGTGGGATGGCAAGTGGTGTTTTCACCTCTAGCATAATCAAACTAAGAGATGTGGCTACAAGAAACCATACTTGCTTTTTTTTTTTCCCCCATGCCTACATCCTGAAGATTAGTAATTCAAGTGACCAGGTGATTTTCATTTTTCAGTGGAACCCCAGAGAAATCTTGACATCAAATGGTGCACATTGCAGCTTTTTAGCAGGAATGGAGTGGGGGTTTTGTCGATTTTTTTCCCCCTCTGGAAGTTCATGGAAGTCCCCAGGCAGAAATATTTCCCACATTTTATTCTTCAAATGAAAAACAAGTCATAAGCTAATCTTCACTTCACAGAAAATTGAATCCTATTTGGACAAGTTTCTTTTCTGTTAGGAAAAAAAAGGCTATCATTTTGCTTGTCTAAAGAAAGCTGCAACTCAATGGGTAAAATGTGTGGAGGAAACAGCAGCTTAAATATTCACTTGCTGATGAAATGATATCATCAGGATGAAATGATTATGTGGTCTCCGTGAATAGGTGCGCACCCAGCCACTATGACTCTTGCCATTTCCTCAAATTGACCCAAAGGTCTCACATTGTTATGTCTGTGCTAATCTCCGTGATCCTCCCTTGCATGCTGACTTTGCAAGGACAGCTGTATTGCTGCAATCAGTTGAAATGCTTCTTTTGAAAATGCGGTTATTCAATACATGGTTTTTAATGAGGTATTATTATAAGGGCTGTACTGTGTAGTCCCTTTAAGGATAAACTTACTCCAGATGAAAAGGATCATCTGGTTTAAAATTGTTAAAGTTGATTTTTTTTTCTGATTTACTTTCAGCTAAGTATAACAGGAGATAACATACTTAACCTTTTAAAAACAGGGCTAAATCCTGCAGTCTGCACAATCTGATTGAAAGAGTTACATTTAGATGAAAAATAAGTGTTTGTGAACTGTACTCACAATTTCCAGAAAGGTAAACTGAAAATTATAACCGAAATGTTTGGAGATCCCTCACCCAGTCAAGCCCCTACAAATCATGTTGTTGACTCATACCAGACTTATCAGACCCACTGAAGCCTGTAATATGTAAAGAAAATATCAAGGGAAATGATCTTTGTATAAGATTTCCATTAAAAACACCAAAGTAATCCCATCAAAACATTATTAAGATGTACCTGCTTTTGTCATGAAGCAGAACAGGTAATTTTAATTAAATAAAATATAATGTCCAAAATAACCCTCTTATCCAAATTGTGATTCTCATAACAAATCAAAAACGTTTTAAAATTTTGTACAAATATGAAAGCAAGATTGCTCCTCAGCACCCATTCCCTTCTCCACACTCATTCCTCCCTCCCTGAACTTCTATAAAACCTATGATATTAACTCAGAGCAGCTTTCTCTTTTTGTGCTTTTCTGCTCCTAGAAGACTCAGGATGGTGCTAGTATTTCTACTCTATATTTCTTCTATTAATCATACTGTTTCTGGCACCAAACAATAATTCTCATCCTTTGTTACTTTTTCCTATACTATCAATTCCTGAAACACATTTTAAAACTCATACTAATGCTTCATTGCTCTTCCACTACAAAATAACTGAATAGTTCTGCAAAGTATAAAAAAAATTATACATCATACTAATGCAGTGTGCAAGTGGCCCACTTATTTTCTTACACCTGTTTGGCAGAAAGAGTTTGCATTGTATTTGAAAGTAATGGCTAGTGTATAGCCCAAAGCTTTCCCTTCTCACTGAATTAAAAAAAAACCACAGCAACCCAAATCAAAACATGCTCAGTGAATTGGAAAAATACCTTCTTTCTTGACCTTCTTTCTTCAGGAAAACTGCATTTGATTCAATTATGGAAGCTTTTCAGAGGTGGGTAGGCAAAAAGAAATGTTCTGTCTGCATTCATATGATGACAGTTCCTGTTTCAGATATTTAAATAATTTTAAAAGGACAAAAATAATTATCTGAATTTAAAAAAAAATATATATATAATGATAGCTATTTGCCATGATGCTACAGTCCATTGCTTCTGTATGCCCACTGAGAAGTAATGCCAATGCAACTTCTTCAGGAAAGAATACTGCAGCATTTTCTGCTTTCTTCCAGCAATGTTTTTAATGCAGCTACTCTTGCTGTATCTAATGTGTTTAGTTACAGTAGCCATGAAAACCTCCAAATGGGCAAAAGGTTTTGCAACTTCAGCATTATACAAGTTTAGCAGTCTCTGGAAGTGATGAGCTGTCTACCTAATCTTTACAATAACATCCCACTGAAATCAAGACAAACATTCAAGCTTAAGTAAAGCTCAAAAGGAAAACTTTTTACAGCTATTATTTTCTGACTTTATATCTGTCTCCATATATCATTCTGAATAAAGCATTCAGGAATTCTAGCAGAGCCCAAAAAGTGAGATTTTTTAAAAGAGCAGGATCCAGAGTTCAGCCCCAATACTAAGAACACCCAACTAATCCTTTGTGTATCATGGAATCATAGAATTGCTTGGGTCAAAAGGGATATTGAAGACCAGCTAGGTCCAAACCCCTGTCATGGGCAGGAATACCTTCCACTAGACCAGATTGCTCAAAGCCCCATCCAACCCTGGCACTGAACACTTCCAGGGATGGGGCATCCACAGTTTTTCTGGGCAACTTGTTCCAGTCTCACACCATCCTCACAGTAAAGAATTTCTTCCTCATATCTAATCTAAACCTATTCTCTTCCAGATTGCAGCCATTTCTTTGTTCTGTCACTGCATGCCCTTGTAAAATGTCTGTCTTTCTTTCTTGCCTGTTCCCTTCAGGTGCTGGAAGACCACAATTAGGTCACTCTGAAGCTTTCTCTTTTCCAGGCTGAACAATTCAAATTCTCCCAGCCTTTCCTCATAAGAGAGTGGCTCCAACCTTCTAATCATCTTGATGGCCCCCATCATGGACTCACTCCAACAGGTCAGTGTCTGTCCTGTGCTGGTGACCCCAGAGCTGAATGCTGTATCCCAGGTGGGGTCTCACAAGAGTGGAATAAAGGAGAAGAATCCCCTCCCTTGACCCGATGGCCATGCTGTTTTTGATGCAGCCCAGGAGAGGGTTGGCTGTCTGGCCTGCAAGTGCACAGTGCTGGGTCACATACAGCCTCTCATCTACTAACACCCCCAAATCCTTCTTGGCAGGGCATCCCCCAGCCTGTATTGATATCAATATCTTAAAAGAAAAAGAGAGAAAAAAGGAGAGAACCGTCATGCACTGAGATATACCGAATATTTTTGCAGTTTCGTTAAACCCTATTGCAAATCTTTTTTGTTTGTTACTGCCTTATTCCTCTACCTCTATAGAGAAAGAAAAAAAAAAAGGTCATAAAATGAAAGGAATATAACAAGGAAATACAATTATCTCATGGTTCTATAACATTTGTTTTATTGCACACCAAATGGACGTTAGTTAAAATTTGAAAAACTGGATGAACAAACCTACAAGTCCACCTGGGATGAAATGGAAATCAAGTGAGAAAAGTCAGGTTGACAAAAAACCCTTTCTTTTGTTTTGAAACAATATAACCTAAAAAAATTTATATGTGGAAGTATAAGACTACATGGTCTTTTTAAAGAGAGATTTAAACATATCAAAACAATTTAGAACAGGAAAACAATTTAACAAGGACAGAACTCATGAAAGCTATGGTGTGAATGTGAGATCAATCTAAATAGTAAGATGAAATTCATAACACAGCTTGCTCCATTGTAATTAATGTTTTGCTTTGTCTAGACCATCCTTCCACTACTTTTTTTTGCCATACATCATGCATACTTTACTTAAACAAATGTAGTCTAAATCCATTTTTAAATGCCATGTTTGAGAAAATTCTACTTAACATACCCAAAAGCTGACTTAGGCACTTTGCTGTTTTACGAGCTAAGACTTGCACAGACTGGCCTTTTAACCTAGTCTCTAAATACATGTAGGACAAACTCCTCATATGTCATCTCACAGCAGACAATGTTCTTAGCATTTGTAGTATCTAGAAAGTGAAAAAAAAATTACTAAACTGTCCTTAATATGAGCATTCAGATAATCAGGCATTGATAGGAAATACTGTAGAGCAAGATCCTCCAAATAAACCAGAAAACACAATCCCAGATCATCTAACTAACTTAAATTTAACATATTATTGAGACCTAGCTTGTTCAGTGTAACAATCCGGTAAAAATGGATCTGATAGGAAGTTAAGACATAATGCTTTAGTCAGTTCATCTTTAAGGAATCATAAGATTTCTCCAGATACTCTGGATATAAAATGAAACTAAATGGGGACAGCATGGAAGTATATTTAATACAGGTGACTAAAGATAAAAGCCACCTGTATGTATCTGAACACAAAACACCAGCACCTTTTCCCAGTACCTTTTATTAAAACCAACTATTTTTTTTTTTCCTTTTTTTGGCTTCAAAAGAGCAACTGTGCTTCTCCATAGCTAGGAAAATTAAGTCATATTCCACAGAGGAAGGATGAGAAATCCTTTCTTCTAGACTGTATCTTGCTTTCATTATGATTCAATTCAAAAGCATATCCAAGTAATATATCTTGGCAAAATGAAGATGTTTTACTCACTATAAATGACTGTAAAATCTTCTGGCACTCAAAAAATACACTCGTATCAAGAGATGAAAAGCTGGAAGTATGGGAGCTGTGGTAAAACCAGTCATCCTTTCCACAAAGTTTGCACTGATTCTGACTTGGATACATTCCAGATTTTCTTAATAATATAATTTAGAAAAACCAAGTAAGCCAGATACAGACTTTTGAAGGCGATGCAGACAAAATCTCTGCTGCTTCACCTGAAAAGGTGAGGAAGGAAAGGGGAACTATGAAGACTGTCAATCCTAATATTTCTGGGATAGGTGAGAGAAGTTTTGAGACTGTTCTACCATATTCTGGATGTCAATAATCTTAAAACATCATTCCGCAGATAGAAGCCACTACAGAACAGCAGCAAATACCTCACACTGTGGTAGGACCTTTGATGTGGAAAAGTAAAACGAGATGCCACAGATCTGGTCATTCTCCATGATCAGAATTTAACTTATTTTGTTCATGGAGTGACATAAATGGACCTGAGTGATTCAGAGAAACAGATCAAATATCTTTCACCTTGTTGTATAGCAGAGAGCCTTTGGGACTCCATATTCTATATTTGAATTCAGTATTCTATATTTTCAGTCTTGCTCTTCTTTCAGTTCAGAAGATATTTACAATTCTCAGCTATGAGAATGAAAACATAGGACTGGGATCTGAGGCTGTATCTTGTCAGGACTGACATTCAATGGGCTGATTCTTCTTAACATACATCTAGAAGAGTACCCACATGCATATATGTCAGCATCTATGTGTGCATACACAAAAATTTCATTTTCTCTCCCATACAGATTAAAATATTTATGAATTTTATAATTGTGTTCTGGAAGAACTCTTCAGCACTATTTCTTGGTAGAGGTAGATCTTTAAAAATTTTGCACTTGAAATTGAATTAAGGAATATCTTTCTAGCAGACACTGGGACTAAATTTGTTGAAAAGGTTATGCACTAAACCCTTATCAAATCATGGATTGATGCCGCTGCACAACTGAGTATACGAAATCCTAGAAAACGCTAAAAAATATTTTTGCACTTGACATTAAATAGTTGATTTTACAAGGCTTATGATACACTCTCACAAAATACAGTTAACACTTGAAATGCATTAATTTTGCTTTACATAAGAGAACCGTGTGATCGGAAAGAAAATAATTGATATAAAAAATGCATTTTGATGGAATCCAGCAAAATAGGTATATGCTTTTAGACTGTCACTTCCAATTTATTAACAAGCAGAAAGCAAGAGAAAAAAAGCATTGTAAGTTCTCCTCCCCTCAGCTTCTTTTAGAAAAGCAAACTCCAACAAACCCAAAATGATTGGAAAAGTTGCAGAAGACGAGCTGAGTCTCATGTCTCTAAATTTGGGACAGGGCAACTGGCAGGGCTTTGTGCCAAGAAGGTGTTGGCTGCCATCGTGGCTGTACCCAATGTGAGCTTAGAACAGGAAAGTGATTCTATTTATTTTTAGTTGTTTTCTTACTCCTTCTTCTTTTGAAGAAATTCTTATAAAAACTTTTATCTTGTCATCATGTGTAAATTATGCAGTATATTTTCAGTATTAGAGGGTTATGTCCACCCCACTGTGGGTTATATATCAAGATTCCTGCAGCTGTTCTGAAAACTATTTTACTCTGAAGATACTCCAAAGTTCTGGTTGACTTGACTTTGGACTCAGGATTTTGCCATTATATGCTTTATGAGAGAGAGAGAGTGGTAACCCTCTGGACTTTGGAACTGACTATGTGATATTTGGACTGCTCATACACATCATGTGGTGAATTAGCATGTGGTGTTCTTATGCAAACAATAAAAACAAAACAAAGAAAGAATTAAAAGTGCATTCAAGAAAATAAGTTTCAGCATATGATTAAAACAATCCCATAATAACAACAACTTTGCGGTAAAGGTACATACTTGCCAAAAATATCTGCTAGTGTGGAAACTTAGCATTCAAAACCCTCAATTTAGCAGCAGTACAGATGCTGTCAATTAGTTAACACGGAATATCATAGACAAATTAAGTGCAGTCTGGAAACTGCTTTAGAGCAAGATGCAGTAGTCAAAACTATTGGGGCAAAAACTTGCTCCCATTTTCAGCAATATAGTCATTTTGTATGACTTTGATTTTGCCCCAGTCCAAAGGGGGGAAATCTGGCCCAGAATGTATTTACAGAAGAAAAAAAAAAAACAACAAAAAACAAACAACCAAACCAAAACAAAACAAAAACCCAAACAAACAAAACCAAGCAAGCAAACAAAAACAAACAACCACAAAACCAAAACAAGTCAATAGTTCAAAAGAGTAAAAAGTATGGAAATTGCAAGAAGTTTACCTAAAAAGCTCTATCTCACCCAACTGATAATGTTCCTTCAGCATCTGCAGTGCCCAGTAGGCTGAGTCCCTAAGTAAAAATAATGGTTAAAGGCAGTGACAAGAATGGCTCTTATTACTGGAAACAAGATGCACAATTCTACATTTTTTTGTAATATCGGTCTCTTAAATGTTAATAACTTCTGTAATTTGCCTCAGTTGACCTAAGATTTGGATCCTACTGCAGAACAGATAACAGAGAAAGTAGGTTGCCTCTCTAAATCATAACTGAGGACATAAGTAATGTAAAGAAGCTATTGTCTGCAAATTTTTAGTAGTTGGCTTCTGTTCAGATCAAAGGACTTCAGTTCTTAGAACTGCTTATATTGGAGATTATATTGAACTGCTTATATATACAGTTGTTCTTCCTGGACTTTTCCTAAAGGGTAGGGTTTTTCCCAAGGTACTTGGTCAAATTTCTCATCTACTACTTATGTGCTGTACAAATATAGCATTTCATGTCAATAAAAAAATAAAACTATTTAGACTGCAGTAAGGCTCTACTATTTATTACACATATATTTCTGCAGCTAGAACCAATAAAATACTGTGAAATGCATATATTTTAGCTTAGCTTTTCCCAAGTCAATGAAACAAAGTTTATCATCAGGAATATGGGTTTAAGCAATTTAAACACACTTCAGAAAGCATTTACTGAAAGGCATGTTTACTTCTGTCTTCTGCATGCTTCCAGCTAAGAATTATTACATATGTTCAATCAGGATGAAGAAACATAACATACAAACTGACTGATTACAGACTGCTGCCTTTCAAATCAGTGAAAACAGATGGCTGCTCAGTGAGCTAAAAACCAAGACCTACAGAACAGGTAAGGTTGGAAGGGTCAACTGGAGGTTCAACCTCCCTGCTCAAGCAGGGTTCCCTAGAATATTCAACAGAATATTCCACAAACAATTCTGAATGGTGATTATACTTGAAGAAACTGTTCATGATAAAGCTGAAAGATTTTGTGGATTATCTGATCAAAAATGTTTTAGAGTACTGCAAGCTGAATAAAACTTTTAAATAAGACACACTTGCTAGTAAAAAGAAATACAATCAAAATAGAGGATCAATTATAAGAATTTCAGAGATACTACAAAATTTGATCAATCAGCAAGAGACAACCCTATAGGGTAACAAAATCTAATTTATCAGATAAACCAAAAAAGATATGTGACATTAAAAATCCAGAAACCAGATTAAAATAGTTATTTTAGTTGCTTAGAATGCTCTTCCACTCAAGGAATATATTGCAATGTAGCTGAGCCAACAATTCTAGCACGTTTGAAGGATAGACTGCTGTAACCTAATAAGGAGAATTTAAGCAAGTTTTGGCAAGCCTCCACAGGTTCAGTGTTGAGTTCTTTATTTTTCTCTAAATACTAAGGAATACTTTCAAAGAAGGATTCACAAACAAAATTGCAACAGGGTTTCCAAATCAAATGATATAGAAACCATAGTATTTGCATGATTTAAGCATGCCTAATCAAACTTCGGGTTGACTCATTTACATGAGCTCTTTATTTCTGGAAAACTGTATTTACAGGTTTTGGTCAATTTTTGAAATTTATCACCAATCATTGTTTTAGGGAAAAAAAAAGATTATCCACAGAAAAATATACATTGACATAGTACAAATGCTGTAAGTTACAGCAAATCCATTGCAGAAGCCATTATAGGATTGTGTGTGATAGATAGGCAGAACTGCATCTTATTTATCTAGCACTAGAGTTTGAAACTTCATAATTTGTTTATCTACTGGCTCCACACAAGCTCAAGGAAGACTGGAAAAATAATATGTTAAACTAGTGTAAAGGTACAGTCCTTAAAAAAAAAAAAAAAAAATCACAAAACCAAAATGAAACATAAAAACAAACAAACAAACAAAAACCAAAACAAACAAATAACAAACCACCAAACCAAATGCTTCCCACTTAATCAGTTACCTCCTGCAATGTTAGGAAGGTAGGGAGAACCTTGTTTCTTACTGTAAGGACAATACCAGAGCAACCTCCTCTCAAATAAAATTCTGTTTCTCATGGAAAATTAAATTGTGTTTTTTATCAATCATGCCCTAGCCTGAAAATTTAGGATATGTGTACATCCAAATAGAAAACATTGGACACAGAAAATAAATTTGACACTGCAGTTCAGAAACATTCCCAAGTTGGCTGCTCCATTGACGTGCTGAACAACTTTTAGAGAACATGTTTTGATGTGTCTCTTTATATTCTCAAGAATGTCCTCCTCCAACAGCTTACATGTCTCTGGTGTAGATTAGTTATGGACTTTTCATGCTGATGAGGTAATCCCCTTAATGTACTCTACACCATAGGATATCCTTCTCTTCTGTTTCATGTTCTGACATTGCTAAAGGTCAGGAAAGTGTTTCATGTGGTGCTAGACTCCATTTAAAAGGGGAAACTACAAGAACAGAGGAAAATGTATTTTTCTTTGAGTTTCCACAGATAATTCAAGGAGCCAAGGTAAAAAAGGATTGTCAGTGCATCCTGTATTTAAAGTACAGTCATTGCTTTGCTCAAAATTTTATATTAACTTCTAAAGATTATTTTCAACATAGCCATTGGTATACTGATATAGGAAGATGAGATCCATACTGTAACTGCTAAGTTTACTCATAGAAAATATAGACTTCACATCAAACAGTAACAACATAAAAATAATTCATGCTGAATGCAAAAAATTACTGCTCTAAACACATGACTTTTATTAAAAGTATACTTCCTCTGTAAAACAAGCATGTAAAAATTAAATTAACTCAGAAATAAAGATATTTTGTTACACAAATTATGTCTCAAACATGGTCCACATTTCTTTTCAAGAGGGATGTAGACAAGAGTTAAACTTACTAAGCTTTAAAAATATTACACAGAAGCTTTTTAACAGACATCATTTTACATGGAATTTGCAAGAGAAAACATGAAAAAGTTGGTCTTTCAAAAGCTTTTCTTTACCATTAGGAGTATTTTGCTTGTTTGTACCATAACTTCTTGTTACTTTTTAAACAAAGATAGTACAATTTATCAAGTACCAGTTCAGGTACAGCTTTAAACACACAGCTTCTAATTTTAACAAGTTTTCTCAAACGAGTATGTATACCTCAGAGAAAAAAGATTATAAAGAAAATGAAGCAAGATGTTTTTCAATCAATAATTAACACATAAAATAAATTAAATTGTTTACATTGCATCTGGTGCTTTCTTTTCCTAATGAAGAGAAAAAAATAAGCTATTTCCTTTTTTTTTTTTTTTTTTGAAAGAGGGAGGAATATTTACACCATTTTTAAGCAAAAGCAACAGCATTGCTAACAAAGGTTCATCTTACAATTTGTTTCTCCAAAGGATCATGCAAGTTTGGTAAGGGACGTGGACTATTTGCTTTACCTACACTTTTCTCAGTTTAAAGCCTGACACATGTTGGTATTATTGCTTATGTTCCAGTACAAATGCTCTGCAGTACTACAACCATCCTTTCCTCTCCCTCTCTTTAGCATTAAACTTAGGGGTTGGAAAAAGAGGAACAGAAAATACTGGGAAGAAACTCTGCTTAGTCTTCAAAATTAAGAATATTAAGAATGTTATGGAAACTGGAAGACTCCTCTGGGAGGTGAGTCAAAATTAAATTTTCATGCTTGAATAAAGAAATATGATATCAAATATTTAGCAAAAAAAAAAACCTTTAAAATATCTAGCAGCCCATGTAGTTAGGAAAAAAAACAAAAACGAAAACAACAAAAAAACCCAAACCAAAACCAACAAAACAAACAAAAAACCTCAAAACAAAATAAAAATAAAAATAAATGAACCAAAATGTAAAATAATCTACCAGAAATTCTCTCCATTCTCACCGAGAGTAGCTTGATATTTTACATTGATGGGTTCTTCAGTGAATAAAACACAGCCCCAGCTTGTCTAAGTTCCATCTGGATTTTATATATTAGAATATATCTAGAATTTCTAAACTGAAAAGCAATCTTTATAAAGAGAATTAAAAGTTATAGGCATAAAACCCACTATGTGCAGAGGAAGTCTTCCCACATCAGAACAAATGTTTTAAACTACAGGTGGTAGACATAAAATATTTTCTTAGTAATTTCTAAGCCATCAGTGTAGAGATACATGGCTTCTGCTTCACATGGAAATTCACAAAAAACCCCGAGTCATTATAGGTGCTTTCTTTAGACAAAAGGATTATCTAGCGTATCCCATCCTTTCCTCTTTTGAGTGAAAGTGGGGAAGCAAGAAGAAAGAAAAAAACACGTTAGCAGAAATATCCAAGGTACAATTCAGTTCAATACATGAACGTTTGTTTTGGAGTAGTTCAGCATAACTAAGTATCCATTCTACCCCAGTAAAGATGATTTGGAAAGGTGTTTTCTTTTTATTTCCAGGAAAACCTTGCAAAAGATGCTAGGTTCACGAAAAAAATATGCCAAACTAAAACTGCTGTGCTTGCACTCATCCTGTATTTTTAATATTGCATATTCTTCCAACTCTTGGCTACAGCTGCACTGCCAGCTAACTGTTTAGCAAATAAGAAAAGTTCAACAGAAGGTATGGTAGCATGAATAATAAAGTTAATAATAAATTTCTGTGCTCATGGGTACAAAACCAGAGTACAATTAAGACCTTCGCAAGTCAGTAAGCTATTCCCTATTTTGTTGGGACTTAAATTCAAAAATCACAGTCAACAGAGTGTCATTAAACCCTAGGCCCTACTTTCACAGTATCCCAATGTTTGTGTTCATGCTACACATATGTAGAAACATTCAAGTTAATGTGTGGGTCATTTTGAGTTACCATGCTCTGGAATAGATTGCCCAGAGAAGCTGTGGAGTCTCCCTCACTGGAGATACTCAAGAACTGTCTGGATGCAATCCTGTGCCATGTGCTCTAGGATAATCCTGTTTAAGCAGGGAGGTTGGACGAGATAGTGCAATGCGGTCCCTATCAACTTGAGCCATTCTGTGATTCTGTATATACTAATATGCCTTCAAAAAAATTGACAATTAATCTGTCCTTTTGTCAGTACTGGATTTTTAAGTGTTGCTGCTGCCCTAAAATAAACTTTTACTATTGCTCTCCTGTTCTTATCCAGAAAAGGAAAGGGAAACAATAAGAAAAGCAAAGGAAAAAGAAAGATGAAGTTCATTTGTCCACTTCTGATGTGAATTTTCAAGCTTTATTATGTATGAATTTATGGGGAAACTTCCAGAATAGGTAACAGGACAAGTAAAATAAAAATTAACTACCATATGGAACTCTGATGCCAATTTAGTAATATATCCCATATCTTTATTGGAAAAAGTTTTAGGAGAGTATTGTTACTTAGACTGTGAGAAAACTACTGTTCACCATCCCCCAAACCCAACCCTCTAAATCTAGAAAATACAGGAATACACAATTAAATTCCAAAATAAAACACAAATTGGGAAACTACAGAAATGTAGTTAAGGTTGGCCAGCTAGTAATTTCCTATGTCACATCTTTATCTTTTCTGTTTGCCATTTTTTTTAATTTTTAATTAGAGTCTTTCTTTTAACTTATTTTTAACTTTAACCAACCTTCAGGAATCAGTAATATGTAAACAGTTAGCCAATTTTGAAAGCAGCATTGTACCCACATAATTTTCTCTGAAGAGTAAAAATCAACTGAAAAATAAAGAATTTAAACATTTAAATCTAACCCACAATCCCTATGGTAACTTTAGCTTTTACCCTGTGAATCACAGTTTCAAGAGCTGAGAGGCTGGCCTGTACTAAGATTTCAGATATGCAGCAGAATTTTAAAAATTGGCTTACGTGTTCCTTAAATGTCTTCCTTTATCTGGTTTATTTTTAAAATTTGCAGCAATTTCATTAAAACCGATTTGTTATATAATATAGTCTACCTACTGAAGTTAAACAAATGAAAGCAATTTACATTAGGATGTCAGGTTTAAAGGTCAGCACAAATACAATTACACTGATTTTAGTCTGATATAATGGACTAGAAGCTTCAGTTAATACAACTCTATTCCTTACTACATTTATTTGGAAGTGTTTGCCATTTTATTTTTTGATTCAGGATCTGTCCAATTGCCAGCATCTGTATCTTTCTGCACTGTCTGCAGACTTAGAAAACCAAATAGGACTCTCTATCTGTAGAGCCTGAACTGGTGCTAGCACGTTAAGGGCAAGCTGTTCATGTAGTAAGTGTTCTTGTTTTTACTTAGCTGCTGCCATCAAGTTATTACCCAGTAGTAAGGTTTTGTCTACTTTTTTTTTTTTTTTTTTTTTTTAAACCAGAAGTTACTTTAGGCCTGCTTAGGCATTTTTACTACGCTCTACCAAATTCTCCATGCATTGAAATCATTCCCCCAGGAAAGTGACCTTCGCAGTAAAAAACCTGATCTTATGGGTATCAAATTACTTGAAAAGATCTCTCAGTAGTTTGGTCAGGATAACACTGGTTATCCAGCCCACAGGAGAATACTATGTACCAAAGCTGATGTGAATTTAGTAAATGTAGACTGTAAAGAAACTGAAACCCTCAGCATTGTTCACTAAACAGTAACTGAATAAATTCTGACTAATTATGTCTGCAGAACTATGAGCTGTCAGGTGGGAAGACTTCAACTTCCTAAAATGTTGTAATTCTGTATTTGACACAATAAAAATGCTGTAAGCATCTTCTCACCCTAGAACTGAAACTACTCAAACATGTAAGAGATTTGTTATCCTATGCTCTTTTATCATATTCAAATATGCTACCACAGCAGCTACAAGTACAGTGGCATTAAAATATATAAAGGAAACTATATGTCAATACACACATAAAGTACATTGAACTGAAAAACAACTACACACAGCACTTTGGAACATTCTGAAGAACTTGAATTTGACATGTATTTCACAGCTCTGGAAAGACGAATTTTAGTTTATTTTTAATCAGCACTTTTATTTGAAATATATGTCACACCTTCTAAATATATACTCATAAGTCACTTCAAAACCCCATAAATTTAGGAGTTACAATGACATGTAATTAGTTGTTCTAAGCTGATAAAAGACTAATAGAATGCCAAGTCAGCAAGTCAGCCAATATAAGCTATATGTTTCATAGTTAAGGCTGCCATATAAGCAATGTCTTGTACAAAAATTTCCTTCATAAAACTGCATGCAGAACATACTAGTTTCTAAAAACAAGGATATTTTGTACAAATAACCATAGACTTACAATAAAGAAAACTATATGATACTGAAACATTGAGCTTTGAATAAAGAAAAATCTTCAAGATCCTTTCTTTTACCGTCTCAGCATGGATCAGGAGAACATCCTTTTTTGATGTGAATGGGATTTATTTTATTTTAACATCAATTGCCCTACATATGTCAGCAGTGTAGGCTTATTAGTCTTCAAAATATCTGGAAGTGTCAAAATCTATAGTATGCTTTTTAGTAAGAATAAACAGAATGCTTTCTCTAATGGAAAGTTACCACAGGGGAAAAAAGAGTTTTTGCTCTATCCCCACCTTATGGCTAGAAAAAGAATTTTTCTATTACAACATACATATTTCTGAATTTATTTTTCCTTTACTGTATGACAATGAGAAAATACTGACTATTTTATGAAAAAACCTGAGATTCTTTTTTAGCAGTCACTCACTTCTCAACATAAAAGGACAAAAATGAAAATTCCAAGGCATGAATGTCTCTAGCACCTCTGTTTTCCTATTCAAAACAGATTACTTATTTACATCCAAATAGAACAGTGATTATTTGGGTCCTGACCCACTAAAGTATACAAGTTCATTTATTTCTGTTGACATGATTAGGAGTCTCCACAGATCTACACTTCATTGACATACCAGCGTTAATATTCACACTTTTAAAAACAGCTTTAAACCTAATAATCAGGTGATTTATACTACTCATAAAATATTAAACTGACATGCACTACAAATTGAAACAACAGTATGCATGAATGCAGTTTTACAGCTTTCATAACTATCTCCTCTGCTTGCTTATCTTGCAAGCAAAGCAATGCAAGTACAAGAGCTAGAACAGTGCATACTCCTCACCAGAAGACTTAAGTTGGCAAACAGCAGAAGTCCTTTCATCAGTCACTCCGCAAGTGAGAGGAAACAAAAATAGCAGCAGCACCATTCTCTTCCCTCAGTCACATGCTGAACAATAAACATTTTCCTCCTTTTTTTTGTATTAATCAATTACGATACCACCCTGGCCCAAGAACTAACATTAGCCACGCAAAAAGCTGAAAACCAATACAAGAGCCACTAAAAGTACTTTTGCCAAATTCTTCTACCCCTTTGCTTTTATTTTTCCCCCCTTCATTGATGGTCATAGTGAAAGGGTGGGGTAGGATGCAAAACAGAACACTGGGAAAGCTGCAAAGAGAAGAGAATGGAAAAACGGGATGTCTTAAAGCAACTTTAATTTTTTAGATCTGCTTTCTGAGGAAATGAGGAGTCATAGATGTATTGTTAGAGCACCTCTCCTTCCCAAAATTTCTTGAATCTTATGTTTAAAACCAGAGGAAATTCAATTGTGAGTCAATTGTCTCAATGGCTTCATTAAAAACAGTTGAATTGAAGAGACCTTATAAATGCATCAGCATGACTCTTCCCTTAATAATCTTTGCCTTTTTCCTCCTAATGGCAGAGAATCAACACAGGAATTCAAATAAGAACACAACTTCATTAGGTTTTCTAGTACGGATCTGGTTTAAAAAGACATTTTATAGAACTATGTGCTTTGATGCTCCATCATTAAATAGAGATTTAATAACAGAAATAGATTACTATAGTATCCAAGTTCATATTAAATGGAAATGTTCATGGGTATTTAGACATTACCGCTGTAAAGTTTTTGATTTTAAAAATCCAGTAAGGAGTACTGTGTAGAGGAGAAATCCAATGCATATACATGAAGGAGTATGGAAGAGCTGCCAATTCGGAATACAATTAACCTTACAGTAAATATTCAGGAAGATACTAGAAAAACATAATAGCATTTTATATTTCTGAATGCTTAAACATATTACATTGCCCATGCTAATTTTCAGTAAGCATTTATTTAACGTTTAAGAGAGAAACTTGAATACCTGCCAAGATATCCAGGTCTTCTTAATACCTGCCAGCTTCAGCTATTACAAAACATTAACCATGTAATGAAAAAAGTCCTTCTATTTAAAAAAGGCACCTGTTAACCATGAATATAAGCCAAAACCACTGTATAAAATATTTTAAAAGTACACCAGTTGGTTTTAACCCTTCCCCAATGGTAGCTGATCGTCAGTCTACTACATGAGAGTAAGAATAATCCACTGAGCTCAGAATGGATCTTGCTGCTAGGAAAATCAAAAAAGTGGATGTCAAAACAAGTTCCAAAAGAAGATATAGCACTCAAACAACTGTATAGTGAGGAAAGGTATCTGGTTATACAAGACTATAGTAAAATATTTCAGGAAAAATCAGGAGAAAACATTGCTAACAAAGGAAAATCTGGTGTTGCAGAAAACTTGTTAAATCACAGACAGTAATTACAAAGAAAAATATAAATACTTAGGCAGATCTCACTTCCTGAGAATGTACTTCACATTATTAATATCCTCTGTATGTGTATGTTCTTAGCCTTCTTTATGGATACCAAGAGAGTAAGAGAAGAAAACGTAGAATCAACCCTTACAAGAAGCTGAGTGACCTAACGTCTGTGAATTAAGTAAAGTAGAAGAGTAATCCTTCCCTTCTGCGTAGTGGAAAAGGATGACTTTTGAAAGGTTACACAGGATTTTAAAAAGCACATGGACATGATATGAAATTAAAAGTACTGACATTGCTACTGTTTTTCTTAGACTACAAAAAATATTTCTAAAACACAGTTCTTTTTTGCTGAGTTTCTAGAATATACTCAGTAAACTGTTAAACAAAATTAGACTGCTACATAACACTTTTAAAGATCCTTTATTTAAGAATAGGTCATGGTACACATGAGAGATCAGCTACCACATATTCCAAAAAACGGCATTATCAGCTCAAACTGTGAGATTCAACTATAGTTTTTTTTTAAACATCCATTAAGCAAAGTGTTCAATAAATGGTTACAAGTATCAGATTAGGGATAGAATATGATCTTAATTTAAGAAGACATATTTATATAACATACATTTCCAGACTTCTGACAACATAGGATGACACTGAAAAGGGGGAGGAAACAGCTGGGCATTCATGCCAACTTATCTTTGTTACTTTTACAAGATCTAACTTCAAAAACAACAGCTGTGCCAGATCTTTTCTTCTCCATAATCNTAATAATAAATGCCACATCATAGCTGAAAAGTACCTATGGGACTTATGAAAGAAATCAGGTACACTAAAAATCTTAAATGACAAGTGACACATATTTCAAAATCATGCAAGCAGTGTGTAAAAATATACATTAAAGGATTTTTTTTATTATTATTTTAAAGCAAAACAGCAAGATACTCAGAGTCAGGAGACAGATGTCAATAAAACTGCATACTTCCACAAGTGCTAAAGCTGGCTCACAGTATCTCAAGTTAGTGAGAAAACATGGAAAAACAGCTTTAAAATTCCAGTGGTCTGTTTTCTAGCCTTTGCTTTTCTTTAAAATAACCTGCAAAAAGAAGAAAAAAGGTATATTTATCACTGCTTTTATCACTACAATTCAAGTCCAAAAGGCCAGGCTACTCAGACCAAAGGTTCACCTAGCCAATCTGCTTCCAAGTTGAGTCACCAAGGGTAAAATGCTAGGGAAAATGTTAGAAATAAAGCAAAAGTATATAGAAAGATTTCATATCAGAGACTTTTTTTTAAAGCAATTACATCATAAGCAAGAATTCTGTAAAATAAAAGGCTTATTTTAACGATTAATGCTGAGATACGGCAATAGTGCTCTCAAGCCCTCACTAGATTCCTTGAAGTTCTTTGCCTGTTAGGCCTAGACAAAATTAAAAATACAGTTTGCCATTATACAGCTACTATGCTCAATTTTTGTTTGCAATATCTTCTTTTTTTCTATAACAAGAGTGCAGAGACCTTTGGAAGGACATTTTTTGGTTTGGAATTTAAATTGAAAAATGAACTTCAAAGCCCAAGTGAGACTGTTTAAGTGTTAACATTATTAAAATACAGGCAGTTTTTCCTTTCTTTTCATCTTAAAAAATAAACGGAGCACAAAAACGTTCAAATAATGTTGACTGCAGTTAAAAAGAAATTACAAATGCATAAGATTCCAACTGTAACATTCACTTGGCTACCCTACATATCCTGTATCTGTTTCTGTTACTATAGTAATAGAAAGTATAAAACTAAACCTTTCATCAGAGGAAAAAAAAACACTGAAGATAAACAGAAGCCACAGGATCAAAAAAATCAGATAACACCAAGTCTTGTTCTTCCAATTTGCCCAGAAGCAGTGGTTAAATAGATAACAAGCTAAAGCGACTAAGTTCCTTCATGACACCAAGGTAAACAGGCATGCAACAGATATGGAAGACATACCCTAGTGAGTGAAATGAGTTACAGAATAGCAAAGTATTTCAGTCATATTTTGACACTAATTATTCAAGACAGAGAAGGCTGCTTAACACCCTTTTTCCCTTCTTTTGCATGCATGCAAAACTCAACATGCTCTGTAACACACCAGAGTTCTCCTTCACAGATATTCATACAGCAATTTTTGTTATGCTGAACTACCCATATAGCAATTTGCAGTTTAATCCTCCCTTAGTTCTTTCCTTGCCAAATACAACATCACGCACATTATTTGTTCGAGTAGTATCCACACAATGCTGCAAGAATCTACTACAAACTTATTTTAGACTAAGCAGGTAAGCACTGAAGGTGTAAGAAAGATATGTGAATCACTCTGAACTACTTTTCACTTGTTCCACAAAGCTTCACTTCATATTACCAAAGTTAAAACTGCATGTTTCCTTGATGCAATATTATTTGAAATAAGGATCCTCGGTTTTGGAGGGGCTTTCAGACCATGAATGCTTGCTGGTAGATCATTTCATAGTATTATGCATACATTGAAACTATGAGTTTAAACAGGGAACAATAATTAAAAAAAGGCTATACTAAATAGGGCAAGGAAAGTTAATTTGTTGTCTTGGTAACAATGAATTATGCCGATGATGGATTAAAGAATATTAAGTTTCTATAGGTTTTGGATTATAAATAAAATAGCAGTTTTAACACAGAAACCTTTTGTATATGCTGTAATAATACACTTTACATTATGCAAAAAAAGAAAAATATTAAAAAAGCTTTAATACCTTTGCTGCAGATATGGCGTGCTCAGGTTTAATTACTTTACTTTTGTTCTCGAAAGCGTTTGTCCTGGCTTCTTCTGCTAGCCGATGGAGAAACAGTAAGAAGTTCAAATGTGCTTAAGCACAGTTTGATTTTTTAGAGGTTTCTTGTTTAGGACAAAGGATGTGCATAGTAGACTGCTTCAAGATTCCTGAAAGGTGTTTTCAGAAAAACAATGCCCCACTCAGCTCAAGCCATAGTAAATTTCCAAAACATTCCTAACTGCAAGACTCTTACAAATATAGTTTAAATTTAGTATACTTAAATCTTAACAGTGTTTTAGAAATCAAATCTGATTTTTATTAAGTTTTTAATAATAAAATGTAGATAATAAATATCAAAGAATCAGGAATCTTTTTGCTTACTGTTAGTCAGCTTTCAGTGACTGCAACAGCCCGACTTTTGTGAACAGCAAATTCATTCCTGCTCTATTGCCAAAGGGACTACATACAACTTCTGCCCCTTTCCAATGCCAAGGGACATTGGAAAATTTCTTGTTCTGAAGAAATTAATGTCAATGTCAGACAGTTCCATCCATTTTTTTTTTTCTAGCTCATCACTTAGCCTTTTTACATTGAAAGAACTGGTAAGGCAGTATTCCATTCAATACAGAATGCTGTTCCGCTCATACAGAAGCAGCAAAAAATTTCAGCAGCCAAGGAAGGAATTGCTCCAACTAGGACTAAAACTACCAGTCAATAGCACCCCTGTGTAATCAGGGACCCCTAATGCAAACCTTTAGCATTATACAGACACTTATGTGAACTATTTTAATAGTCCCACATGAGAAATTGATAATTGCACCTTCCACAAATTAAACTTTCAAACAGTATTTCCTTTGCTATGTAAGGTGTACAAAAATACTTTTTCTATCAAGAGCTCAGAAAAACACTATTGAAACATATGAAAATTTTGTTTATGTTAATTGGATGGCACACTTATTGTGCCATACCCAATCTGTAAAGCCTGGAAAAATATAACATGGAAAGCTAGATGAAGAATTCACAAGAAATACTTTGGAAGTGGGTTTGGAGCAAAAATAATCTGCTACAGGACAGGCTCTTATCATATGAACAGCATTCACAGGACAAGCAATTATTATTTTTTTTTTAATATCCTTGACTTAAATGAAGCCAGCATGCAATAGACAAATTTACATAATATTTGACATCATTTGAAACATCAACTACACAAAAAAGCAGATGTTCTTGCAGATTTATTTTGCAAAATATCAAAGCTGCTTTAAGCTAGTCTTCAGTTACTCACATAAAAATTATCGCCAACACAAGAGACCTCAAGAATCAAGCAATGGAACCAAAATAATGTTCAACATTAGAACACTCATTGTTAAACATGCTAGTGTGAAGGTTATATTTCTGGAAACAACCTGGGGGAGAAGAGGGAGGTGAAACAAAAGCTTCCATACTTGGAAGTCTTTTTGCTGAGATACCTAAAAACTGTCTTTCAAAACCGCATCTTCACTCAGAATCAATGTATCCTTGTTTTCCTATTTTCAAAGTGAATTGCTGCATGTGGAGAAGTTTCCTCCGAACTCGAATAGATTTAAACAAAGCCACATATCTAAAATCAGAACATTCCACAACAGAGCACATAGGTTAATAAATATTCCAGTTTATTCAAAGCAATTGAGAACGGCTAATGAAAGGCAGAATGACTGAATATCATAAAACATGACAGTTACTGACAAGTACCTAAGTGATACCATATTTGTTTAAAGACATTACTACATATTAAACTATTGTTCTTCTGCATAAAATTAAAATAACGTTTTGAATTAACTACTCATGAAAATCACTTTACAAAACAAAATATTTACTTCCCAGAAAAAAAAAGGTTGCAAAGTTTTAAAAACTTTGCAGAAAACTTAGAACACTGTTTGCATAGCAACTTCCACACACCTGTTCAACAGAACTAATGAATAGCAGGGAAAAGCTGTGTAATTTTATTTTGCTGCCATAACTTCAAAACAATTCTTTAGACTAATATTTGGCCTTCAACATGCAGCTATTATTCTTCTATGGTGACAAAGAAAAAAGGGGCCATTAAATGCAACACTTTTAAGCTTTTCCTGCAATGAAAATACATATGGTCTTCTAGCATACAACAAGCAGCTGAGATCCTGCTTTTATTCTATAATTTCAAGCTAGAACAAAGTTTGCATATTTTCTTTTCAGACCATTGGGGGAGTATCTGAACTTCACTACTAAAACCTTTGCCTCTTATTTTTAAAAAGAGCCTTCACAAAACCTGAAACAATATTTGCATTGCTTCACCCAGAGATATTATCATACTCCTTCAGAAACAAACAAAAAAACCCCAAAAACAAACAAACAAAAACCCCAACAACCAACCAACCAAAAAAACCCCCACAAAACAAAAAAACACCAAAAAACAAAACCAAACAGCTTCCTGAGAAAGACTGATGAAATTTGATAGCTACGTAGTGCTAAGATGTTAACACTTAGGAAACAGGTTCTGACAAAGCTTCACATTTTGAAAGGAGACTTGATCACAAAAATCTGAAAAGGAGAAACCCTATTCAATTATTTAACAAAATTATCTGAATCCTTACGTCTGTCAAACTTGTTAGTTATGATCATGTAAGAAGACATTGGTTTTATTGAGTAAAAATAATCATTGTGGGTCAGAAAAAAAATACAATGTGATTATCCCCTAAACCAGCCAGGGAGACCACCTCACCGGACTGGCCAAGTATCTCAGCAGATTCAAACATAAAGCATGGATCATTCAGGAAGATAGCCCAGAAACTGAACTAGCCAATTCTCATTCTTCCCTGGAGAAGACATAAGCTTTCTGCTCAAAATGTATACATCTCCATTTTGTTAAGACAGCTACTATATGTTTCCAAAGTATGCAGTCTAATCACTTTCACAGTGTTTGCAGAGGAGATACGAGAAAATATACTCTCAAAACTTGTTACTTGTCTAAGTACAAAATAAACTCCTCTATCCTTTTCTTTTTTAAAGGCAAAATTGCAGCTGTGTTGATTATTTATCCACAGAAATAAAGAGCTAAAAAGCTGGTACCTATGTGCCTAGTTGAAGAACATCATGGACAGCCACCACATTCCTGTTTAAAGGTGGAAAATAAGAAAGCCAAACCATGTAACATTTAAAGGCCGTTTAATTTGACATCACCAGAAGAGATAATCTAAGTTTCCATTAACATTTATTCTGATCTCATCCTTTGTGTTGGAATGAACACTTGAATTGCCATATTTTAAACTGGATCCGATTGTTGTTGCTCATAACTTTCAGTCAGTTGAATTCACTGATTGTCTTTGCAGCACACAGAACACTACTGCCAGGACCAGGAAGAAATGGGAACCAAAGGCCAAGATTTGGAGGGATGACCCACATTCCCCCTTTCAGCTACACTAGTTTGAAGCCAAATTTTCATTACCCTGGAAACACAGATCAACTGTTACTAACAACTACAAAATACATATTAGTGATTGTGTAAGTTTATTTAGTTGACTACTGAATTCCACTGAGTAAGCTCTGAGTGGGTCTGAGCGTGAGTAGCAAAGGGCCAGATCCTTAGTCCATAAAAAACTCCAGATAGCAAAAACTGTAGGAAGAAATCATATTTTTATTAGTTCAATTAGAAAAATAATGTTTACACTCAAATCTAAATACTCCCATGTAATTATCATATTCATATTAATTTCATATTATTTATTTTAATTTTAGTATCTGGATATATGAAGCTAAATGTAAACATACAACCTTCAAGATGCTGCAAGACACAACTTTTATACATGTATGAAACACAGACTTACACTTCAACTCGGGGACCATACTAGTACAGAAAATGTATCAACACTTTAATGCTCTGATAATCACATGTATTTGTAAACAAGAGAGCATCAAAGTCAAGCAAGTTAAGACTATTAAGTCACTTAAAAATACTATCTTTTCTACGAACAATTTTTTTTTCTATACAGCAGCTACCACAAGCTCTCTTGTGGTCAGGTCCCCTTGCTGTAGTCAAATAAGTCCTTGGTGAGACAAACCCTACCTGTGCCACAAATCCCTCAGTGCAGGCCAGAAGCAATCCAGCTGTGCTGGCCTCAGTTTTGGGAAACTTGTTTGATATGGTTCTCTTGTCCCTATAACTTTTCGGCAGGCGGTTTTAAACCATGAACAGGATCCCCACACTGTATTACTAATAAGACTTGTCATTCCTTAGTTTTGGACAGGGATTACTTAGATGGCCTTGTAAAAAACATGACCATCCAAGATGCCTGAACAGCTTAGCAACTCATTGATCACAACTGACTACCTGTACACCCGACCTGATCTACACGAACAGCAAAACACCTGCATGGTACAGCCACGTAATCCAGAATCGTCTTTCTCGGTCCGCCTACACCAAACTCTGAGCAGCTGTGTGTACGTGAAGCGACACAATGGTTATGCATCAGCCCATCCCTGAATCGCTAACCTCGCTGACAAAGCCCTACAACACAGCACCCACCAGCAAAGCGAAGAGCTGCAATCCCTACTTATCCGTATTTTATTAGACAAACCAATACCCTATGTCCCTACAAGCTTTGCTTCCCCTCTCCTCTGCCTGCAGGTCACTGCAGGAACACCATCGGTGGGAACTTGGCATCCCGTCACACCCAGCAACCCCAAACGCCCCAGTGCGCACAATCCAAAACATTTAGGCAGCAAATGCCCCTCCTCAGGGACGGCTGCCCCATGCAGCCAGCACTGCCCGGGCCCAGAGCAGAACTGCTCCCAGGCTCGCCGGCGCAGCTCCAGCCTCGCCTCTTCCCCGCCCCTCTCCTTCCTCACCAGCAGGTCGACATTCGCCGCCAGGCGCAACTGTGGCTTGTGCTTCTTGATTATTTTCCGCAAGGTGCTGCGGGACACAGTGCGTCTCATCCTGCTGCTCCTGCAGCTGCTCCCGGTGCCTNCCCTCCCCCCGCTCTCCCCGCCGCTCCCGCCGCCCGGGCCGTTCGAATCCGCCGCCCTCGCGCAGCCGCGCGCGCCCGCCCTGACGTAACTTCCCAACGGCCGCGCGCGCGCGCGCGTGCACCGTCCCC
>VXAU01001441.1:751546-820571 GCA_013399695.1 Formicarius rufipectus | reverse complement strand
GGCCGCGGTGCTGCAAAGGGAGGGCGACGGGCGCTCCCCGAGCAGGTGGCCGAGGGATAGGCGCGTCCTAGCTGGAGGCCGCCACAGTCGGTTCTCTCGCAAGCCACCTACGTGTGTAAGCGCTTCCCGTGTGAGCGAACCGAAAGTTGGTTTTGGTGTAGCCCCCCCACCGCCCCTCAAAAGCTCCGCGCAGGCCTTTTGAGCAGACAGGGCAACGGGGCTGACCCTTTGAATGGGCTCGGGGCGCGGCAGTTCCTGAGCGGCTTTCCCGAGCCCTCGAAAGTGACCGCTGCCCATGCGGAGCTTTCCTGAAACGCAGGGAAGGGGACCCCGGCCACAGGCACCAGGAGGGCGCTGCCGAAACCAGCCTGGGGCCGGGACCTGTGCGCTGTAACTCGGCAGCCGTGGCCCAGGGGTGATGTTTGGCACGGATGCCGAGGAGTTGGGCAGAGCGCTTGGTGTCTCCTTCGTTGTGTGACCCTAACTAGGAAACGTGACGGGACTGCAGGGCTAGGAGCCTCACTAGGTCGATAATCTTACACAGAAACGAGGCCAGAGGGATCGGTAGGTTTTGCACACAAATCTGGCCAAAATACTGCGTTGTTGCACGTGTGGCATAGATTTAATTGTATACAGAAACACATGCTGGTTCTAAAGCCGGCCACCAGTTTATGGTGTCATCCTTCCTCTAGCATCTGTCCCTACACTTCTGTTTCAGCTGACGGATGCTGCTGACTGAAATACAGGTTTCCCCGCAGAGGGGCCCCTGTAGCTTGGCATTCTCAGTGTATTTGGACTGTGTGTACTTAGTTGGAGAAGGGGTCAGGATTTCAAACTGAGGTATGGGGGTTTTCAGCATATTTATTAGTTTTTTGTTTTCTTTGGCCTATAGGACGCTTGCATATTAAATGTTGATAAGATACATACATTGTCTTAATATATTCAAAAGTATCAGAACCCAGATAGAATGTTTTATTGAAGCGTGTTCTTAACTCTGTATGATTTTTGGTATTTTCATTAATTTTACAATATGCACAAAATGTAGTCTAGATAGGACTATTATCTGACAGCAGGAGAGAATTTAAGATTTGCCAGTTCTTCATACTCTCTCATATACTTGGAAATTATGCTTTGTTCTTTCAGCTCTGTCACTTGCCATTAATTGTCAACAGCGATGTAGATCTTAAAATCAGGGTCTTAACATTTTTTGTGTGAGGGAGAAAGCACACTAACACGTATATCTTCTTTCTGCAGTTTAATAATCACAGTTAATGGCTCGGCAGCACTGCTAGAAGTAAACATTTGGATTTTTTCAGCTAACTAAACGGCTCTGACTCAGGAGCTACATCGGGTCACATGCTGTAATGCTCATAATATACACATAGGAACTTGCATTGGAATCAACAATAATTCGGCATGTCAGCAGATTCAAATCTACAGCTGGGGTAAATCAGTAGCTCCACTGGACCTTACTTGAGCTGAGAATTGGGCCTTATAACCTCCCACTGTTGGTGGAAAACTGGTGTTAGAAACTGGTACGGGCAAGAATTTTATAAAATGTAAGACTTGCAAAAGTGCTTCTACTGCAGGTCTAAAACTATTGAAACACATCACAAAAATCTGAAACTCTGCAGTGACCTGCCTAGAATGACAGATACTGAGACTCAAGACTAGTAACTATATCCTTTAGTCATGTGCTCACTATATAGACAAAGTGAATAATAAAATCTGCTATTAAATATATAGACAATGAGAGAATAATAAAATCTAGTGTTCTGTGATACTATTAGAATTTTGTGGTTTTGTATAATTTTATATTTCTAGTGGACTAGGGGGGTTTTGTTCTTGTTTTTAGCCACAGAAAATAGTAACCTAAAGTGCTGACTCAAATCTACTTATTTACCAGATTTTCTTTTTTCTTATATTTTGAAAACTTCATAGCAGTAGTTACTTCAAGCAATTGATAACAGGTCAAATGTAAAAATAATAAATTATAGGGTCTGATTTACTGAATGAACATGAACTTCAATATGTCAGATTTCTCCTTGAATTTGTATTTTAGGGTATTTATCAATAAATATTTCTATAAATATGATTTTAATAGCTTAATTTTAATACAGGAATTATTGTAGACAAAAAAATTATGCTGCTGTACTTTATGCATTGCAATGGACAAAAATTATAAGTTACCTAAATTTTTTTAAAAATCACAACTGTTTCAATTACTTGATCTGTATTAGCCCAAGGATTAATGATTACATTACGGTAAATCAAATAGAAAACTGCAATCTCACTCGTATTTCTGAATATGACCGTTTATGTATCTAATAGAATCTGTAACGGTCTGTTATAATGCTCCTATGAAATATCATTTTAACAGCTAAAAGAATAATGCAGAATGTGTTTTAAATTAATTCTTTGAAACTTGAAATCACTAATTTTTTCATGCTCATGCAGCTTTATAAGAAAGGCAGCTCTGTGCCTTTTCATATTTTGCCTGTTCGGAAGCTGAATGAGTTTTGCATCAATTTTCTACAAGCAGTTACCTTGTTTTCAAATAGTGTTTCAAGAATTTCATATTTTTCCAGTTTTTAACAGTTGAAGTTTTTAAGCACACATTAGTTTATTTTGTCAACTGGATGTGTTTCATGTTTTCAGCTGCAGCACAGCATCCCAGTTTTCCAGCAATACTGAACTGTATTTTAAAATAAAGGCATCATCTGGTACCAATGATTAGAGCTAGGAAAATTCAGCAATTAAAATGCTACAATCCAGGTCTAACTTCTTCAAGAAAACAATCTCTTCAGGTTTGTTTGGTTTTCTTTTAAGAAGGGCAACTTCAGTGGCATTATTTTGTCACTTTTACTTCCAGATTATGTATGTTTCTTGAATACACTTCCGTACATTTCAGTGGCTAAAAAGAGGCCAAGCTTGGGGCCATCGCTGCTGAACCGCAAACCAGTAAACATTTTCTTCTCAGTTTCTGTAAGGAAAAAATTAATTTAAAGACTAATTTTATCCACTCCTCTGGTACACTGTAAGATGAATGGTTATATTTGGAAATGAAATTGAAAAACAGTGTTTCCTTTCTGTACTGAAACTTTTATAAGCACATCCCATCTTGTTAAATTTGCTCTCCCAGCCTGTACTTGTAACTAGTAGTTTAATTATTTTGTTCCTGTATTTTGACATTATTTTGTCAGACTCTTCATCAGCTCTTCATCAAATCATAATTTTAAAGTCAATCTTCCCCAAAAAATGCTGGAGAATTACATTTTAGGCTTGTGATACATTGAAATTAATAATAACATTTTATAGATTCTTGCTAAGCCAGAGGTCCCTCAGTGTCTTGCTAATCGGGTAGAGACTGTTAAATATTTTCTGGTGCTAATCCAGTTTCAGTGGTTGATGAAAGACTTTGAAACTTATCCTGGATATGGATGTCAAAGCCTAAAATCTTTTGATGTTTTCTTCAGTGATGAAAAGATACCTCTAAAACAGAACATAACAATTCAGCAAATGTAAACTCTTCTATAACACAGTTGATAGGCTTGATCACAGTGTTTGGGGTACACAGACTGACTCTCCTGTTACATCTGTATATTCTTTCTGTTGGATAATTCAGGTGTGGTTGAAAAGTTTTGTAGAGAAACAGGAAAAGAGAGAATACAAAGGAGCAATTTGTATGTTCTCTTCTGTGGATTAAGGAAATACCTTCCTTGAAAAAGAAGGTGGAAATGGCAATTTTAAAAAGAAACTTTTACCTTATGACTGTCACTATTAATGTAATAATATTTTAATTGCAGTAGTAAATACTAGAAGCTCAAAAAAGAGTTTGGCATTCACCGTTTATTTTCATGAAGAAAGGAGAGAAGTGTCTAAAATTAATTATTTTAATTATTTTTTTTTAGACATGTTTTTATGTGTTTTCAGGTCCTGTGTTGAACAGTGAAAAACAAGAAAGGCAAAAATATAATAAATTATATTTGAAATTCAGACTGTTTGTTGATTTTAGGGTTTACAATATAAGCTTCAGTTTCATTTTTCATGTCATTCTGTGTCTCAGGCTCTGAAGAACCTGTCTAAAGTTAGTTGACTTTCACAGGCCAGACACCATCTGCCTGTTGTGACTGCTTTGATTGCATTCATAAATGAGTGTCATCCATACTAAAGCATATAAATCACAGCTCAGCAGTCACTCTTACCTTCAGAGATACTCCTTGTGCACTTGACATGCCATCAACTAAAAGGGTATCAGTTACTCTGCTTTTGAAGTAATTTAATGCAGGATCACATTGATATATATGTCCAATACTGTATTTCATTTTTTAGGGGAAAATTGTTTATTGTAGGTGTTTTCAAGTAAATCCATTAAAATGAATAAATAACACAAAAAGTAATTACTCCAAATACCCTCTTTGTCTGTGTTCACGATGTTTACATTATTTGTATTTTTCTCCTGGATCCAATATACCCATTTAATGCTAGTCATATTTCCTCTCCCAAATTCCAGGAAGAACAGTGTTTCAGATCTCATGCTTTCCATGATTACTTACAAACCAGAAGGAAGTTCTGGCACTGCTGCTCTGAACAGATAATCCAGACCTGACAAGAGGACCTCCTTCTTTCAGAAACTTTCACAAACCTAGACAGTATTCTGAAAAATACCTGTTACCTGTCTTCCAAAAAATATATTTTATGCACATGTGTTGCAAACAGAGAAGACAGTGCAAAACTTAAATGACATTCCCTGGGATCTTACTTTACTGAAAACTGGTCCAATCAGCAAACATGTTTAATACTAGTGGCCACCAATAGAGAACTCAAAGATTAATAGATATGTATTGCTAAACTGCCAGCTTTTTAATTATATTTATCAGGAAGAGTAGGTCAGAGGTGTTGACCACAAGAAGGCCTCAGCCTCATGGTTGGTTTTTCTTCACTTTGTTTTTCCCCATGAAGGGTAGCAACAACTTTTAGTCTCACTAGAAGGTACATTAACTTTGATCTCCCAGATGGGCCATGTTTTTTCCTTATTGACTTTTTCTTCAGTGAGAAAGAAAGCCATAGAAATCTGGTATGCAACAGTATTTTTGCTACATCTTCATTGATTTTCTTCAGGTTTTCCAGCTCTGAAATGCAGAATGTTGTGCTACAGGGTGGTCTTCTTCAGCTATACAAATTTTCACCAGTTTTCTGGACATGGCTGCAAGAGGAAAACGGGTGATCACAATTTAAGATATCCATGCCTGAACCAAAAAATTAATCTCTGGCTGGTGTTTCTGATTGTTGCTAATCCTCAGCTGTCCTAAAGCAGAGGAGGACGTGGTCACAAGGCCACTGTAAATGAAAATAAATGAAAAATGCCTGCTTCTTGGCTGGTGCAGCTTGCATACCCTGTGAGTATACTAAAGAAAGGGACATGTGCATTTGTTAACATTAAAGCCAGTTAGACAACTGATCACGTGGTCAGGCCAAAAAAACATAAATACAGTTCATGATATATTTTTAATTAATAAATAGTAGTGATAACCAGTGGCCTGCCTGCCTTCCTGCCGGCTTTTTTGTCCCAATGCCCCTGATGATGAACTTAAGCAAACTAAATTCAAAGAGAGCCAACAAAGTAACAGGTTAGGTTTCAGATGAGGTAAGGTTGATTACTTCAATCACACTTCTTGTGACAGAAGCCAAGCCATAACAGTATTGTATGTGGGAACATGATAGAAAAAAAGGACGGCCACTAAAGTGAAGCATGAATTAAAAGATTGACTTCCGAGTGCATGGAATACTCCTATACTAGTAAGAGTTATCATTAGGGCACAAAGTTGGCATGCATTCTGCAGTCAGGCAAGAGGGGAAAATTAAGTAATTTTATTTGTTTTACCATTTAAGCAATAAGGGGGTTAAAAATGGGAACATTTCAGATAAAATAGAAATAATTCCTAATAGGCTGTAATCAGAATGTATTTTTTCAATTGAGATTTTCAGTAATTATTTATTATACAGTCATCTGAAAATGAAGTAATATAATTTGTGCCTATCAGTTTACCACAAATGATTCCTCACTGATCCACCATGTTTAGTGAGCAGACATAAAATCTTTTTTCTTCGAAATTATGTTAAGAAATTAGTGATCTAGTGCAAACTATCAAGAGAGGGTTGCACAGAGTTCAACTACCTTTTTTTATTTTTTTGTGGGAAAAAAAGTAATTGAAAACATTAGGTTTGTATTAGTGAAGAATAAGCACCCTGGAGAATGACAGCATTACTCTTCAGTTTCCATCATTGTAGAAATGCTTGCATTTCATTTGAGCGCACAGAAATCTTTCTGAATTTGATTCTATGTCATGCTTTCTGCAAATTTGCAAATGTCTTTTTTTTTTTTTTTAACAGCAATAGTAAGCAAAATGCAAACCCCTATGACACTCTTCCAGATTGTATTGAGAATCAGTAGTTTTCTGAAGGTACATAATGAAAAGCTTTTTTTTTTTTAATTGCTGCTGCTGCATAGAGGAAGGAAAAGTACTTCTTCAGAGAATATGGTGAAGTACAGGAATTACTAAATCGTTTTGGCTGGTTTACTGCAAATTTTATTCTTTGGAATGTAGTTTCAGGTTTGGGTTTTTTGTAATACCTTGATATATATGTGTAGTCTGTAAAAAAGAAACATAAAACATTAATTATCCATTGAGCTAAATATTCTTTGAATAGCTTAAAAACATTTTGCCTTCTGGGGACGATAACATTTGCCATTTCAAATGGAATTGTTCAAATGCAATTAAATGGAGTTGGTAGTTTATAGAGTGAAAGATAGTGTATATTCTTATTTGAATGCAAAATAATACCAGTACGTATTCCTTAAATAAATGTAACTTTGACCACAGTTTTGTAACTAAGCAGCTGCTGATACAATCTTTTTCTTTTCCTACAGAACAAACACACTGTCTTCAAACAGTGCTTGACACAAAGGAAGACAGTGAGGGTGTAATGCTTCAGGTTATTAAAACTAGAATATAGCAACTGTAGCTGTAGCCTTGCCCAGAGGCAAGATGCTGCTCTCTGCTGTAAGAAACTGCATCAGAGCCTTAACATAAGAATAACATATTGACTGCGGAGACAGGAAGCCATCTCGAGTTCTCTTCAGCTACCCCAAACTGCTGTGTAAACCTGTTGTTAAGAAGTAAGTAAATGTATGTGGAAGCACCATAGCTAGTAGAACTAGTCTAATAAATAGAGGTTTAGTGCTAGTTTTCTGGACACATTGAGATTACTTACTGGAGCTTACATAGAGTAATGTAACTACCATAAAGCTGAGAAAAATACCTATTTTAAGCTGAAAGTCACGTCTCTTGCATCCACACAAATACAATTACAACAAAGCTAACACTATAAAACCACAGAGTAAATCATAGTACCAATGCAAGATTTTTTTTGAGGAACATATAACGTGAGCTGGCACTGGGAAAACAGAAGTCAGCTTTGAAGTCTCTCACCTTTATCCCAGGTATTGCAAATAGGCATTTTGTATTCAGACTGCCTAGCCTGAACATTGGCAAAGGTTAAGTTTTGTTTTTCAGTCTACTGTGATGTCCTTCATAGTAAGGTTGCTATGATGTTTTTTAAGTACCTTTGCCTGGATATGAGCTCTGGCTCCTTAATAACACCAGTCGTGCACCAGTTTCCAGCTCTAATGTGGAACAGTTCTCTTGGTCAATAGTCTCAAACTGCTGCGTGTTGCCATCCTGACTGATAGCACTTTGCCCCTGTACAAACCAACTACTCAGTGCTGCCATAAAACATCACAGAGATAAATATAAAATTGCTGTTCTGAGGCCGCTCTGTGCCTGAAATGGTGGCAGGTGCATTCTTTTTCAGAATTTTTTTTTTTTTTTGGGGGGGAGGGGGTGTTATTGAATGCTGCTATGCCTTGTAGAGTGAATAAAAATATGCTTATGCCTGACATCACGATAACATTTTTTGGCATGCTTTTCAAACTAGTCTAGAGCTATTTTCTGTTTTGAAAGGTGTGTTTACAGTTCTTTAGCATTCTTCCTACTTTTATCTGATGATGGAGTGATAACACTAGGCCTACTCTTGTCTGAAAAGTGTTATGGAAGAAAGCCAGAATAGGAGAAAGAAAAAAATCCAAGAATGTAAAGAATAGGCAAAACTGAGTGTAGAAAAAGAGTATGGAAAACTGGGCCTAGGTGCAGATTTTATGGGGGAATTTTTAGACTGAAAGTCATTAGATGGAAGGCCCATGCTTATTGGCATTCTCAGCTGTTCTGCAGTGCTATAAGTAAGCAAAACAGCTGTAAAGCTAGCTTAATTCTCCAATTTAGTTAAATTTATGGCACCTTTACAATACCAGTGCAGAACAAAGCAGCTGGAGACAAGGAGTAACTCTGATCCTAACAAGCCCTTTTTAGGCTTAATTTGGCATTCTTCAGTCAAGTAAAAGTTTGTCAGTTGGTCTAAGGTTAGAGTTCTCGGAGCAGCCTCTGAAGATTAAACAAAGTTATACCACAGAACACTGTAGTGAGTTGTCCGTTGCTGGATGCCAGGCACTCACCAAAGCCACTCTATCACTCCCCTCCACAAGTGGACAGGAGAGAGAAAGTATAACAAAGACTTCATAAGTTAAGGACCATGAGACACTCACCCAATACCACCATGGGCAAAACAGACTCAACTTGGGCATATTAATTGAATTTATTACTAACAAAATCAGAGCAGGATAATGAGAAATCAAGTAATTCTTAACAACAGCTTCCCTTCACCCTTCCCTCCTTCCTGAGCTCCTCGTTCCTCCCCAGCAGCACAAGGAGACAGGGAATGAGTGTTACAGTCCATTCATGACATGTTTCTGCAATAGGTTAGGGAGAAGGGTCCTTCCCCTGCTCCAGTGTGGAGTCTCTCCCTCAGGAGACAGTTCTCCATGAACTTCTCCAACACAAGTCCCTCCCATGGGCAACAGCTCTCCACAGACTGCTCTAACATGAGTCACTTTTTCACAGGGTGCAGTCCTTCAGGTACAGGCTGCTCCAACATGGGTTGCCCACAGGTCACAAGTCCTACCAGGAAGCCTGCTCTATCATGGGCTCCTCTCTCCATGGGTCCACAGATCCTTGCCAGGAGCCTGCTCCAGCACAGGTTTCCCACAAGTTCACAGCCTCTTTAGGGCATCCACCTGCTCTAGTGTGGGTGTCCTTCAGGCACTGCAGGTGGATCTCAGCACCCCCATCAACTTCCATGGACTGCAGGGGGACAGCCCATGGTTTGCACCAGGGGCTCCCCCTCTTCCACTGACCTTGGTGCCTGCAGAGTTGTTCTCACTCCACTCCTTCTCTGGCCACAATTACTTCTGTGAAGTAACTCTTTTTCCTTCTTAAATATGTTATCACAGAGGTGTGACTGTCATTTCTGATTGGCTCAGCCTTGGCTGAGCATAGGACTTCTATCCCAGGGTCGTGGGTTTATGCACCACGTTTGGTGCCAGAAAGTACTGTGGTGGGTTCACTTCGGTTGGACACCAGATGCCCACCAAGCCACTCTATCGCTCTCCCTTCCCAGCTGGATAGTGGAGAGAAAATAAGATGGAAAATGGCTTATATGTTGAGATAAGGCATTTTACTAAAGCAAAAGTTTGCACATGTACCAGCAAAGATAAAAATGAATAATTTTATTGTTTATGTCCCATCAGAAGCCCGGCCACTTCTGAGAAGCAGGGCTTCAACATGAATGGCACTTGCTTGGAAAGGCAAACACTGTAAATAATGACTGCTCCCCAACCCATTCCTCATTTCCTTAGCTTTTACATCTGATTGACATCATGTAGTATGGAATATCCCTTTGGTTAAGTTGGGTCAGCTGGCCTGGTTGTGTCCCCTACCAGGATCTTGTCCACCCGCAGCCTAGTGTGTTATCAAGCCTTTTGTAGCTATCATTGCAAAGCACAGCACTGTGAAGGCTGATGTGGGAAAATGAACTCGATCTCAGCCAGACCCAACACAAACACATGTTCATACAGGCATATCCTTTAAATTGGTTTTTGTAACATTGTATTTTGAGCAGATTAATTCAGTTTGGATGCTCTGTGAACTCTCACTGATTTCAGTGATTACCAGGATTGTATTTGCCTATTAATTTTGTAATTGTTTTTACAAAGAAATAAATTGATTTTTATTTCCAGAATAAATTTAATTAAATAATTGCCTTCTGCCACAATTATTACACTTGTGACTTCTGTGTGTGGATGACAAATCTTCATTTGCTCTTAACTATAAACCTGAAATATTGTCCTCAAATGCATCTGTTTGTGGAAAGTTCCAGAGGCATCAGTTCCTGGATGTAGAGTTGACGGCCTTACTGCTTTTCCATGTGATTCTCAGCACAGAGGACAACTTGAAATAGTTATCTTGTATATGTATTTATTTTTTTTCATCTGTTCTTTGTTTGTGAGGCAGTTGCCTTTAGTAGTTCCAGCAGCATCTGCTTAGTTTTCAGAATGAAATTCTCCCTTTTGATCTCCTAGGCTAGCTCTACAAATATAGTGCTAGACATAGTCATGGGTCTGAGAACAAGAGAACTTCTACACATGAGGTACTTATGGCTAAATTCTCTTCTCCCTAAATGTAAGATGATCAAATCAACCCCCACTGTTGGGCACAAACCCTGATATGTACCTTTGGGCTTTATGCAGAAGAGTGCTTGTTGGCTCAGACCAGGGCTGTTGCCGGCTAGTGTCATGCTATAAACAGAGTAGTTATTATTGCACTGCAGACTTTGTGCCTGGCCCCAGGTTTAACGTGCTATACATGTAGCTGTGGAATAACGCAGTAGTGATTGTAGGACACTTGTCAGTGGGGCTGAAAGTTGAGTCCTTAACAAGAAGTTGCGCGTCAAAATTAGAAAAACTCAATAATTGGTTTTGTTTCTGGGTTTTATTTTATGCTTTGACTAGCCAGGACCATGGTCCCTAATATGAATCTCCTCTGTTCTTGGAGGCTGTCCTTATCACCAACCTACAGTATCAGCAGCTTGTGCTTTTCTTTCTAGTCTGAATCATGCTCTATGTGCTACAGCGACAGTATTTCAACAGGAAGAATGGGAAGTAGACATCTCTTCCTGTGCACAGCCTAGTGGCTGGGGCATGCTTCTGGAAGATAGGGAATGCAGTCTTCAGCCCCAAAATTTAATGGGAAAATGGTCTGAAAATCTGTCTCTTGGAACAAATGTACTTGCCAAAAAGGTATATCGAAGAATAAGTAAAATATACCAGTTGGCAGTTGGATATACAGAGTCTGGTTCACAGGCTCTGCCCTGTGCTTCAGCCATTGTAAACAATTACTTTTCATTAGTTCATTGTTTTGTCATGGTGTTGTTTACACAAACAAAAGTATCAGTTGCAGACCTAGACTGTTGTCAGTTTTTAAATAGAACTCAGAATTACATTGTCTGACACTCAAAGAGCCACTTGATGTCAGGGAGCAAGCAGAGAATAAGAAATATATCTTCCATGAAACAGTTTAGTTTCAAAATTTGATTTTAACTTGCTCCAATGGGCAGCAAGAAAATTAAACCTGCAAGTAAATGGCTACAGATCTGAACATAAAGTTTTGGGAGAACATGTTGTATGTATATGTACAGCTGTACAAACAAAAGATCTGAATTCCCCTAGCAGCAATGCCTGGGTATGGAGGTTTGATTTCAATTGTGTACGTCTGGGGACACTGTTCCATATGTATATAAAACTGAATGTAGTAATTAAATGGCAACTTCTGCATTTTGTGTCCATGATTACCTACTCATAAGAAAGTGCAAGATGCGGTTTAGAAGTTGTGTCTTGAATAATATTCGATTCCAGATTTACAGTTCTAGCATTCCTCTGGTAGCTTGAAGTGTGCAACAAATGAGTTTGTTCTGTTATGCATAGAAGTCTGTCTGAACCTATTAGATATTAATGGCTATGCACACCACTGGATGATTATGCAGTTTTATACAGCATTACCTGTATTCTGGCATATTGTAAATAACCTGGAACCAAGTATGTGCATTAATATCACATATACTGTTTTTCTAGTATCAGCCCTAATTTGTCTATTATCTACTCAGGTCAACACATCTATGTACATATGAACAGAAAAACCTCTTCTGAGGTTGTTTCCTGAAAACCATTCCTCCAAGTGTATAGATCCTTTTACTAATCTAAATGAAATTTAATACTTTTCCAGTACATGAAGAACATCATGTGGTCCCAAATATTCCTCCAATCTTTAAAGTTTAGTAAGTGTCTGAAAATTATTAGTGAAGTTCTCACCCTGTACCTATGGAAAAGATAATGAGGATACCTAGGATACTTTTCTGATGACTAACTTTTCCCTAGTTAATTCTTCATCCCATTAGAAAATACATCAGTAGATTTTATTGGGTAGTTTCTAATAACTTGCAGTAGTTTTTTTCATGTACTTGACTTTTCCTCGTAGAGGCAAACAATGAGATAAAATGTCCATGACATCTTATTTTGTGTTTCAGAGACTCAGGCCTTTTTGGGAGATACAGTTCTGTAAGTCAACAGGATCTGAAGTTAGTGAGATATAAGTTTAGTACACATCTGTGTCTTGCATTTCTCATTAATAAAGTTCATGTTTGAAACCAGTCTTTCTTCTTACTCACCTTTAAAGTCTATAGTCAACAAAAGAATCAGGATATTTTTTTAATTGTATAGGATTAGTTGCAACCTCAGCATCTGTTACCTTTGTAAACCAATATTTTCACTATGTAATTTGTTAAATAAATACGTCTTGTCTTTCACAGGATGTCTTCTATCATCATCATCATCACATAGTTCATAGTGAAGCACAAGGACAAGAACGTGGTAAAGGTGTTCTTTCAAATATGTGCTACAAAACTGTGCCACTCTCTACCTTCTCTTTTGCTTTCATGGGCAGCTCACCTACATTTTGGCAAAATAGTGCCAGAATACAATTAAGAAATGTGTTATTTCTTCTCCTATGAATAGATGCAGAGCCAAACACCAACCACTGTATCAGTGGATGGATGTATTGCACTGCTGGAAGAACAATTGCAGTTCTTAAGAAAAAACGTGTTTTTCTTATTGGGTTATCTAAAAGCTTTATTTGTAGGCTGAAAGTTTTTCTAAAACATGATTTTGACCACATTAAGTTTTATAAACTAAAGCTAGTATAAATTTAATCATGCTGTTGAAGTTTTCTGGAGTCTTAACTGTATGACATACATTAGTAGTTAGAAATAAGTGGCTTAGTTCAAATTCAGGTTGTATAGAGATCTCTAAGTCACTACCTGACATGTGGGTGCCCACAGACTCAGAAAAAGCAGTGTAGGCATCCAAACAATATAACAATCCTCTATTACCTGCACAAAGAGATGTCAGGAATACATACTCTGTCTTGAGACAGTCTGAGGTACAATAGGCCAGGTTGGATGGGGCTTAGAGTAACCCGGTCTAGTGGAAGGTTTCTCTGCCCATGGCAGGGGTATTGGAACTAGATAATCTCTAGGGTCCCTTCCAACCCAAACCATTTTATAATTCTCTGATTCTGTGATTTTATGACTAATGGGAAGGAAGCAAAAAGAGGAAAGGAGAACAAAAGGAGAAGTTCCTTCCCTCTCAAGGCACCAATAAGACCTTACCTTGCTCCCAATTCCATGTAACTGCGAGCTGAGATGAAAAAAATGCTGGAATGTATAATAGGGACAACAGCCCACAGGCAGGAGCCTGTAAATCTTTGCAATCTCTGAGGCACAAGTTCCATGGGCTTGGTATTCATTGCACTCGGCTGTTTCTCAGGGCTGCCTTGAGGGGTGTGAAACACTGAGCAGGCATGGGAGCAAATGTTCTCATCGAGCAAATGCAGATTTTAGGGAAATTGAATTTCAGAAAAGACCTTAGACATTCACATTCATAAAATCTGTTTATTTTCTAAAATTGAGGGGGATTAATTCTGATCTAAATTAATTTTTAAAAAATTTTAAAAAACCCCAAACAAACCAGAATGGTTCTTAATTCTTTCTGAAATAAGGAAAATGGAACATGCTTCAATCCTTTCCTAAAATCTAATCCTTTTTTTCCCCTTTGCACATACATTGGTGGCTTTAACACTTATGAGACCTTTACAAACGCGTATTTACCCTCACAGAACTTCAACAAAGTTGATAACAGAAATCATGATCCTCACCTTGTGGACAAGGTAACTAAGATATTAAGACCAAACCATTGACCTAAAATATGAACATGTGCAGGCATGCGTACTAGGAAATAGGTTATCAGAGGACCGAAAGGACCGAAAACTTCGAAGTCTTACTTTAGGTCTGTGGAGATAGATGCACAAGTCTGAAAATACTAAGTTAATGTTTAGTTTCCAAACATTTAAAGTATGCATAGTAATATTTATTTATCTGAATGTGTTTAAAGACATTTCAGTGTTGTTTTAGAATTTTTTTCCATGAGACAAAGTTATCATTTTCAGCAGATTTGCCTTTTGCTTCTTATAGAAACAAAGTTACTTCTGGGCTAAGAAATTTCCATTTAATAATGCATGAATTTTCCTTTTTTGAAGCTAGATAGTTTTTCCATCACTTGTACTTCAGTATTTCTGAAACCAGGTGTTAATTTTCAGGGGGATAGGAGGTTTCCAAGCAGCCGCCAGGATGAATACAGCAGCCAGCAGTAAATGCTGAATAAGCTTAGGTACAAAATCTATACCATCTGGTTCCAGAAGTCCTCAGCCAAAATATGTGAGGCCAGTTCCTTTAATGTCCAGAAGTCTTCCTGTTTGCTGGGAATTGTGAAGTGGATGTTACCTTTGCACTACCTTCTAATTCACAACTCAGAGGAAGATTCAAATAATGGTCATAAGAAAACATTACATAAGTGTAAAACAGGAAACTAAGTAATGTGCTCAGGTTTCATGACAAGAAAGATGAACGCTATTTGACAAGCTCAGATCAAAGTCCTTGCTCAGCCTCACAGTAGTTCAGTTTTTCAAGCTTTTGCTTCTGAAAGTTGATGATAGCTACCAGTGCTCAATGCAGAAACAAAGTCCCTCAGAAGAATGATCTCCCTAGGTCAGTAAGTCAACAAGGAGATACAAGATGAAGCCCAGAAGGTTTGATTTAAGACCAGGGAAGTAAGGAATGAGGTCTCCCTAGGCTGCCAATGAGGAAATACTTCTGGTTCCTTAGGTGTCTGAAGAGATCAACTATGCTCTAAATAAAGAATTGCTTGTACTGAAATTTTTGATAAAAGAGTGGCTTAGTTCAAAGATGTGAGTTTGAATGTATAGATATAGCTTGAGCCACTCTGGAGATAACCAAGAACATCCAAGCCACAAAACTCCCACTGAAGGAGTGTGGAAAAAGGGCAATTTTGAAAGACCAAGTCATTTCACTCCCTCAGGCAGTCATTTATAGCTATACATAATTCACAAGGTCACTGTTTTATCAGAACCCTGAAGGTACCAAGCTATCATCCCATCCAAAGGGTCATTAATATCTCTTAGCTTTTTGTGTCTAGGTTATAAGTAGAAAATTGCATGTCATAAGGAACCATACAACCCTGTTTTTCTTTTACTATCATCACTGCTTTCAACACACTGATGAAATCATTATCTTAACTGGATGATTAAACCCTTCTGAGAAGGGACTGACATCTTACTGTATTTGGGTAGCACACAGTATTATGATTCCTCAGTCCACAAGCACCATTACAATGCAAATAAGATAGCAATGATAATGCTATGTATTCCTGGTAACCATGAATTTCTCTGCATTGCTATATAGGAAGATTGCCCTGAGCTCTGTAGAGCAAGTTAGAAGAGCTTTATCATCTGATCTAGTAGTAGGTCTAATTGGAGATAGCCACTTTTAAAGATAGGCTACTTGGTGCAAGATCACACAGAGCCAGACAGAAAAAAAAAAAAAGTTATTTTAAAAGCCTGATGTTTTCGTTCATCACTGATCTCCAGAAAAGTTAATGTTCTGAGGATTCATTCTGACTCTTCCGGGGCTGGTAGTCAAAAGGCAAAATATCTTTTATATCTGTGTCTAATAGCAGTATAATTATTGTCCTTCTGATCCTATGCATTGTAACAACATTTGATCCTAGATGCTAGATGGAGGGCATTCTGAATTAACAACTTCACATAAACAGACTATTTTATAATGCAGTGTAAGTAACAACTTCAGTAAAGGCAAGGATTTTGCTATGTTCATGCCATAGAATAATAGTGCTAGTATAAATCCCAAGATACCACTCAATACACTTTGAGAGAACTTAAGTTACCTTAAAAAAAATTTAAAAGGCTGTGGTCCAAAGTTCCACTTATCTCTGAAAGTATGATAAATTGTTGATCCACAGATAGTCTTCTGTCTTGCATCCATGAAACATTTGTAAGTGATAACTTAGGCAACTGTAGCACACTAATAATTTTCAAAATGGCAACAACACACACATCAAAATGCTGACCAGTCACAGATTAACTGACCATTATATTTCAGAGCAGTATTTCCTCACTGCTGAAGCTGTAATCTCCACACATTAAAAATAGGACTAGTTCTCTGACTGCAAAACCACTTAAAGAACAAACATGTCACAAAGTTCAACCCAATCCAACAGGCTTTCCTGTAAGTAATTTTCAGCTATTTAGTTATTTATTGTATTTATTACGATCTTCCTATTTAACTATTTCTGATTCTGTGAAAGGTTCAGGAACTAAATAATACAAAAAAGGAGGTCTTTATTTTACATTGTATGCTCTAGCTCCCAAAATTCACAAACTACTTTTGACACCAGAGAAAATATTTCAGTGAAAGGAAGTACATTCTCAGTCTCGATCCAAGAAGGAGGAGCAGCAGAAATTTTATCACATACTCTTCTTCAGTGTTAATAGCCAGAGGGAATATACTCTGGAAATCAATTTTCTTTTATGGGAACTTGATGTGGGTAGTTGCTTGATGTGTTCAGCTTCTGTATGGCCCAGATTCAACAAGACACTTAAAAGTGTGGCTGGCTTTATTCATGTGGGTATTTAGGTATGTGCTTAAGTACCTTGTTGAATTGGGGCTTGTATTAGGTCGTAAGTATTTACTGGGTCAAGCATCCAGGCTAAAAATTGCTCTTTTTTTCCTAGTAATACCGCAGACTACTCCAGTCTCACAATACATTTGGAAGCGCTTGCAGTAAATTTATCAGGTGATGTTACCCAAGGCAGTGGAGAATATATTCTTGTTACGCTGGAGAAACATATTAATCTGCTTCCTCAGCACAGACTGTGAAGACTGCTGAGAGGATCTACACAGGCTAAACATCAAACATACCACGCAATTGAGTAACATTTTGTTTAAATATTTATGCTACTGCAGTATCCAGCAGTTGAAACTAGTCTCATGCGCTGTTGAATTAGGCCATAGAGAAGCTTGAGGTCTCTGCTCCAACTAACTTACGTTCTTAAGAAGCACTGCATACCACAGGCTAAGTAATCAGAGAGCAATACTGTCCTGGTTATAATAACCAGGATCAGTTTGTCACTGTGTGGGTGTCTATTCTAAGCCCTCTATGTCATATTTCTCATGAACTGCTCACAGTGGCTCATTTGCAGCAGCTGCCCAGGGCACATCCAACCCCTCTGGCTACTAGCTGGTTGTTTAGGAACTTTTGTGGGATAAGGAAGTTTTCCTTCCTTCACACCCACCTGAGGGGTCATGTCTGCTAATGGGCTATCAGGGATGCCAAAAATATGCCATTGTTCACCTCACAGAGTAAATCACCCATTGTGAAACTCTCCCCGCTGGGGCGGCACATGGTGCTCAGCATGGGAGTTGGTGAGTTCTGTTCTGCTCATGCCCCACTTTGCTGGGCTGTACATCTGTTTTTGTGGCACAAATGAATTTTCCTTCTGTATCAGTGTATTTTGTGATCTTTTATTAAATTGTTATTCTGACTTGCAATCCCATTCTCAGTTGGATTCATTTCTCCTACTGGTGTAACTCTAAACCAGCACACATACATTTGCCACAGTGAAGCATTTACCAAGATAAATCAAAAAGCAGATAATTTAGGATGGAAAAATGAAGTTCATGACTTCTTTTTTTCCTGTCTGAAACTCTGGCTATTAGCCCAGGCATTAGCCTATATAACCCAAAAGTAAGCTGTTCAGGAAACACAATGATTCCAAGCATTGAGGGAGTATCACTGAACAAAATTTTTCTATTGTTTTAGAAGATGGGATTATGATTGTGCTCTAGTCTGCTCTTCAGCTCACTGTAATTGAATTCTAACTCCATGACAAGTTTTAGACACAAAAGGTATGAAGTTCAAGTTCCTGCAACAGAAGAGATGATGACCCCTGCAGCTGCTGGCTGTTGAAGGCCCCATTAGCAAGCCATAGTGTGGCTGGGAAAACATGCGCCTTGGCCAAAGTTTGAATATGTGTGTTTGAAACTCATACTTACTGCAAGTGAACCAGGTTTCCTTCCTTTTTCTACCATTGTGTACATTATCACTGCATTATCCACAGTATCCCACCCTGTGCTTTATTGTCCTATCAAAAGCACTTCTAAAACCTTGAATTAGTGCTGTTTCTGTATAAAAGATTGTTACAGCTCAACCAAATCAATCTGTGCATATAGAGGGGCCCGACAGTGACATTTATGCATGGCTAGAACAGAGCCTGAGCACATGGGAAGGAAAAGCTAGGTGGTATGAGAAGGAGCTGCAATTCCCAAGGAGAGTCTGACAGAACCTGGAGCAGAATTCCTTGTGAAAACAAGTCTCACCAGTACCATTGCTAACTTACTACATAATTATCTCCCTTGACTTGGTTTCATTCAGCTGTAATCCACAGAAATGTTTCACAGTGTCTTGGTTTTGCCTCAACATCAGGACTTCAATCATTTGTTGTTTTCCAGTGCAAACTATTTTGTGACTGATTGCTTCTAAGTAATTCAGCAAGGCTGAATGTTGGTCTTGTCAGCTGTTGTGGTGTCTTTTTCTGGATCCACCCCCCATCATAATAGCATAATTATAACTTTGTGAACTGAAATGTCAGTCTTCTGATTTTCATTCAGAGTTTCTGTAAAGCTTGATTCAGAGTGTCAGTTATTATAGGGTTTATTTGCATCTTGGTGGTATGAAAAATTTTTACTGTTTCAAAAAAGCCACAGATACATTGTCATGGATTTTAACGGTAGTTATGTACTGTTGACATTGACAAAAATTATTGGTGACTATTTGAGCCATGTTTCTTTTTTTAGAGTAAATTGGATACTATTCTGAAAAAGGGGAAATCATAGCTAGATTAGAAAAACTGCCTTACATCTCATCCATCTTCACTGTGTTTTGTTTCACTAATGGGATCTGTATATATTTTGAACTCTAAGATTAGTATAAACTGTGAACATCTCTTAAGGAGGGGAAGCAGAGAGAAACGATGATGGAACAGAAGAATAATGAAGTTGAAAATTAGGCCAGAAGATTGAAATCAGGACAGATCTAAATCATTCTTTGCTGTTTTGTTCATCTTGCTTGTCTGATAAACTACCAAGCAGGACAAAGTTCAGGAGACTTGATATACTGCATGTTAAGTCTTTGTTGTCATAAGGTGAACTCCCGTTCTCCAGCTTGCTCTGCTTGTCTCCCACACTTGTTGTTTTAATACAGAGAAAAGTTCAACTCCCCCTGCTTAACTCCAGTACTTCTTAATGAGGGAACTGTAACACTATCCAGTCATCTCACCACACAGCAATCAGAATTTCATTGCCTTGCACAGCTTGACTTATGTCAAAAAGGATGGTTAAAATTCACCCATGTCCTGGAAACCTCCTCTTGAGTTAAATAGATCACATCTTAGCTACAGGAGGACTTTTTGTTTGATTGGTTTGGTTTTTAAATGGTCAAAGGGCAAGAACTATTATTTGCAAAAGCTCTTTCACATACCTGGTTCTTAGGATGCTGGCATCAGCAAGATGATTTACACATCACATAGTTAAAGAGACAAAAGCAATAGAGTTTCATGTGCCAATAAAAAGAAACACCATTTACAAGAAAGTCTGATCATACAAAATGGAACCTTTAGCCTATTGTGGTTAAGATCTCTTAGAACATCCTAATAGATTATCTTTTACAGCATGGGCTTTACATTTAAAACTGAGCAAAAATCAGAGCAGAAGGCTCAGGGCCAATAAACTTGAATCATGGGAGGCAATGTTATTTATGGGCAGCAGCAATTGAACCACCATTTCTGAAGCCTTCAAGGCAAGCCTCATTGAAGGTTCACATACACATACGGTTATTGCAGTTGTTGCAGGAGAAACAACACAAGCATTTGCAGGGACTTGACTTATGCTTACTGTGGCTCAAGTTGTACCTTCCAGGAGTTTTTAGCCATGGGATTCTTTTCTAGTTTTTTGCTTCAGTGAAACTGAAAACTGTTAAACAGTGAAATTATTGCATTACATTACAGGAAGCCTTCACATTTATAGAAACAGGAATGTCTTTGTGATAAAGGGGTAAAAGATTCTTATTACCCCGGAGTGATAGTCCTAGGGATATTTTTCTCTGTAAATAGAGTCAGCACAAGGAGATGACATTTAACAATGGTGACCCTACACCTATAAAAGATTAATTATCTAGAGAAAGTGTAAATTGCTTATAAGGAGCAGCCCAGCATCATATTTTTAAAAGATGGCTCATTTAAAGGTTGTGTAAAGGTACAGGGAATGACTGAGTAGCCCAGTGTTCTTTATTCTGGAAAATAAGGAAATAGGAGTTTACAGAATCCTAAGAGGCACAGAGATAGATAAGGATCAGCTACTCAGTTTTCACCAGTGCAAAACCAAGAAGGCATCAAGTGAAGACTGCATATTGTGTTCCAAACAAATGTGACAGCGTGGGTCTTCTGCAATATGGGCAGTACTGGATGTTGTACACACATGGGTTTGAGTTGACAGTGCATCACTTAATGGAAGAAAAATCCATTACAGGTTACTAAATACATAGAAACTACACACGATTCAGGAAATATCTCAGCTGGCAGTAGTATAGATCCAGAAGTCTTCAGAGCATACTCATTTGCTTTCTCTGTTCCTGTTTTTCCTTAGTCATCTGCTTATAACCATTGTTCTCACAGGATTTCCCATTACAAACATACTCTAGTTCATGTCTAATAACAGCTACCCAGCCAGAGCAAAGGATTATGAAATTTAAAAAAAAAAAGCAGGAGACATCAAAGAGGAAGAAAGTCTAGGAGTCAAAACTAGAAAAAAGTGGATCATGTGAATGGGGCAGAGACATGCCAACGGCATCACCACTCTTTCAAGACATCCAGCGCAAAACACCGAAGGAGACAATCGGTATTGCTCAGTGGTGTTATTCCCAAATGGAAGGGACAGAATAAGGGAACACCAGATCCTATCAAGTTTCCTTCCTTAGTACCTGTGAACAGCGAGTATAGACAGGGCCAGGAGGAGTTTGGTAATAAGGTCTTGTGACTTTGTGTGTCCTCAGGTGTGGAGGTTGTAAATGAAAAGCTGAGGACAGAAATGCAGCCACAACCTCAAGGACTGAAGGACCCAGAACAGCAGGGTTGTGCACTCAATGTACATATATGGCAGAGCCACTCCCTCAGTACCTGTCAGGGACCTTATGAACCAATTTGTGCAATATTAATCCACACCCTTGTGCCAGCTCCACATTCTCCCTGAATAGAGCATAGTCTGCATTCATTCTCTGCTTTAGTACTTACCAACAGCTCTTTTGGATAAGAAATGAAAACATCAACTGGGACCAGTCCATGCTGGAGTATAGACTCTGGACAGGCAGCATCATCCACCCTAGTTCTGGTTCTCCTGGCACATTTCTCTCTCCACATTGTACATGCAGCAGGGCTCACATTTTGTGAGATGAATAATGACTATGGTATTCATTAGCATATCCAATGGTGTCTGTGAGCAAAGGAAGGAAGAGGTGGTACATGTAGCACAGTGCACACCGTTGATATACAGCAAGGATAAAACCCGTCCTTCCAAATGGCCAAAACGTAAGCAGTGCAGAAACAGGCCAATCTGCTTCACTTGGTCAGGAGTCACTCTGGTGTGGATATCACTGGCAATATCACTGTAGCACATAAATAAAAAGAAAAATGTAGGAGTGCAGTTCCAGCACCTCAAAGTCCAAAAACCCAACATTTATACAAGGTCATATTTGGATGTTTCAGGTGTTCTGGATGATCCTGGTTGCTGTCACTGGACATCACTGCTCTTGGGACAGCCTGGAGAACCACCCTGTGGCCAACCATAGCACCAACTTCAGTCCCCAAGGACAAGCAGCCATTCTGAGAGGCTGGCCCCAGGTGATCTTGGAAACCATCCCAACAGGTGGCATCAAATAGCCTTGATCTGACCACCTGGTTTGACCAGAGAGGCTGCTTGTGAGCCTCCTGGGAGGCAGCTGTGTCAGGGAGCATGCCATGAGCATGGTTTCATGTCAAAGGTTGTGTAGACATAGGCAAAGTGATTTACAAAGCCAAGTGAAGAGAGAGCTAAGTCTGTTCAAATATCAGATACCATAATTCATCCTGATTAGTCTGGGATGATTCAACAGCTGTAACCATTTAGGCTACAATTCAGAAAGGCAAATACTTTAATCTAATGCTAGCAGGGGATTGCCAAGGAAAGGGAGGAACTGAAAATACATCAATATTTCAAACTTCATCCTGGAAACAGAATTCCAAAACTTCATTAAAATTCTTGTACTGAATGTATAAAAATATAACTCAGTTATACATAAAAAATTTGTACTAGTTTGCTGGGAAGAATCAAGAGCACCCTGGTCAAATGCAATGTAGGCAAAACTTAAGTCCAAGAAAAGTGATGAAGAATGCTATTACCCAGCAGTACCTTATCAGGAAGGCATCTAAAATTTAGTGGGCACCTCTGTTATGCCTTTTCATTGTCTTAAAGCTCCCTCAGTGCCTCCACAGCCACAGCAGGACCTCAGCTGTGAAGCACGTTCTCACTTACGCTCTACCATGATCCAGAAATAAGGGTGCCTCTCTACAGCTGCAGTCCATTACAACCCACTTCCAACACGTGTAAGAGGACTAAGGTCAGCATGTAGTGCAGCATGGCCACTTATTGACAAAAACATGGTCATTGGTGCCAGCAAACTTTCCTCTAGATTCCCTGACGAAGGACATAAAAGAGTACAAGATTAATGTAGCCTGTATGATTCTGGCCCTGAGGGTGAGGTAGAAGACACAGGGATGATTTTTTGCCAGAAAAGGGCAAGATGGATAAGTTTCCCTCTTCTGTGTAAGCTTTCCATTAGAAGAACCACAAGTCCATCTCCTCCAAAAAGTCATATAGTTGGTAGGACATGGAGCCTCATCTCTGTTGACTGACTAGTTTCCAGAGACTCATTTCTGCAGATATGGTTCATCATAGCCAATGATAGTTCTGCATTATGCAGAGCTGCCCCCACAGCTGTGAGAAGAGAAGGAGACTAGGCATCTATGAGGACCTATTGAAATGGTATTAGGGTTGATTTAAGCCTTCAATACATAGTGCCTTTTTGAGCTACTTAGTAATCACTATATTAAAAACAAAGAAAAAAAAGTCTTTGCTCTCCTTCAATTCACAAGACTAGTTACTAGTCTTCAGTAGAGGCCAAAATGAGAGGCACATGCAGCTGTGAGTTCCAGCTGGGGTGGAGACTTCCCAGAGCAGCAAAGATGTCAGTAACTGCAGCACCACTGAGGAGGCACTGATACTATCAGTATATAAAAAGAAGCAGTTAAGTCCTCTTTCACCCAATTTGTTCTTATAAATTGTTTACTATTGTTAAAGTAAACAGGTTTTCAGATAAGCTTTCTGTCAGAGGTAAAGTGAGTAGTCTTGGGAGGCAGCTGAGGGGTTTTTTTAAGGTAATTTGATATAAGCTACTTTTCCTGAAAGATACTGGTTTTTAGTGGCAGAGAGAAAGTTGGCCGCCTGTTTGCAGGCAGTCAAAAAAGAGTGGTAGAACTCAGCCTCCTGCGTGTCCATAATTAGCATTAATTGCTCTGTGCAAATGAAATGGCCATCCTCACACTATTTCCTAGCTATCCTGCACAATCATTTCAGTTTTGTTTTTTAATGAGACCCTCCAATAGGTAGTACAATATGAATGTATTGACATCAGTGAATATGCCACAGGTATGTGTTTTGTGTTATACAAGTAGTATAGCTTTATGGCTGCAGGCTCAGGTCTTCCCACTGGGAGCAACTTCCCAAGTATATGGCTTCAGAAACTCAACAGATGCATAGTGTAAGTTTAAAGGAGTACATTTTAAAGGGAACTGGGCACCTTAAAATTGAAATAATCTAGAAAAAAAATTACTGAAGACTAGGTAAAACTGCTTATGTTATTTCTTTTATGCTTAGGAAACTGCAGGAAAATTCAGCAGGATCAACCTGTGGTACACCTGTCATGGTACTGGTCAGTCAAATCCCATCCTTGCTCTAAAACATAAATATATAACCATGGTTTGAAATTAATCAGTAAGTGTAATGACATAGTTAACTTAGGCTGCTCTTCAAAGATAGAGCCAGAGTCTACTGTTTCATGTTCCAGTGCTAATCCTGTTTACCTCAATAAATTTGCATCACAGAAAATAATAAAATAGTTCAATCCAACTAGCACAAATCCCAGAGTCAGTGTGTATGTGCAGGATCTGTTTAGCTCCAGAAAAGTGCTTCAAAGCCAGAGCATGACTTTTAGAAGTACTGACATGCACCTCCACCCATCCCTTCAAAAACTCTTACTCAAAACCTAAACCTTTCACTCTGGCCTAGATGAGAGACTTTGGCTGAAGGCCCAAGTTCTTGCAGTCTGCCTAAACCAGGCTTGGGTGGACCCTGAAATGAGATACCCTCTCATTTTCCCTCATAAAGTCCCTCTCTTTTCATTACAAAGGCAATGGTTTAAAGATAAGCACTGAAAAAGAAAGAAAATTAAGAGAATTGTATTCAAGCTGACTGTTAGGAACTTAAGAAAGGATAAGCGTTGAGGAATGAAAAAATGAACATTACGTCTTTAGAATAATGGAGTAAACTGAGAAAATTACTTGCATCGTCTCCAATGCATTTAGCAGCTTCTGCTCTCAGTAGCTTTCCTGAGAGAGGCTGTATCTTGTGAGGTGCTCCATACGTCTTTAGCAAAACTATGTGCCATCTGAAACACTTATGGTAAATGGTCATATGCCAACTATTGTGATGTCTTATCTTGATGTCCAAGTGAAATTGCACAATGACCAAGAATGGAAATAAATAGACATTTAAAAGTATTTGTGCTCTTAATGACATGCTTGTGCAAGTCCATGATTCCTTGAGCTATGGCACTGTTTTCAAAAACACCGATTCCCAGTGACACCCCTCCCCTTGACTGCACCTACAGCCATCAGACCAGCAGCTTTGCAAGCATCTTCAATACTAGAGTGTGACCCAAGGGACTCTTGTCCCTTGTTGCCCCCAGGGAAGAAAGTGTGCTCCTAATGAAGCAGCACAGACAAAGCCCTAGAGCTTGTGCCCATCACAGGGTTACAGTCAGAGAACAGCAAAACCAGGACTAGCCCAGGCTACAGCCAAGGGTGACCCCAGCACCAACCATGCCCTCACCAGCAAGGCGAGATCCCACAGAGTCTGTAGCAGGGACTATCCACAGCCCCCAACATAAGGGAGGAACCAGGGCCAGTGACCACCCAGGGGCTCCAGTCAAGAGCAAAAGGAGATGGAGATAAGCTGCAGGACTCAAGTCACCTACAGAGTAGGTCTGAGATCCATTGTGAAGGTAGGGCTGGAGATGATCACACCTACAACATAGGACAGGACTGAGTGCCCACTCGTGCCCTCACAGAGAGCCCCTGGGCAGAGGAAATGTGGGTGAGCATCCTAGGTGAGGCCACCTGGGGCCACTAAGGCCTATCAGTGCCCTAGATGTGCTGACACTTACCTCATATGACCCTGATTCCAGGAGAAAGCCTTTCACTGTGTTATGGGAAGATTCTACCTGAGAGAGCAGGAGCAAGCCAGAAGGAGAGCAGACCAAGCCGTCAACCCAGCTCTCTTCATTGATGGATCCTAAGCACACGGGCCCAGAGAGGCCAGATCTTGTTTGCAAGGACTCATTAAGGGTTGTCCTAAGACCAGCTGATACCAGTAAGGCTTCACAATCCCTGTTGTCGACAGCTCATTCACATAATTCATGGCTGCCTGCAATTATCTGTGGGAGCTTTGGAGGCCATGAAGGAGGTTCCACATGGGCAGGCACTTAATGAACAGATTGGATTATAAACACTAGCTAATCTTTCCCACATGTACACCTGAAGAATATCACAAGTGACAGCTGTTTAAATTTCCAAGGAAATTAATGATTCCTAAAGAGGCAAAGCTTATCAAGGCTTTGACTGGGGCTGATAACAGACAACCTCCAAAGGGCAAATTGTTTATAATAGTCTATAAGTGCCTCATTCTATGGGTTCATCTTGGAAACTTTTATTGACATGGTCCCTTTTATTAATGTTTGTGCTGGCAAGGACTAGAACAGCTTGGTTCAATCTACTGATGATATTGGGCTACTAAGGCCTCTAATGAGCACCTTGTATCTTCAGGTCACGGTCAGTTTAAAATGATTGGTACTGGGACCAGAATGCCATGGGCTCATCTGAACCCTACGAGATGGCTGCATTGCGCCTACCCACGCGTTGCTCACATCCTTGTGGGGCCCATCTGAGAGACTGCTGAAACATTAACTTGTGTGTGGCGAGTCATTTGCTGCATTCACTGTCTTGAGATTTGGGCGTTCAAGGCAGGTGGTGGGAAGAGGGCAATCAATACAGGTTTAGTGTGAGACCTAACACCTTTTCCTAACAGACTTCGTATGGAAAAAGAAAGCCCTGTCCTCTGTCCCCTTTTGCAGAAAGCCTCTACCTTTACATTAGCATAGAAACCCTCCATCCATCACTCTTCCACAGGAAGCATGTAACAGGGCATGTTCTCATTTCCAAGGGGACTTTTCAGAACCTGATTCTATTTCAAAGAAGGCATAATTAGAAAGAGAGTATCCACATCAGCCTGTGAAAGTGCCAACATGGAAAGAGCTTTATTAAACTCAGGGGGTGAAGAAAAGAGAAATAGCTACAGAAGTAATTTTCCTCAAGCTACAAGGAATGCAATTCCCATGCAGAACTGGGTCACTGTGGGATAATTTTGAAGTTCAAACTTCTCTTCCTGGTCAGTGAATGTTTCACAAATGAGCATAGATTTAATTTAAGTTCAAGACTACAGACGAAACAAATGGGCCACAAATGGTTTATAAATGTTTTCTTGCTTAAGAATAACTCTGTGATCCATCACTGAGTTCACTGCTTAAGTGTCTGGCTACAGCAAGGGACCTGTTCCTCCTGCCATGCTGGTATAAACCAGGATTGATTCATTTGAAACAAATGGATTAAGGTGATGGTTAAAGTCAGACTAAAGCAAATCAAACTAGGAGGGATCTGACTTGTGTTTTATCTAAACCCATGGTCATATTACTGTCTGAGCCATTGCACTCAATTAAGCTGGGTTTTGTATGCATGTAATATATTCTGCAAAGCAGCTCTTTCCCAGTTTATATTAATATAATTACATTGACTCTGCTTGGTGAAGATCTGACCTAGTATTTGCAAATTCCTCTGTCACTCAGCATCAAAACTATGTTGGAAGCTCTCATGACTGTATAAACAATTTTTGTATAGGTTATTTCTTCTGCCTTCTCTGACTAGCGCAGCATTTTCTCTGGGAATAAATAAGAATGAGAAGTAAACCACTGATCTTATGATTGGAATAATAAATAACAGCTATTTTAAAATACAACATTCAGGCAAAAGATCTATATACTCCTAATGCACGTGCATACACAAAAAGATTGATCATTCCCTCAGTTTTATTTTAGGACCTAGCATGATTGGGATTTTTCTTCAGATGCTGAATATCTACCACAGAGAATGTCCTATTATAGTAATAACAGTGTGATACTATATTAGAAAAGGAACTTAATTTGTAGGACGTTTGGAATCTTTGTTACTTATATTTCAAACCTGTTTGATTTCATGAGTTGAAGAAACCAAAACAGACAGCCTAAGCAGGAGATGTTGCTAGCAGGTAGGAGGACTGCTTTGCTCAAACTGACTGCTTACTAATTTGCTGCTAGATTTCTAACAAAATAAAATTCCTCAACAGCATAGGCAAAGATACAGCTGTACATTGGTCCCTTAGTGGCTAATATAGCACTTTTTAATAAACTTTTAATGCCTTTTTCCTTAAGTAACAAACCAAGAGTAAAGAACTCATACAAAATTAATGTATATGTGATGCTGGTTGGTTTAAAACAGACAAGGGAAATGCTGAAGCCACAAAGAACGAATAAGACTTTTTCCTGAGCTGCACCTTGCTTTCTCTTTCCATGATTCTTGCATCTAGTATTCCATGTTTGTCTTGAATGAGAACTTTGCCCCTCTCCCTGACCCAGGGAGACTGCACCCCAGAATTTGGAGAGAAAAAGACTGACCCACCTGTATGACAGAGTCACACTGTTATGGCAGGTAAGAGAGGAAGAACTGAGGACAGGAAGAATCACTTTCCTTCCCACAATGGCTTTGCAGCCTTGGCATTGTTATCAGTGGTATACTAGTCCTCTGTCTTAGTGAAAATAGTTTTATAATACCCCTATACACTATTTCTTTCCTTTAAGGACCACTGTTCAAATGCCTACGTCTGATTCTCAAGGTCAGATAGCTCTATCTGGTGAAAAAATTTCTGTGGCAGACAGCCCAACAAAAAATGCAGTGACTGCTTCTTATGGATCCCATTGAAGGCATGATTTGGGGGGCTAGGGAGGGGAGGGAAGAATCAACAAAACCTTTTTCTTACTGGACCTCAATTTTGTTCAAATGGGCGAAGAGAATTTACAAGACTATGTGCAACAGCGCCATCTGATGGGCTTAGTCAAAAGGGTAGACAAGATGATGAGGTGATCTGCAGGCCTGGCAAGCTACCCTCAGTCCTAAGCAAAATGAAGTGACTAGTACTGGTTGTGAGAAAAAGAAGGTGCTCTCCAAGGGCTTCTTATTTGCATAGGCTTTTCCCGTGAGCTTATCTCAAACTATTTTTTAAAATAATGTTATGGGGCTTTTTGATAAAAGTGATAGGGTTAAAATAATTTCTATGATGGGATATTTGATTTAGTACTGTGGAACATTTTGATTGAGGCCCTACAGCTATGAAACATTACAGGTCAAGTTCAATGCACTAATCACTTCAAGTGAAATTTCAAAGCTGGAAGCAATACAGGGGAGATGAACATTCAGATGTCTCACAAAAAGCTGATGTTTCCCAGGGACAAACTGCAGAGCTATGCAGGATAACCAAAAAGGAAAGGATATGTTATATAATTGCATAGCATCAGCATTTATATGTTGATATTCCTTTGACAATGTAGACATCTGTGGGCTTCATCTTTGCAGAATACATTGCCCTGAAATAGTTCCTAGAAATTTGTAGGATGAAGTTAACACAGGGTTGTTTTGGGGTTTTTTTTAATCAAATTCATTCTTCTCCAAGACCCCAGTCAAGTGATTTTGTTTTGGAGAATGAGGCAGGTTTATTACACATTAAAATAAATGTAGAAATGAGGCTTCTGAGTTTCAGACATGAGTTCTAAGTGCTTGGTGACTACTAGACTGCCTTCCCCCTTATTCTTATAGTGCATGAAATCGTTCTTATTATGTTATTAATTTTGAAAAGATTGCTCTTCTTAAATCAATTCTAAATGCAAAAGTGAGCTTTTTATTCATTTGCATCTTCATTACTATATTACAGTATAGGTAAAACAAACTGATTTCCTCAGATCTGAATTCATATGAACATGCAGAAGTACACAGCAAAATTTATTTAATTTGCTGCAGAGAAATAACAAGAGCCATCCCTGGCCACTGAAATCAGTTCATGGCCCTGTAATGTAAACAGTTTTTATCAACGAGCCAGGAGAAAACCTTAAATCATTATTTATATAATCTCTAAATAATACAAATAGTGGTAAAATATATAAATACTGGAAATATATATAAATATTGGAAAAAAAGGACTTTTGAAACAGACTTGGACTATTTTGGTAAGTAGGGCTCAAATGGGTGTTATATTGTTCAGCATGGGTAAATGAAATACTTGGGGAAAACATACTACGTCTTTTTAGAAGTCACTTTACCTTCAACAAGGAGACTACTAAAAATGTTTGGAGATTATAGAGTTGGCTTCTTTTGTGTTTGTTGTCAGCTTCCTTCTTAACACTAACAGACATAAATCATGACTTTTTTATTCCACAAATTCATTAGTCTTGGAAAGCAAAAGCAGTACTGGACCACTGTCACGCAAAAATTATTTTTTCCAGAGACAAAATATAGTATGAAAAATTTTGCTGTAGCTCTTGATTTTCTTTACAGTTCTAACTCCTGTCTAGGGAATGTTCGTGGAGGAAAGCCCTGTTCCAACATCTGTCTCAGACAGGGATTAGATGGATAAGATATGAAATACCACGGTCGAAAAAAGGTTTGTGTTGAACCAGGAAGGGATTGTTTCACTTATGGCTGTTTGGAGTGAGAGAAGGAAATACAGAATGATGGCAGAGGCAGGGGGAGTGGGATTGGTGATATATAGGCATCTCACACATCTCATTGCTGCTTTTGGAAAACTGAAATTGAATATGCAAACACTATGGCTGAAGCACCTTTGTAGATCTACCCACATCAGTACTTGATGTTACCAGAAGAACAGTCAGTTCTATGCCAAAAGCTTTAATAATCCTAATTCATAGTTCACTTCATGCTGGTACCTGGAGGTAGATACTGATAGAGCATTTAGATTCTGTCGTTTACACAGTGGCTCTTATTAAATCCAGGAGCTATTTTTTGGTGAAGGTGTAGCTGGCAAGCTCAGGTAACCAGGGTTTGGGTGTTTTTTGTGTCTTGTGTTATGTGGGCAGTGTAGTTGTGAACTGAAGAGGACCAAATCCAAATGTCCTCAGCTGACATAGTAGAGACCATGGCTAGAAAACACCAGTGCTTGCTGTGAGTGGAGCCACATTGCTGTAGCAGGTCACAGAGGCATAACACATGGTGCCATGTTTTTAGCTTCATGATCTGAGAAAAGGTAAGAAGCAAATGCACAGCCCCATAGCTCTGCTTTTATCTGCTTTTGCTATTGATCCCTAAGTCCTATGGGAGCCACTCATTCCACAGTGAGTGACTGATATTTAAATTGATGTTTACCATTTAATCTTCTGGCTGGTACCTCCTTTGTCAGTAATTCTAGACCTGTTTATAGGCTACAAGGCAAGATGGAAATGTGAACTCCAGCCAGTAACATTATCAGAGTTGCTCTAAACCTGCTAAATCAATAAAACCAGAGGCGAGGGTTCATAAATCTTTCTGTGTATATATAGCTGCTGTGATCCAGCTCCTTCTGTGAGCCTGCATGTGGCCTCCAAATAGAGTTCCTGGCAGTTCATCCTTCTGGTCTAGAGGTACATCCGTGATAAAGCAGATTTAATGGGGAAGACCTCGCAGTGGAATAACATAAGCTGTATGTTTTCTTTTTTCTCTCTCACCAAAAAGCTAATATTCAGTTTCTGTCTTGTCCAAGTCAGATTAGCTTCCCGTAACAGCACTCACCCATAACAGTCTCCAGTATTCTCCTTCATGACAAATTGAGCTCCATGAACTAGAACACTTTCTTTTGGAGCTGGCTGCAACGGATGCTGGAAGAGCCTTGAGCATTTGCATTTGGAAAGGGGCAAAGCTATGTATTTATATTCTAGCTTTCTGCCTGCATGTCTGAGTGTATATGTAATCTAATGCCAAACTAGAAAGTTCATATATGAATTGAAAAACTAATGTAATCTGCAGTGCATATGGAAAGGAACAGTTTCATTTATGGAGCATGACCTGCAGTGGTATCTGTAGTCCTTTGGTTTTGTTAGCCAAGAGGAAAAGAATCCTTGTTATTTTTTGTTTGTGAAGAATCAATATTTTTAGCAGTTTCTCAGTAGAAATATTATATCTTGTACTTTATTAACATTTTTATTTTTTTTAAATCTATTGGGTTACATTTAAAGAGAAGGCATTAGCTTATTTTTTAATGTTGTATCCTTTATTTTTAGCTTTTCTAGTGATAAATGCAGTGTTTTGCTGCATACTTAGCCTAAGTTCTAATGTTTCATGGGAGCTTTCAAAACAAAAAGAATTCTTCTGAAATAGAGGAAGGAGTGAAATAAAAACTTAACAAGGTTTCAAATGTATCAGAAGCAAGAAGCATGGCAAAGAGTCTGTAGAGTCAACAGATTCAGCTGTAAAAGAAGTTTTCCAGAAAGATAAGGTCATTAAAGAAAAACGAAATTAAATCTTTACTTGGTAGGGGAGGTTCCCACCACAGCTTTTCTTTATAGAGGACTAAGTCTGATGGACTGTTTCAAACTGCAATGTCAGAAGAGAATTTTGAATAAAATTGATCAAATGAGAAGCTGGAAATCAGAAGGACCAGATGGTGTTCATACAGGTTTTCTGAAGGATCACACATGCCAGTGTGAAAATGTTATGTGTACTCTGTCACTTAAAATCAGTCTCATTCCTAGAGAAACAGAATGCAACAAATGTGATACCATTTTTAAGCCATCAGGAAAGATTTGCCGAAGTATAGATCAATGTCTCACTTCCATATAGAGGAATCTATGGGAAGTATAATAAAAGCTATACTTAATAGCCACATGGAAAGATTTGATTTAGTAAGGAAGTCTCCAAACTGCTTTTCTTAGTGAAAGTCAAGCTCAAATATTAAACATTTCTTTAAATTAGTGAGGATGCAAAGAGCTTTCCAGCAGGGTCTGCTCTATATTCCAGGCACAGGGAACAGAGGGGAAAATGAAAACTTCATTAAGCCACTGAATGAATCCATGTTGAGTGCTGCATGCAGGTCTAACCCTTGCATATCAAAGCGTGTAGTAGTCTTAAAAAACATATGGAGAGAGAAAGCGTGTTAGCACAGGAAAACTATGAAGAACGGACAGATATCTTCTGAGACTGAAACATCACTGGGAGTCAGAGTCATTTTATTGGAAAAAGCAATTTCAGATTACTGATGACAGGAAAAGAGGAATCTTTAAAGTCTTATAAAAATGTCATGGAACACACATGCAAACTTTAGAGACAAATAAATTGCCATCTGTTTCAATCTTTTATTGTGTTTGCACTTAAAACAGAATCATCAGAACCAAAAAATGTCCCGTGGTTCTCTTGAGCAGTGAAGAAGGGATTACTTTCCTTAGTGTAGCAAAGGGCTACTATTGAGTAGAGTTTGAAGGTAGTTACTGAATACCTTTTGTGGAAGGAAAAGGCAACAACTCTTCTTCAAATGGAGAGGAAACGAAAGTCTGAAGTTAGGAAGAGTTACAACTTTGGTGAGAATGGCTGGTTTAACCAAGACTTTTATTCTGCACCACTTTTAGCACTTGTTTCTCACATTTCCCTCTCTGTGCTTCAGGATTATCTTCTGCAAAATCTGGTTCTTGCAGACTCAAGGAACCACCTGGGAGGGTTCAGTGCATTTGGGGTATTCAGGCACGGAATAGGGAATGGGAGTGGGTGGATCTTTGTTAGTTCAAAGGAATTGATCCCATGTGTGAAAGAAGAATACTCATCTGCAGTGTAGGCAATATCTGGGCAAATCCAGAATTCCTAGGTCTGTTTCCCCGGTGTTGAAAATTATGACACTCATGGACATATTTTCTAAAATGCTAAAATCCTGTAATCAGTTTTCATGGTGTTTAAAAGCATCCATGGGTGCCAGGGGAATGGAATAATAGCACCCACATTACTAAAAGGAATTATATTTGTGGCATTATCAGGTATGATTACTCTTCCTTTCGTTTTGTCTCTTTTTTTTAAATTATTTTTTTTATTTATATACATGGGTAAGGACCTGTCTGTATTGCCTAGGGGATTTGGGTTTTTTAATGGCATTATAACAAATATTTACAAGCAATACTGCAACAGGCAATTTTAGAACTGCAGCCTGCCCTCCTCTTCCAGTGTTTTATGTGACCTCTTTTGTAAATGGGTCTTTTAATCTGTCACAAGTGTTGTGACTATAATAATTACTTTCTAAAACAAACCTGTTTATAGCTAATGTCTCAAAACCGTAGCAGACATACAAGCACACAAGCACTCGTAACACCACAGGCCACATTACAACAAGAAATTATAAATTTTCCTTTCCCTATTCTTGTGCACCAGAAAGCACCTCTTTTTATGTGCTCCATTCCCCCTGACATCTACAGCAAATATGTGCACAAGAGGTGGGTGTCCTGGTAATATTTCTAAACCTTTCACTTCAGAGAACGAGTCATTTGGGGTGTTTTCTTAGCAAAAGGAAAAGCAAGTAGGATCTCATCTTGATTAAAACCCTCTGACTTTTGCTAAATTATATTTGCCATACAGGAAGGGTGTAGGAGGGAGGAAAAGAATTGAAAAACTCCAGTCTTGTGTCAATTATCAAGTGTTTTAAATTTAGAGATTTTCCCATCAACCAGAAACTAAATCCATTTGTTTTTTGCCAGAGAAAATGGGTGAAGATGCCATTTCTAAAGTGTGTAAAGACTTTGTGGTTCATTTCACAATAATATTTGTTGAACTTTTGTGGCACACTTTCAGAGGAAGCAGGACGGGGCTGTGTTAGTCATGATTCGCTAAATAGTACGTCCTAATCCTTCCTAGTTTTTGTTTATTCATGCCTTGCAGTGGGATTTACAGTGTTAGCTCATGGAAAGAAAAAGAAAATCCCAGCAGCTAGTGGAATGCAGCCTTCCAGTCCACTGCTTGGAGGCAGGTTTGGGTATTTCTGTCAGGAGGAGTTGCTTCAATTCTTACAGAAACTCAAATGCACAGGGAATGGGGAAAAGGAGCAGAAATAGTTGGTCTGCTTCTCAGATGACAGTATGTGAGACTGGGAAGACCAAGCTCCAAATGACCAGATGACCTGGAAATCAGAAGTGCAGCTTGGCAGGGCAAGCTGCACCTTTCTCCTGAGAGGTCTTCACATCCCTGCCCACTGGTGCTGACAAACAAAACTGCAGTCAGGTATAGGCCGTCTAGCTTCAGGTGCCTCAGGGCACCTTCAAGCAATGTCACATTGAGGGGGAGAGTGCAAGCTGTGCTGAAAGTGTCCCCATGAGCTCTACCTCCCAACTCATGAAGTTGTTTCAAAGGTTGCTTTCATTCTTTGTCTCTTCAGGCTGAGCAGACTGATAAGAGAACTTCTCTTATTTTTTCTCACCTGCTCTGAAAAAGGATCTCTTCTTGAGGAGAGGCCCTTCTGTCAGAAGAGGGTGTCTTCTCTTTGTTCTGTTTCCTCTTGACCTGCACTGGCCATACCCTTGGTGAAGCTGGAGGAGGGAGCTGAGTCACTGCTGTGGGTGGTGAAGCCCTGTCCCACTGGAGGAGAGCAGGGGTGGAGGGATGGCAAACAAGGGAGCAAGTGTGTTGAAATCCTTCCTGTGCTTTTCCGGTTCAGGTGATCCTGCCAGTGACAGATCTAGTCTGAACTTCAGCTACTGCTGAGGACAGCAAAGGCAAAGGGAGTGGAAAACCAAAGTCTGTGGTGCATAATGAAATCCTTATGCGCTGAAAACTCATATTTGATATGTCATAGATGAAGATGTTGACAGCCACAATCTGTGCTTTGCAGGAAAAGGTTTTGAAGGGAAAATACACTGCTTTGCAAATGCTGGCACAGAGCTGACATGGGACTGCAAAGCGCTGGGTCTGTTCAGTGACGGCTCCTGGTACAAAGGAAGAAATAATTTCTTTTTTTTTTTTTATTTTTTTGGTGCCCAGTTGTTGAGTATGTGGAACAAGAATCGCAGCATTCGAGAAGGTTGTATTTCTGTTCCTCAGCTTGTCATGGACTTGGGGTGTGAAGTTATGCAAGTCTGCTCTGTTCTGGGCACCTTGGTTTCTTCATCTCAATTCTTTGCATCTCTTGGGTAACTAGGTATCAAATATTAATTCAAGCCACTTGATGCCATTTCTAGTCTTGGTCAGTCAGTCCTTAGGAAAAGTCACAGGTTTAGCAAATCTCTCCCTGCCAGTGAAAATGCATTTTCCTACACAAATTAATATGAAAATGATGGTGGTGAGACTCCTCAAACTGGACTGACCTCAAACTGGTGTGTTCTGTGTCTGATATGTGAGAGAGGGGAGACTCCACCTGCTTCTTCCTGAACTGCTTTGAAGCAACTGAGATGACAGGACTCAAAAGCATGTATAATTCATTAGTTTAGACCTGACTGTACCTTGCAAATATTTTTCTGATCCATTTTTTGGAGGCACGTATTGTTGATTGTAACTGAGCATTTTAGCATTCATTTTGAATGGCAGTAGGATCTTCTTTTGTCTCAACTGCTCTAGCAGTCTATCCAGTTCACACATCTTTTATCAGTAGCTAATACTAAGGTAATCTAGCTTCATTATTTCTCTTTACTTATTCTTGTAATATTTGACCCAGATTTGCAGGAACCAACTTGTGAGCACAGGTTAGACAATCTTTCTCTAGGTGACATGATGTTGAGTAGCTATTCTGCTGCCCCGAACTGCAATGCATGAATTTTCACCCAAAACTAGACTGAGACCTCAAACCCAAATCTCTGAGACCCCAAAACCATACTGTTTTCATACTGTATAGAGTGGTCCATCATATCCATATGATTTTATCCCTCTTGTTCACCATATTACCAGAGGTTAACAATCACCCACACTTCCCACACTGTGTAAAGTGGTAGAGGAGATGCCTGCATCTAGCTAGTGTAGATTTTACCAATACAGGAATTCTCCTGTGTTTCTTTTGTGGATTGACCATGACACACACATCCAGCTAACACATTCACAAGTAGCTTGGCTCTACCAGCATGGATATATATTTATAGCTACAGCTATGTCTCTTGTGAGAGCTGTTGTACCAGCTTGCAGCTGCATGGCTACACCTTTGGCTGTAGTTAGGTGTACATTCCTAATGTAGTTCTTCCCTTTTGCATTTTCAGATTTCTTAAAATAATGTCCTGAAGTAATATTCCAATATGGAGGTTGCAATGAATAAGTTCCCATCTATGGTGGCACTTCCATTATGCATTACTCTGTCAGTGATTCCTCAGATCTCCCCCTTTTGTCTAACCTTCTTTTAAAAAGTAGTATGCCAATAAATCACAAGCTTTTTTTCAAATTAAATTAGATCCAGTATGAAATACATAATTTTGTACATAGGAATAAGGGTAGCATGAAATTATTCTTTTACTAAAGTTGGATCTCATTTTAGGTTGTTGGGACCACTGTGACAGTTTTTGCAATAAATTGAAATTTGTATTTGACACTACCTTGATTTAATGTAGTTTTTTATTCTCTATAGTAATCTGAGCATCATTTTTAATTCAGTAGATCAGTCTTAAGCAGTGGGAAACATTTCTTTTCAGTGCTGTCGCATTTGAGTCACAATCACAGATTTGTCTATTAACCACATTATATTCTTAGAACACAGTGGATTAAATGCAGGTAAGAATTAGGCACAGAACTCTCTAGATTATATCATGAAGTATATGTAATAAAGAACCCCTCTCCTCTCAGCACTGCCACTTCATATTTTATTCTTGAAGACATTGTCTTCCAAAACTGTGGTCTTGTCTGTTAATACCATGATGCTGAAGCCTGCTCTTATTTCTGTTGTGCTACTACTGGTGGCCTAACATGAAAAACATACAGCTCAGTTCCAGCTCAATGCCATTTATTTCAACAGTTTTACTCTCAGTTTTCTGCTGTGTAAAATGCAAACTAGAGGGACTTATATAATAATATTGTTTTCATGATAGAAGCAGCAGTTTGGGGGGATTCAGCATTAACATTGTGGTGTTTCACTCAAGGTGGTAGAAAAATGTGCATTTAAACATTTGTGTAAGTGTTCCTCATTTTTTGAGTCATTTCATACCACAAAACCTGGAATGTTTTTGGTTAGCTAAAACTTGCACAGTCCTGCACACGGTTTTGGAAATGTCTGGATTAGATGATAGCGTGGCCTGCAGTGCTTATGAAACTGCATTAATTTCTACTCCTCTCTATTCAAAATTCAGATGCTTTCAGCCATGTCTTTCCAAAATTATCTCACATTAATATCTTGTACTGTTGCTGCCAATTTATGTTCTTATGAGGAGTAAGCGGTGGATTTAATTATATAAGGACTATTTTATACTCTGGCAGATACTGTGTAAATTTTCACAGAATGGGTCAGGTTGGAAGGGACCACAGTGGGTCATCTGGTCCATCCTCCCTGCTCAAGCAGGGTCATCCCAGAGCACATGACATGGGATTGTTCTTGAATATCTCCTGTGAGAGAGACTCCACAACCTCTCTGGGCAATCTGTTCCAGTGCCCAGTCACCCACACAGTAAAGAAGTTTGTCCTCATATTCAGGTGGAATTTTCTGTGAGTGAGTTTCTACCTATTGCCTCTTGTCCTAGTGGTTAGAACCACAGAAAAGAACCTGGCTTCCCTGTCTTAACACCCTCCCTTGAGATACTTAGAGACACTGATGAGGTCCTCTCTCGGTCATCTCTTCTTGAGGCTAAACAAGCCCAGCTCCCTCAGCCTTTTCTCATAACAGAGATGCTCCAGTCCTTTAGTCATCTTGGTTACCCTGTACTGGACCCACCCAAGAACTGTTGTCCTGATAAGCCTAGAAATGGACACAGCACTCCAGATGAGACCTTATCAGGGCTGAGTAAAGGAGTAGAATCACCTCCCTGAACCTGATGGCAAAAGTCTTCCTAGTGCACCCCAGGATATCATTGGCTTGCTTAGGCCCAAGGGCACATAGCTGGCTCATAGCTTGTTGTACACCAGGACCTCGACATGCTTCTCTGCAGAGCTGCTTTCCAGCAGTTCAGCCCCCAACCTGTACTGGTGCAGGGGTTTATTCCTTCCCAGGTGCAGGGCTCTGCATTTTCCTTTGTTGAATTTCAGACAGTTCTTCCTTGCCCATCTCTCCAACCTGTCAACATCCTTTATATTTTAATTATAATCTACGATAGTGCAAATGTGTCACTAAAATTTTTTGCAGCAAAGTGAAATAATTTCCACATTAAAACAAGTATTCAAAATCATATCTCACTTTCTGTGGGAGTGTAATGGTGTAACCAGTGCTACCTACCTTCAGTTCAGCTGGTGAGATCCCACCTACCTTCCTTCAACCATTCATCCAGCTGGGAATGTATGTCCATAGGCATTTTCAATTTTAGACCTGAATTGAGAAGTATGAATACAAGGGGGAAAATTGTTGTTTTGCTAATTAGATCAGATTCATGTCTACAACTGAGACAGTAAGTTGTTGCACAAAGTTTTAATATTGGAAAATAGGCAAATATTTATTTGCCAAGTTGAAAAGAGAGGCAGAAAGTGGCAACACAAATACATTTTTTTTCTTGAATTGTTCCTACCATCCATATTTCTGGTGACATCGGTCTTTGCTCAGCAAACACATATCATTGCAGTCCCATCACCTTATGCTGAGTAATTAAAAAAACCCAACATATTCAGCTCAGCAACACCCTGCTTACAGGAGAAAAGCTTTAATTTCAGTACTTTCAACTTGGAGTGCTATTTGGAAACATTTAGCTCATAAAAAACCTTACAGTTCATGCTTTGACCTCATCATGACCTGAACATTTTGTTAGCAAAGTACCCTGTTAATGTTTTGACCAAAAGAACTAATGTACTTGGGGTTGGCTGTGTTGCCAAAGTGGTGCTTGCTCCTAAAAAGGGAAAGTTTTAATTCTATTTTCAAAAGCAATGTCTTACTCCTAACTATATATGGAAATGCCATCAATCAGTCCTGAAAACAGAGTGTGCACTGTGCAGTGCATTATAATAGCTTGGGGTCCTGTGTTCGGTGCAACAAATCTCACCGCACTGGAGTTCATAGTGGAAGTCTTTTCCTCTGTCTGTTTTCCCTCCACTAACTTGAGTAGATGTGAATATAACTCTTGTTTAATCACCAGCAATGAGGTATAAGGGAACAAGCTAATCAAAGGAGCAGATAATAAAATGCATTGCCATTCGCAAACCTATTTACAACAGAATTCCTTGACTAGGGTGGGTTTGCTGGTGTCTTTTTTAGTTAAGATGAAAACCACCTAAAGCCTTCACCCTCCACAGGTGCAACCTTCTGCTCTTGGCCTTTTTTTAAGGTAATAATAATTTAACTAAAAAATGGATTCTAAACATTATAATCGGTGCCCTATTAATACCTACCAAAGGGTTTCAGCCACCAAAAACTATGTTCTGACTCAAAGGAGTATGTTATTTAAGCTTTAGATCTATCAGGAATGCCTAAGGGTAGTTGTTTCTTAAGTAGGCAATGAGCTCAGACTCTTTGGTCTTCATGTTTATAAATAAATCCCAAGAAATCTCTGACAGATAAATTCAGCAGCAATGAAAGTAGCAATCATTTGGAAATACAGCAACAGTAATGAACAGTAATAATTAAGAGGGGTTGTATTAGACAAATTAGAACCAAACCCTAAAAAACACAGTGCATTGGGAAGTACTGGGTTGGGCAGTTATCATTTATGAACCACTTAATTGTATTTCATCTGTATCTTTTAACTTTTTGGTACGTCTTAGTCAAAACTGGAAAACAATATATACTGTGCATATTTTAGAACATTCATATTAACTCCCATTTTTCTTTTTTATTTTTTTCTTTTTTTTTTTTTTTATTTTATGAAGATCATCAAACATTTTGGTTTGGTTTTGGGCTTGATTTTTTTCATTGTCAGTTATCCAACTTACTACTGTCTCCTTCCGATGAAAATAGCAAGCACTTCTCAGTACCCTCAGAATTGCATTTTAGAAATTAGAAAAAAAGTCATAGTTGATTGGATTAATATGGAAAAGGGGGCTTCTACAAATCCCTGGTAGAAGAGTTCATGTGGAATAAAATATCAGTCAAGTACACAGGATGCAGGGGAAAAAAAAGTGAAAGAGGATAATAAATGGGAACGTTTGTGGCTTCTTAAAATATTTCCAGCTAAATGTAGAACAGCAGAGACTGTCAAAATTAGCAGTCAACATGATGTAAGTGTGTAGGATAAAATCTATTTTGTTGGTGAGGAAAAGAAGACTTTTGTAACTTACTTAGCTACAGGATATTGTTTCTGACACTTCATCAGCATGTTCTTATTAATACAAAGGCTGAACATTATTTGTGTCAGAATTGTCACTCGGAGCCCTCATTTCCCAGCAGACTTCAGCTTCTTAGTAATATACAAACTCACACAGTTATTTATATTTTGGAGTCCAAACTCTGTTTGAGGCCAGAGTAAAAGTGACAGATAAACAGAGACAGAAACCCTCTACAGAGCTCAAATTACTGAGCAGAGATTTCTAAATTTAGAGTGTTTTAGGTAGGAAGCCTGATAATTTAAGGAACAATTCACCTTATTAGAAAACAGGAGTCACAGTTAGAGGGATTTTTGTGGTCTTGACCCATCTTTCTTGAAGAGATTATCCTCTATATTTTAGAAAGTTCGGGTAATTAAAGTGTTTACAGTAAATGCTGAATATCCTGAGTTGCAGTAGGCAGATATAAAGCTTTATGAGAAAAATGGATATGTTTTAGATTTAAGCCAATCTCTGTTAACCAGGGTTTGGGGAAAATCTCCTTCAGTGAGTGTATTTTCATGAACAGTCTAGGTGATGGAAAACAGAAAGTCCTTATTAAATCTGCAGACAATAGGAAGGGTGGAGCTTCAGACATGTTGAAAAGCTCAGAGTGATGCTGAAAACTGAAGCTGCATGAAAAAAAACAGGATGGTATTCAACAAGGAAGAACACAGAGTTCTACACTTAGCCAGGAGGAATCAGCTTCTTAGATGCACGATGGGGAACAACTGCTTGGGTGGACAAGGACAGAAGAGGATCCTGGAGTTATAAAGTACTGCTGGCTGAGTATAAATCAGCCACATTATCCTGCTCTGTACAGGCCAAACACTAATCTAGGACTTATAAACACAATAAAAGATGTGAAGCAGCTTCTGTTCTACTCAGAAAATAACACCTGCTGTTCTGTTTTAGCCAGTTTTGATGTCTCCACTTCTCAATCCACCCTTGCTGTATTTTATGGGATGATCGTTACTCTAGACCTTGGATTACTTTCTTCAGAGGATGTGGAGCTGGCCAGTTTTGTTGAGGACATGCAGAATGAGTGGGGCTTCTGCCATTCCTCCATATTCTGCTGCTCTGCAGAATGCAGTGCCCCATGTATGGAACTGGGATGCTCATTTTGCATAGGTTTTTTGTGGTTGTTTTTTGTTTTTGTGGGTTTTGTTTTGGTTTGGTTTTTGTGTGTGTGTGTTGTTTTTTTTGGTTGGTTGGTTGAGGGTTTTTTTCAGTTTTCTTTTTCATTTGAGGAGTTAACCCAAACATTAGATCAGACCCTAGTTTAGAAATGTTTCTGTTCCTAGTTTCTCCAAAACTGTAGGCTCACCTCTGAGTCCTTCAGATAGGAGAATGCCATATCACATTTCTACTGTTCTTACCTTGGCAGTTCTGCCACACTGCCAGGTCAAACATCCATGGGGCAGAAGGGAATACAGAGGAAGGGATAAAAGGTCAGGTCTCCAAGTATTGCACATAACTCATTGAGGAGAATGAAGAACTTTTACGTTCATAATTTTACTTGAGTTCGGGCCAGTCAGTAAGCATTCTTATTCTGAAAAATATTCTGAACAGCTATTGAAATCTCACATTTTCTTTTGCTGTCTTTTAGAACCCTTCCTTAGATTTTGGTTTTTTCTAATTTGTTTCTTATGAGAACAAAGACATTTACTTGGTCTGACTTAATTTTTCTTTATTCTGTAAACTGTATGCCTTTCAGAAAGCAGGCACTCACTAGTCACAAATGAATTATCATAGATTGCATGGGGAATGGCCTTGTGAGGAAAAGCAGCCACTGCTGAAGTCCAATATTCCCCTTTTGCCTACAAGACTTGAAACTTTGATATTGCTATTGAAAGCTAATAACAACACTAGTTTTGGTTCCACCCTTCAGACAACACACCACCTCCCTCAAGTGGTCAGCAAAGTTGGGATTGTTTTTTCTGCTTCAAGGGCTGTTTTCTGGCACTGCCCAAAGAATGTGTTAAAGAACACATTTTTTATAAACAACATTAATAGATCAAGTTTAAACCATTCCACAAAGAAGTTGTATTTTGAATGGTAGAGATAACAATCCCATAGAAACAAGCACTTAGCTGGCATCACTTGGGCACTCTAGGCTTTTGATGAGAAGAAAACCAAAATAGCTGCTTTTTTGTGGATGGGCTCTAATAGCTTTCTGCCTTTGGTTACAGGCATTCAGTTACGGTCACTGCCATGGCAGGGATTGTATAAGCGTATAAGGTAATCAAAACAGTGGCACATTTGAAAAAGCAGCACTGTTAATTCTGATGGCTTACTCAAATCCTCATTGGAATAATTGCAGTTTTCTTCTTTTGTTCAAAATGTTTCATTTAGAACCAGTTCTTTTGTAATTTGCTGCTTAGTATGTGCTTGCAGAAAAAACTGAAACAATGCAGAGGAAGAGATCACTGGAACTCAAACCAGAATTACAAATATTAAAAAATAGCAATAATGATAGTAAGAATAAAAGAAGAGAGGAAATCTAAAGCTCCACACACCAGGAAGCAACACAGGCATCACTGCCAGGATTCAGAATAAAATTCTCTCATGGAACAGTGTACTATAGAAGTACCTTCCAGGCAGACATGCACTCAACACATGAAACAATGCCTTTATATGTACGCTGGTATCCAGCATGGCAGCGGGTAAAGACATTCCTGGTCATGCAGCCAAATCATACTCATGTACACATCACTGGAGACCCGTGAAAATCTGCAGCTGTTATCCAGGATGAAACCAAACATTCACACAGATCACTACTCCTCTGTCAGTGCCCAAACACTGTGATTTTCACCATTACTTCATATGAGCAAAGACTGATAGCAAACACAAAAGGAAAGCAGTTCAGGTAGAACTGGGTGAGCAATGTAGACTCAAGAACATCATAGAAAATATTCTAATTTATAGTCTCACAAAGAAATGCCTAAATAAATCTATCTAACAGAAGACTACACAACACAGAGGTTTAGAGGGGTGGCAAAAAATCTCAGTGACCAAGCAGTTAAATTAGTACAGGAAACCCAATCCTCATTTTAAGGCCTAAGTCAGTCCTCAGCAGGAGTCAAGAATAAATTTGTGAAGTATGACACATATAGCCAAGTATATTATAAGCACTACTCTTGCTATAGGCAATGTTCTGTTCTAGGAAGTAATTTCTGTGTTTCTTTTGCTGCGTAAAAGTGCAATCAGGTAGCTCCAACCACTTCTTTTAACAAAAGCCTGCTAATTAAAGCAACACTATCCAGCCTCCTTCTTGATATTAATGAAGTGCCAGAGGAAGGAAGCGTTAAGCATTTATTTTCCTCTCAGAGCATCTAATATCCCACACTACAGCCAGTGGAAAAACGTTAATGCATTTCCTGACTAACAAAAGAAAAAGGAGAGAGAGAACATATTTATCACAAAAGCTTGAAATACAAAGTTTCTTTTAGCAATCCGTCACAATGCTGTTGAAAGGATAATGTCCTATACATATTTGAAAGAAACATAAGTGGTATGAAAAAAGGTCCTTCTTGCCTTACTACAGTACCAGAGTGGTTTAGGTTGGCTGTTGCAGATCCATGAAATACATGGCCAGATCAGACTGTACACAGTTTGCAGGTGTTGTGACAGAGGCACAGCTAAAGACAACAGCTTGTAGTACAGATGTGAAGAGGTAGAGAGGACGAAGATGACTTTGAATAACTTTCAAAGTCATCATTGCTACCTTTATGTGATTGACGTGCAACTACAACCCTCATCCATTTGTCTACTATTTTCCCTTATTCTGTGGTTCCACCTCAAGCTGCCTTTCATTCACTCTCGTGTCTGAGAAGCCTTTAGAAAGAAAAGAGATTCTTTGGTACCAGACGTGAGCCAAACCAAGCTCCCGCCTCTAAATATCCCTGAAGTTTAAAATTGCTTGACATTTAAACTTATATTTAGGTCCAAATTTGGCTATTTGAGGTCATATTCACACCTTTTCATTTAAAACAATAGCAATGTCTGATTCCCCCAACTTTTTTCACTTCAGCCTTTTGAGTCATGGTCAAGTTGGCTTACCGGAGGCCCTGGTAACTTAACATACACATCCCATTCCCCCGCCTCTTTACTTCATAATCTTCTAGAGATGAAATTCAAGATTGCCCGCTAATTATAACAGGATAGCTTCTCAGACAGATGACTTTCCAAGTAACCTTCTCATTCCACTCATATTCGGGGAATGAAAAAGTATGCCAGAGTGTTATGTGATGACGGATGAGGGCCAAGATTACAATTTAAGTTTGTGACCTGGCACACAGATGGAAACAGAGAGTATGATTCAGTGGTTTTTGCAGCATTAATCCCTACTAAAGAGTGGCTCTGCCAAGGTAAACGTGACATTTTAAATGAAACTGCTTTGCATACACTGCATGGAACCTGAGATCCCACTTTTGTACTGCGGTTTCCTTCTAAAATGTAGCTACTGCCTGACAGGGCAGAGTAAGTGTGCAGTCTGGGCTCCCCTGTGCTAAGAGTGTTTGGTCTGCTTTCACAAATGGCAGTGATGAGCAGACGGTGCTAAAGGAGTGAGACAGATGTTATTTGAACATGTACATTCCCAAGGCTGAGAAGAGGACCAAAAATAAAGGTTGGATCCCACTTTCCTTCCCCACCCAGGCAACTCCCAAGCAACAAAATCCAAATTAGGCCCCACATTTGTAATAACATCACATTTCCTGGTAAATCAATCATTAATCTCCAGACCTAGGAAAGGCAATACATCTCTTTGTTATGTCCACAACTACACTGAGATTTTAGCACAGGGAACAGTTTCCTCTTTCACCTCACCATTGTTTCCTTTGTGCTCTTTTTAAAAATTAAATATTGACTTTAAACAAAGAGGAAGAGAAGGAATACAAGCCATTTAGTTCTCTTTATAGCACCAATCCGACCCAGCACAAAAAACTAGCCTCTGCTTATTAGCAAAATCTATTATGAGCCTCTACTATTAGCCAAAATCTATGAGGTTTATCCAAGAGGTTAAGGGTACTGAACCAAAGCCTGATACCTCCAAATGAACCTCTCTGTACCAGTGTGGCAGGAACAGCAACAGTTTTCCTCAGGCACAACCACACCAAAATACCTCACATGCAGTAGACTGAGCTGTACCATAAAATACAGCTCATCTCCCTGCTCCCCTGCTCTCCCAAAGACTCTGCTGTGAGAGTGAAATTATGAGATTTATATAGACTAAGAGCAAGTCATTTGACCCAAACACCCAATAGTCCCCATATATCATCAAAGTCATCGTAATTTCTGTCACTGGTCAGACCTGGAGTTAAAGGTACAACCTGAGTAGTGTATAAATTTACATGTCTCCAAACACTGCACAAGCCTGGGAATAGAGCACAGAGAAACTAGAGAAACACAGCTAACAAGGATTTCCTCAACATGCTCATCTCTGCCTGGAGAGAACAAAAAGCACCTAAGAATTCCTGTGTCTTAACTCTCATCCATGTCCAGCCACTTTCCTTCACTCAGACATAGTTTATATGTAAATAGGTGAAAATTCGAAGCCCCAGTAAAGTCAGACAATGTGATGGACTCTGGGACCGAGAATCAGAAGAGCAAGATGCTATTCAGGAACTTGCAAGTAGCAATCCCTTGCTCAGATTTACCTTACCCACATGTACAATTTTTTGAGTATTATCTTTTGAGCCTTCTCAGGAGCTCCCCTGCCTCATCTCCTAGGCCCTGTCAGAAAGCAAAGGAAGATTTCTATTTATCTTTGAGACTGTGACTGTCAGAGTGGCCCATTGTTAAGATTCAGGTATTGTTAAGACTCTCAGGTAGGTGGTTTGTCTTCAAAACCAGTTTATTATGCTCTACTATGACCACAATGAAAGACAGTCCAGTCTTCACATGCCTCCTCCACATACACGCACGCACATATGCACGTGCACGCACGCATCCTCTCCCCTGTGACTGTCTCTGCTGGGCAATGTGATTTATCCTAAGATAAGAACACTAGGTGGGAACTGCAGGAAGAACTATCTGGATGCTCGTGTAATGAATGCATTCCAGACATGGAGGAGCTGTGATGACTGTGATTGGCTTTGGTACACATCAGCCTGCTAAAGGGTATAAAATGCTGCTGGAGGCTGGGCCAGGAGGGCAAACTGGTGTCCCAAGACTGCAGGCAGCTTTCAGGTGGGTTCACACATACACACATACCTATTTCCAGGCAGAGATACCTGCAGGGTGCATTCAGCCTGAAGACAGGGAGCACTCACTTTTGGATGGGTGAGTAGAAGTGCCCAAGGTCACAAATGGAAGTTAAATCCTGAAGTAGCTCCATGGGTGCATTGTTGCTTTGCAGTTGTGCATTCTGCAAGGCCAAAAGCTGTAAACCTGTACATTTCAAGCTGAACCTGTGTATATTATAGCCCTGTCCTGCTTATATTGTATACTCCATTGGTGATATTTAAATACTGTATTAACAATAAATCTAATCATAATCATCCATATAATCAGTGTCATACTTTTTACAACCGAGAGTTTTCTCTCTACTACTTTGCCACATGTACTTAATATGTAGGTCTGAAAACAACCGAAGTATTAATTTTTACATTTATTTGTTTAATTCGAGCCAGAACAAGGCTCTTTCAATCATCTATTTCATCTCAGACTAGTAGTGAAAATGCTGTCACTTGGGCTTTTCAACCTTACAACGTTAACAGGAAAAACAGGGTTGAGAAATTCTTTCTCTTGCAGAAAAGAATGAGTAGGGAAATGGCAAAACAGTTAATAAATAAATATATATCAGAAATGTTTGAAAAACGTGATTTTCCATTCACTTGTCTTAAAAATATTTTGAAGGACAGGAAAGGAAATAATACCATGAATTTTCCTAGTAAATAGGTGTGAAATGGGCCCTTCCTTACATAACAGAGCTGACAGGGAGGTTGAGTATCTGCCTTCACCATCCTAAATATTTTAGCTTAGCCACCACTTCTTTCCTCCTCTAGGTTCCCCAGTAAATACATCCCTGACCAGCTGTATGCAAGTACCACATAGCAGAGATAGCACAGATTTCTGATCTTTTCAGCAAGATCAGCTTGGACTTCAACCACATTTCTAGGCAACCAGACATAGCATCCTCTCTCATGGAGCTATAAACTTTTCCTAATGCGGTGGAATCTTCTACTATTTAAATAATTTTTTCCAGAGCATAATTTAAACAGGATTGACCATAATTACATATATTTTGGAAACTGGAAAAAATGTATGATACGAAATGGATGTTTCTTGCTTTCCATCAACTGATTTTGACGTCTCAAAAACTTTGAAAATTTTTCTTTTACTGATCACATCTTTTTGATATTAGAAGTTAAATCACAGGCGTTTACAAGTCAACAAGTCTAGCACATTTTCTTCTCTATACAACAACACAGTATTGTATTGCAGGAGTTGCAATAGGACAAAGGGTAATCGGTTTAAACTAAAAGTAAATTTAGATCAGATATAAGGATGATTTCTTTTACAATGAGAGTGGTGCAACACTGAAACAGGCTGCCCAGAGAGATGATAGATACCCCATCCCTGGAAGCATTTAAGGCCAGGTTGGATGATGATTTGAACAACCTGGTCTACTGAAACATATCCCTGCCCATGGCATTGGAGTTGGAATTAACTGACCTTTAATAGTTACTTCCAGCCTAACCTACTTTGTGACCCTATGAGTCTATCTATCTTTAGAGGAGAAGTGCAGACAAAAATGAGATGAAAATTAACTGGTGACAAAAAGAAATAGTACAGAGTGATTGAAAAAAAAAAAAAAAAAAAGAGAGAGGAAAAAATACACAGGGACACAGAAACACATCTACATGTTTCTCCTTAACTACCAGCAGATCACTGTGTCTTAAGAATACTTCACATTGGAAGGAGGGAGAGACTGAAAGCAGCTTTGAAATGTTGTTAGCTGTAAAAGATATCCAAGACACCCTGAGCTCATTACTCCCTAAACATTTATGCAAAGATAGAAAGAAATTAAAACACGTTGTAACACAAGAAGATTATTTCAGTTGGTGAAGCTATTAACTTTGTAAACATTAAGACAGATATTTAAAACTTTTGGACTGTGCATTAGCACTTCTTTTAACTGACTAGTTACACAGGAACTTCAGAAGCAAATTATACATCAATAACACTTAGGATCAGATTTAACCATTTTTTATTGATATAACAGCCCAGAAGATTCACAGGTCGCTTATAATTTTTATTTCCAAGGAAAGGAAAACAAGAAAGTTGTGAATAAAAGCCCTGCCAGCATTCAAACAAGGAGAAATGTAACCAAAGTAGTGGAAATCAGAAACCACATGTTGTGTGGAGTTGCTGGCATACAGAAATAGGTCTCCAAAGAATGTGCTGCTGCTTTTTAAACTAAGAAGAACTCTTATGTGGGTTCCTGATGGACTAAAACAGTAACAACTGCTCCTAGGGACTGGAGCACTTCAGGATGGCATCCTGAGCAGAGCTGCCTGTGAAATTCTGCAGATGATCAGGGTGGCATCCTGTTCTTCAAATCTTACCTGCAGGCACAAGCAGGTTTACACAAATGCTAATCCATTCCTCCTTCCAATGTTTAACCCAGATTCATTTGTTCCTTTATAAATGTTCTTTGAGCATTTCCATCTTTATTCCCTTTATATCCAAAAGTGCATAGCCTTTAGAGACACGCCCACAAAGCCCTGCTACAGAATCATTTCATTGCATGACTATTGCACCTGAACACTGCACAAGTCTCTAGCAGATGCATGAAAAGTTAAAGCGAATCAGAAGTAGTGTTGGTATCTGCTTTTGGGTAGGAAAGGATTAAAGTAGAAAGCAAAAGGGACTGATCAGCCTAAGGGGGATTAAGCCCACTCACTTTCTAACAAGAGCTTTGATCACCAGATCATAGGGTATGCTGGTGAAGAAGAGCTTTCCTCCTTCTCCCTCTTGAAACTGAGCCATAGTGCAGCCAGGGATGCAAGTGCTACAGAGAGAAGGCAAAAAGGAATATGATTCCTATCAATCTAGCAGTTAGGGCACTCATCTTGGAGAGAGAGGGTGGAAAGGCTTAGCCTACTCTCCAAGGTCTGTTTGGCATTTTCTTTAACCCAGAGCTAGTCTGCTGACAAACTGAAGGGAAATTCATACCCTCCCAAGAAGTAGGGTCTAACTCTCAGCTTCCTCCCTTCACAGTCAAGTAACTAATCAGCTAGAGTCACACATCTCTTGCTGCTGTTTCTGTAGTTCATCTGTAACAGGAGGAATAGATAATCTCAAGCATGATGCAGTATGGCCTTGCAGCTCAGTTATTTCTGTGAGATGAAAAGAGACATTTGGTCCTTGTTCAGTTGAGTGGACCAGCATTTAAGGCATCTCGCTTCCTGTGAGAGCACTGTGACCACTGTTATGTGAAAGGAGCATCCCTCTCCCATAAGGTACCTGTCCTCAGAAGAAAGGTATCCCAGTGAGTCAGTAGAGTACAGACTAGGACTCAGTATTTTTGAAAGGCCTGCTGTATGCTTAGTGGAAGATGTAAGTATCTAAATTAGGTGGCCTGATTGATGATAAGAAATAGCACTGCTCACACAACTGGCACAGAATGGGATGCAGAAGCCAAGCCGGTGAAGAATACACCTAATGTTGGTTTGAGCGTGTGTGTGTGTGTGTGAGTGTGTGTGTGTGTGAGTGTGTTTGAAGAAACATGAATATCTTCCAGTCCAATAATCTCTCAGGTAAAGTCAGGAAAAGTTAAGACACACGGGCGCACAGACACAGTGTAATGATCCAGCCAGACTGCTGTAAGCTTTTGGTTTCTATTGATGCAAACCAGATGTTGGTGAGCTCTGAATTTCTAAGTTTGTTTAACTCCTTGGAGCATTATTTTAGAATAAACACAAGTGGCATCACAGCTCTCCTTTTTCTTGCATCAGACCTAGTTGAAAAGATTATTTATTGTCTGGTCAACTGCAAAATGTCAGTTGCACAGAACTTGGAGAGAGGAGGGTAAAGAAAATCACTGTTAAATTTTCCAAGCAAGACTCCATTTTTACCTTTGATTGATCTGATATAGGAGTTTGCTACTGCCAGCAATAGATCTGTCGATACATTTAAGCAGACCAGAGAAAAATCTCACATTATTCAGCATAATAAAATAAATGTAAACTTAATGTATGGCTCATTAAAAACTGGTTTAGGATTTTAATCAAAGAATAATATCATTCTGCTCTCTCTTGCTATTTATTTACTGCATTTAGAACAGGTTCTCAGAGAAGTATTCAGAGAGAATGTACCTGGTTAAAAGATATCAACATGTGTCCCATTTTACAACCAAAATATGGAACTTCCACACCACCCAGAGAAACTCTATGTACTTCTACAGGCAGCATAAAGTGCCTTGAGTTGTGCCATCACAAATGCAGTATGACTGATGTTACAATGAAGTTTGGGAAGAGGAGTTACAATGAAAGGAAACTTTCAAAATTTTAGCTTGCTGCCATGCTCTTTGCTCCCACATGAAAAAGGTACACCTAGGAGTCTACTCAAAGCAATGGCATGGGAGACAAGAGCCAGTGAGGAGAATGAGGTGTGCCCTTGGCAATGCTGCCAAAGTCTCCCCAGAGGAGATAGATAAGCTCTATATGCTGTTACATGATGCTCCCCACTACTCTTTAAAAATCTCAGTCACAAGAGAGTTGGGAAGGGGAAGAGGGAAGAGTAGAACCCTTCCTGTACCAACCCTTCCCCTTCAGGCTAGCTGACCCCAATCTGCTTTTCCTCCCAGATGTCTGCAGTCTGTGTTTCAGGCTCACAAATGGGAAAAATGACCTTTCCTGAAGGAAAATTGCTTCAAACATGGAAATTGTGGCAAGAGGCAGTAGACCAGAATAAATGGCATGGCAAAGTCTCTGACCAAAATAGCCTAAATTGCACTTATGCAGTGAACAAAAGTTATGGGGAAAAGAACATGTGGATGACCTATAATGAATTTCTAATCTAGAAGACATAGTACTCTCTTTGCCTTTTCCATATATTACTAAGAAAATCTGTTGCTTTGCCATGCATTTACATTTACAAATTTGCACAGACGTTTAGTGTGCAGCTCTCTACAACAGCACACTGCTGCCGAGCTCACCAGAAGTACATGAGGGGAGGATTTGGCATAACTGACTTGATTTTTTTCACTGGTACTGGTCAATAGCACTAAAAAATTTGTAGGAATTGCAATTGTCCACACTGCAGAGATCTCTTGTCATGTAAAATTGGAGTGTGCAGCTAGCTGTTCATGAAAATCAAATTAATTTCATATTAATTTTATGATCAACCTATTCACATAAACATTGCAAAAACTTTATATATATATATATATATATATGAACTATCTCTCTCCTCTTGCTCCAAATCAACAAGGATGGTATATCTATTCCAAAGAGAAGAGCAGATTTAGAGTATCCTAGAAGAAAGCACATAGCTGAAGAGGCCACTTTCAGACTGGGAGGTGCAAAAACATGTAGCAAGGAAGTTCTATAGATCACCAACTTACAAAGCCATGGAGCACTGTACTGTAAATGGATGCAAAAGAGATGATGTTTGCAGCGCTGCTGAGGCTTGATCCATTCAACAAGTAAATAATAGTAAAATCAGTCTCCTGCATGTGATGAGTCTGCAGGGATATATACACATGTGCAAGAAACGCTCTTCTTTTATTAGAATCAGAGAAGAGGAATCCTGAAACTCCCCTCTTTTTGTGACTCAGACCACAGTCTGGAAGAGATTGAGAACCACTGCATTTAGAGAGCCTGTCTCTGGCACTAATCAATCCAGCAATCAATCCATTTCCTGAGTGGTAGAAGAGCTGATAACCCATTTATACTGCTCATAGATCACTGATAGTAGTCTAGCAGGCTGACTGATCAGCCAGGCATCTGAATAATACTCAAAATGAGACAAAATAATTAGCTCCGGTTGTAGATTTTGAATAAACATCTAACTAAAGCATCTCTTTCTTGAAAAAATGTCCTCTTTCTGGCAATGTGGTAAAAGTGCTGCTCATCAAGCCTGGTCTCCCTGGCCTCTTTATGTCTGACAGCTCTGGTATGGACAGCTACTCTGTAATCATTCCCATTTATTACCTGGAGGCTGAGAAGTCCATTAAATTCCACTCAGCAATAAAACATGTAAGAAGTGACACTGTCTTTTGCTTCTGGGATTACTCGCTTGCTTTGTATTTGAGTAGTCCTTTAGTGCTCGGCTGGAGCAAACCAAGCCACTCAGCACTATTCAGGATCTGGCACTGCAACCTTGGATCCTGCAGCTGTACATCCAGTGCCCTACACAGAGTTGCATTTAGGGTAAGAAAAGGTGATGAATATTCATAGGTGAGTAGGTAAATCACAGAATAGTTGAAGGAAGGTGGTCAGAAATAGAATTACACTGGTGTAATCTTTAAAGCTAATAAAGAAAACCTTCAAAGCAGATGTTTTAAGAGATCTTACTCTACATAGAATAAAGAGAAATAGTCCTTGTTTGAAATGGGACTGGGTAAGCTGGAACAGCCTAACATACTGAGATGACAACTTTAGGCTGAACATCAGAACTTAAGTATAAAATCACTTGGGCAGAAGTACAGACTCTGAAAAGAGACAGATGAAACCACAAGAACTGCAGCTATGCAAGAACCAGTAAGGTACCATGGGACATGAACCAGGGCATGGTCCCACAAATATAAGGGACCCTTTTCTGGGTCACTCAGGTTGATGCTATACTTTTCTCTACCCACTGATAGACTAAACTTACTTCCATTGAAGCCAGTGGGAATTTTGCCATGAACTTCCAAGGGAGCAGCAGCCCTATGATTTGGCTGAGTACAATTTCAATTAAAAAGTCTATAAATCACATCATTCAGCCCTTGGCAGCTGAGAGATGAAGACAGCGGGATAGGAAAAGAGCAGCTCAAGCAAATGGAAATAATTTTTCTATTAATTTTTTTAAAGGAAGATACTCAGCATAACTTGTCCCTTTTTTCCTCCTGTTCTGTTACTAATAAATGTCTGATGTGATTGAAGTCAGTTGCTACCATTTTGTTTACTTTTCACTATTGACAGGTTTGATCCAGTAAGATTTATTCAGCATGGATAAACTCATGCCTATAATGAAACATTTTTCTTGTTTAGGGGTCATTTGAGTCCTTACTTGGCTTGCTTTTGACAGTTAAGCTGGGCTTTGGCTAATGGCACACTCCTGTGAATAGGGCACGGGAAGCCTTTCAGAAGTACTTCTGTGATTTTCAGTGATGCCAGAGGAACTGACTAAATGTTCCAAATGGAAACAGGCCCCTGCCCTTTCACTGCGTCTGTGCTGTTAGGACCCAGCTGGTTTGAAACCTTCCATTGTATCTCTGCATTACAGACTGCATGTCTTGAAGAATATTATACAAAAAACATCACCCACAAACTCCCCCAAAAACCTCCAAAAAACCAAAACAACAACAAGAATTCCAAGAATGCAAGTGCAGTTACACAAAGAACCATCATCCTCAGTATTTTCTGAAAGAACATAAGAAGAACACAGAATATGCCAGTGGATAAAGGCTGATGCTCAGATAGCTTTGGCTCAGCTCCAGACTTCCTAAATGCCCAGGTACCAGTCATTAAGAAGGTGCCAATATAGGTCAGGAGACTGATGACCCTGCTGATTCATTAGCATTAAATTCAAAACTGAAAAAGAAAAACAACCCAAACCAACACCACATAGAGAAACCAGAAGGCTAGAGGAAAAGGGTGATGACTGTGCATAAGTGAGCATGGATAGGGGTGTGATTGTCTGACCAACCTGTGGAGAGGTATTCCTGTGGCCTCGGAGATGCTGCCCCACAAGTCAATCCACCCTGCATCACCATCAGATCTGCCTCGTTCATCTCCACCATGCTGAATGGTGCCATCTCAGAACAGCCCTGGCATAAATATCTCAGATGCTCAAGGCACTTGGGTGTTAGGCTCACACTGTTTTCAGTGAGACTTAGGTGCATAAAGCAGGAAGCATTTTGGAGGATCTGGGCCTCAATTCCCTCTGTGTAAAACAGAAATATTCACCTTTTCCCATGCTCCATAGTGTTCGTTTTGATCTGTAAGACCCTTGAGAGTACTTTCTTGCTTTAGGCATGTGCAGTGTTTAGCCCAGCAAGGCTAGAGCCCCTGCAAACGCTGTGCAAACATGAAATAAACATATTATTAGCAAAAACAGGATATGTTTTTATTGTGAATCAGTATTCACCTTAAAATAGAACTTTCCAAAGCCTTTGGAAGCAATAGCCTCCTAGCTTCAGGTAAGTACCACCAACTGACTCCAAATGTAGCTAGGGTCATTGCCAATTGGGCTGGCTCAAAAATACCGCAAAGACCTTTTCGAAAGTGTTGTTCTGGAGTAATACTACTCTCTGCCTCTTTTTCCCCATGACATCCATATTCCACAGCACCATGACCTTGTCATTACACAGTAAATTAATAGATGTATTAAGATAACTCTCCCTCTTGTAAAAATCCAAGCATCAGAGCCACAGTAAATCTTAACCTGAGTGAAACCCACTGATCCAAAGCTGAACCAAGACAATGTGAGATAAAACCCTGAATGCAGCAATAAACAACCACCTATATTTGAGAGAAATATTTCTTGGTTGTTTTTGTTTTGTTTTGTTTTGTTTTTATTAAGGCATCAGTTCATGAAGGGGAGACTAAGAATCTTCCATTCCATCAATCCTTTTAATCACAAGGTCTTGTTCATGTTTGTGCCATGTGTCCCCTGACAGTCTTCCTATTTAATACCCATAATCCATGCTCAATCTTTTGCTACTGCACAGAGCAGAGTTTAGAAGCTTTGCAAGCCAATACATTTTTAAGTGATTTATACAGTGAAGTAGAATTTTCTCTGCCCACCTGCAGAAGCTGAAGCATTTCTGTGACTGTGGTTCATTTTTAAAAGTTTCCATTCATGTAGGGGTTTTTTATTAAAAAAAATAAATTATTATAAAAGAATAAGCACATTAAAGGGATTCATATGTGTGTGTCTGCTACTTAAATCCTCAACAGGTCTCACAGTTTGCCACTTGGAAGAACAAATTTGATTTAATTTGAAACAGTCTTCTTGCTACATGCAATTGTTTCAGCTGTAAATTGTTTTGTTACACTATAAACAAACAGAATATAGGAAAGGAAAATATCAATTACACATGCCGAATTTCTCCACTAATCATATCACTAAACATACTTGGTTTTATCATAGAATTAAGAAGCAATCTGTTCATTTTCATTAGCAATGTCACACTCTTAGCAGCTATTAAAATCATGTCTTTAGGATCAAATTGGAGCAATGAAATGTCAAAAAAAAAAAAAAAAGAAAGAAAAAAGAAACCCATCTCATAGAAAACCATTTTCCTAAATTCCTCAGTTAGTGGCAAAACATTTTCATATCCCATTGCCTGCTCCCTGAGCCATGCTGTCCCTTGTTAACAGAAAAGAACATCAGATTAATCAAAAGAATATGTAACAGAGAATATTCCATTTAGAACAAAAGGAGAAATTAGTATCAATGTAATAAAATCACAGATGGTAACTTAAATGTCTGCAAGGATTGCAGACAAAGAAACAATGCTCAAAATTCTAAATTAAACAAATAAAAGATCTTGTGGAAAAGTAAGAGAAATGCCCCTACATTTAAAATACAATGTATGGAATTGGTTGTTGAAGAAACTAGCAAAAACAGCAACTGTGGAAGAAAAATTATTGCAGGGTATATAAACACTGGGAATAGCATGGCCTCCTTCCATGTTGGAAGGCTGTTATGTTACTAAAAGGCAGCAGTAAAAGATCAGAGCATTGTTAATCAGCATGAAAGGAGAGGATCAGCCAAGAACAGCAAAAAATAAATATATTTTTAACAGCTATTAAAAATCGCAGGTCTTCTGGCCAAGCAGGGAGTCTGGGATGTCTGGTTACCTCACTCTAGCAGGAGCCATGGTGATTGAATTTACCCTTTGGTGTTTACACAAAGGAGGCCAGTTTCAGCAGCACCTGAGGTACATACGAGCAGACAGCACTGGGAAGCCTGGACAGCTGCTCTGGCCGCCCCCTTGGTGTTGGCTGGGGAAGAAAACATCTTCATCTGTTTGTACAGGGCAGCTGGATAACCCCAAGATGCTGTGATGCACTGAACCACCATTCATAATAATAGCTTAAATCCACAAAGCCTAAATTTCACCTGCATTTAATATAGTACATTGTATTTCTTAAAATATATAGAATTTCCTACAAAATTTCTGTACAGCAAATACCATGTCTCCATGTTTCCAGCTGTGCCTGGGCCTTTGGAGGCACTTAGACAAGAGAAAACATTGGAAATTTTAACTGCTGGAAAGACTTTTGATAAAGTTCAGAGAATGAGGAATAGGAAAAGCAATCAGTGTTTCAGTAACTAAGTCTCATAGATCAGTGATGTGCCCACTAGAGAAGCAGGACGTGGAGTCATTGTGTTAAACAAAATATTATCTAAATCCTACCCTCCTGGAGGAGGGTCTCACTGCTGGAGTTTTGATATCCCCTGTGGTCATTCATGAGCTTCCAGACATCTCTCCAACAAAGCTTAGATTCTCCAACAGGCTAGACTTATACCCAGACACCCTCTCACTAAACATTTTTCACGGGAGGGCATACAAAATGAGATCAGACTGCTAGCCTGAATGTATTGATTATTGATCAATTACTAAAGAGAATTGTTCTGCACATCACCACTTTTCTTCACTCACTTTCTAATGCAGAAGTGAATCCATCTTTCACCTTTCTAAAGTGAAACAAAAGGCTTATTTCACAAATAAAATCCATGAAGTCCCTTACACAAGAGACCAGCTATTCCTGCAATTGGACTTACTGCTATACATATGACATTATGACCAAGGCAAGAGCTCATGACACCCTTTTATAAGGAAAGTAAATACTGAAAAATAAAAACCTTCTAAAAAATTATACTTCTGGTGAATCATATGCAAAAAATCGTCTCACACATGGGTCACTTAATATGCAATTCCAAAGCAGATGTATTTTTCCTGATGCTATTTACAGGTCTGACAAACTGTAAATAAAATTCCTTTTGTTGCTCAGACTTCTTTTTCCCTGCTGAAATAGAATACTGATACAAGTCTAGATGTTATTTCAGGATGTCTCTCATATTTTTATTTTTATCTTTCTCTGCTTGTTAAAATTTCTCTGGGTCCCATTCAAACATCTGTGGAAAACACAAGTGGATTTACATTTCAAGAAGAAACTCTTTGGTTGTTTTTAGTCCTGAATGAAATCTCTTCTCCTGTTTTCATGATTTCATGGGAGGAAATCCAGGTTTTTTTATTCAATAACTTATGTTGTTGTTCTTTCTGAAACCTTTAAATTAATTCTTTAACTGGTTGGGAAAAGGGGAGGATTCTTTTACTCACTTCATATTTTTGCCATTCACTTTTAGCAGCATCTTAAAATTATATAGATTATATTCAGAAGTAATATATTGTGACATTTTTTATGCAGGTAGCAATTGCTGAGACAGCTTTGGATTTTTAAAACTCCATCTGTTGTTCAAGCATTATTTTCAAAGGTAGTGACTGGATTGATCCATGTGAAGTGATCCATGCAGCATAGTCCAACCTAAGGCAACTCAAGAAAGTAGCATTTAAGATGCATGGCACTTTTCATCTCAGGTTCAGAGTCTGGATCTGAAACTGAATCAAAGTCAAGAATAACACTCCTTATTTCCATGGCTTTTTTTCTCATTTAGATTGAAAAACGAGAAGAAAGAGAACAGAATTTCTTCAAATCTCACAGATCAAATGTAGTCAAAACTGCAGAGTATAATCCCTCAGGTTCAGATTCAGAAAGCAGAGCTTTAAGTTTCAAATGAATGGAATGAAGTTTCAAATGAATACATTTGACAGTGCACTTTAAGTGATGTAATCTAGAACTTTACTGGATTATCCTATCTTAATTTTTACTATAAATATAAATTCTGAGTCAAAAGCTCTTGCCTAAACCAATCAGCACGGTCACACAATGTTAAAATCAGAATAAGTCTTTTCAGAAACAAAGCATTTTGGCAATTTCTATTAAACATCATATAGATTACAAGTATTTACCACATATAATATTGTTTAAATTTATAGCACCAGCACGAGATTACTGTTTGATAGATAGGAGTTTTAGTTCTGTTTTGGTTAATTCTCAAAGTTATACCTATCTGAAGCTACAAAATTCACAGCCTGAGATTAGAAATCCTTTGGAAGTGGACTTTACCACCAGTTTTCTAGGACTTCATGAAGTCTGAGATTTTTAACAGTATCTCAGCACCTGTGCTTTCACTCCTGATGACAACGGGAATAGTAAAGAAATTCTAGAAGTGCTTCAGCATCACACTGCTTTATTCAGCTTCAGTTCTGGAAATAACCTGCATCTTGCAGAAGTACAGGCAAGTCAGTTGTGCCAGGATAGTTTGTCTGTCTATGGTAGTTTGTCTGTGTCACCTGATTCCAGTGCTTGATAAAAGCAAATACCTTTTTCGTGTTGCTAAAGGTGACTTATTGCAAAATCTTATCACTTTGTGTCTGCTTGGGCTTCATCCCTCATCTGCAGGACAAAGGCAATGATTTCCACATTCATCTGGAACTTTGAAAAGCATCTGTAGGGCAGAACCTATTTGAATAGAGAGAAGTTTGGATATCCTGACAATATAAGGCTGTAAAAAAAAATGGCCTGGGGGACGTGATGAGAGAAAACCTTTTTTTTTTTTTTCTCCTCTTTTTATCGTATTTTTTCCATGAATACATGGGAAGCTCGCATGTGCTTTTGATGACAGCACATTGTCTTTCAGGTTTCTTTATTTACTATGATCTGAAAACAGATACAAGATTTCAAGATTTTAATTTCTTGAGCCTAGTAGAAAAATTTGAAAATATGATAGATCCTCTGGGAAAATAAACTTTTACCTTCTTGCTGCTTTAAAGACTTTCACCCAATTTATTCTAATTGCTTGACTCTTATAAATTAAGGACCAGATCTACGACATCTAGTAACTTAGTGCAGCACTGCTAACCAAGGCAAGTTCATTTATAGGAGTCCAGCTCTGAATCCTCTGTTGCCTTTGGGTATGTCTTCTGCAGTAAGCAATTTCCCCAAGCTGGTTAGTCACTTTGGAGTGTTAAGATATTTTTGCACTCTGTTAATGAGATTAGCTTTATTGTGTTTATCTAAAGTTTCAAAAGATGATGTAATTTTAAATGACTAAAGCAATAAAATTGAGTAGGTCTTTTTATTAAAAAAAAGCCCAAAAAAAAAAAAAACCCCAATCCCTAACAAATTTGCCAGCACTGTAAACTGAAAAAGAAACAATCAGAACTGGCAAAATATTCAACATGGATAAAGCAGGTTATGACTGGGAAATATGGAAAATTACTTGTCCAAATGCATAAAGACTTAATAAAAATATGTACTTTACACAGTGCAAGCTACTATATCACCATTTATACTTGTAAAAACAATCTCCTTTTATCTCTTCAGGCTGTGGAACATCTGGTAAGCAGCTTCCACTCTGCATTCTTTGTTGCCCACTAAAACTTTAAGGTTTGAGGAAAACCCATTACCCAACTTGCCCCTAAAAAGTAAATATTTTAAGAGATCCACCAAAATGTCTGAGGATAATTCACTTATTTATGGACATGCTATTAACTTTATAGTTCAAGACAGTTCTGCCTCAAAGGTTCTGCATCTGATGGTGAGAAACCTGTTTTTCGTGGCAGATGGATGGAAGAGAGGATAGCCCTTTTCAGATGGGAAGCTTTTAAAAACTTTTGAGAACTGAGCTGTACAGTGCAACTCAATCAAATGTAGTAAGCAAGTCTGAAGACTGGGCTTCTTGAAAATATTTCCACCATGACTGTCTTTGAAGGGGAATTTTCTAACAAGAATTTTCTGTCTAATGTTTTATTTAATCTCTCTCATTAAAATACTCAACACCCACACTCTTTAACTTTCCTCTCTGACTTGCCACGTCAGTGTACCTCAGGATAGTCATGCTCTTCCTCACTTCCCTTAGCTGGTGGTGCTTCCCTCAGTTTCTCTCTGGTCGTACCTACAGGTGACATAAGGAGACCTATGGGGCAACCGTGGAGCTGAGCTTACAGGTCAGATTCAGAGGGTCTCCTTTGGAGCTTTGCCTAATCTTGTTTAAAAGTGGAGGACGTGGGAGTGAAAAAAATGTTATGTTCTGAAAGAAATCTACAGATTTAATGCATCTACAGAAACTCCCAATATTTTTACATTCCCTTTGCCCCAGGGCAGCAAGTTTTGAAACAGCAGTATTTTCACATGGTTCAACATGTGCCTAACTTACTCCCAGCTCAGAAAAGATAACTGGATGCCTGGAGATGGCAGGAAACAGAAACACCTCTGAAGCAACTTTTCCTCCCAGACATGCTGCTGAGTCTGTGACTGTGGCTCAGTCCTCACCATGCTCAGCAGGATCTAAGCCCAGGGACCTGCTGGAGGCTTAAGCAGCACAGCATTCTGACCTGCCTATGCTCAGCCCTTCCAGAGCAGCCACAGCAAGGCCATATGAGGGATCTCAGGGGTTTTGAGCTCTTCTCCATCCATAGACTTCTAGGTCTGGCTCTGGTTTCACACCAGAGCAAATGTCTAGTGGTAACCTGACAAAAATCTGTACGGGGACAGTCACTGACAGGAAAATGTCCAAGCTGCTAACAGTTTTGTTTTTGGAGTCTGGGCAGGGTAGGCCAAGCAATGGCACAGTCTTAAGGATGAAAGGCATTTGAGTTAGATTATTTCTAGACATTGCAAAAAGACACTAGAGCATGAATCTGAAGAGGTTTGCTTCAAATTAGCATTGAAAACATATGCACAGGTCATAGACTGAGCTCTTACAGCTCATACAATTTGTTATACTGGCACTTCACACCCCTCGCTTTGTTTAAACTTACCCAGATGTGCAGTATTACAGAAATCCAGACATCAGGCATGCACATTCACTGCTCTGCCCCAGCCCTGCAGACTCTCCAATAGGTGGGACTGCTGAAGAGCAATATATATCCTGGTGGCACCAAATGAAGACTAAGAGGGAGGTACTCTGGGTCACCAGGAAGACACAAGTCAGGAGAAAGGAGTTTTACTGATTTGAACAACTAATTGGTGGTATTCTCCGAAGGGAGCCCATGATGCCAAAGAGAAGGTACCACCCTCTCCCATGACCTCTCTGCGTTTCCCTACCACCTTCTCAACTGCCGATTCCTTCCTGACTTTGAAGAGCAGAAAGGAAGAAGATTCTTCTCTTGTTCTTCTCATGAAACAAAACTCTCCTCTCCCTCCTGCCCTGCACTTTGGATGAAAAGGAAGGATGAACACACAACAACCCCTCCCCTGGGCCTCAAGGGCAGGGTAGGGAGGCACTGCTGGCACAGGTTTCCTCGTTTAACTTTAGGCGTACAGGATTGCAGTTATGTTCTCAGCTTTTAGCCTGTTTCTTTTTAACAGAACATACTGGATTAAAGTCATTCCTTAAGGCAAAAAAAGACATTGGGCTTTGAGTTTCGTTCAACTTATTAGTCCAAGCTGCTTGTGGTATAATTGTAATTGTGCCAGCTATCTGGTGAAATGTCCAGCCTGCTCCGGTTCTGTGACTGTTTCTCCTCAGTGTAGCTTGTAGCCATACAGAAAAGAGTATGAGTATTAGCTGTTGGAGTAGACAAGGAAAACTGTTACTGTTAATTCACAGGTTGGGGTATTTAAAGGATGAGGTGGTTTTAATCTGCATATGCTGCTCTTAAAATATTCTCCTTTGTGATTATTACTTTAAAATCGCCTATTGGAATGCAAACATGAAAAAAAAAAAAACAAAAACAAAAACACAAAACAAAACAAAACCCAAAAAAAACCAAAAACAAAAATAAGAAAGCCACAACAAAACAAAACAAAACAAAAAACCAAAACCAAACCAAAACAAAACAAAAATTCAGCAGAAAATGCTTGCAACTGCAAAACAATTAAGAAATTATCACAAAATGAGTTTTGGCTAAATAAATAAAGTGAAGCATTTGCTTCAGTTTAGTCTGCAACACTCTTAGAGACATAGAAAAAAAAGATTCTTGGTCTGTTAGCACAGCTACTGGGAAAGCAGCAGGTCCTGGGTGGGGCAGCTGGGACACTGCCTCCTTTGGGATCCAGAGTGAACCTGGTTTCCCATTAGCACTCATCTCCCTTCCCAGATCTCCAGGAGACCTCTCTGTGAATGCTGATGGTGGTTTTCTGGTATTTCTTTGTTTGCTTTATTTTAGACCCCCTAAAGGATTATGCTGAAGAGGAAGAGTGCATGGTACTGCCTTACATCCTATCACCACTGGGCTTGTTTTTCTTAGGTACCATTTACTGGCCTTTTCAAGGTAGTCCACAGGCAGTCCAGAGGTGAAAAAACATTGCCCTTGGACCCTTGCTTGTGGTAGCAAGGGAAGGTGGAGATAGTGACAAAGCTGAGGAAGCATACATCCATCACAAGCAAAATTCCAGCTTGGGCAAAGGTTCACAGAAAGTCCCTAAAGAACTTGCTTAGGACCATCCTAAGAGCTGCATTAGCTGCTTTTATGCCAGGAGATAGTACCTCAGGAAGACTGACAAGATGGTTGACAAGAGTCCATCAGAAATTCCAGAAAACATCATGCAGGGATCCTTATTTCTTCTGGTATCAAACTTGCATGAGCTCAGAGGGTCAAAAAAATTGTTCAAGAACTAAAGCTGCTCCCTTCTGATGACAGGGACATGGCCAATTCTGCTATTCTTCATCATCTTCTGAAACAAGAAGTTTCATGACCTGCAAATATATGGGATAACAAAGTATCCAGAAAATACACGTCAGAAAGGGTACATTGCTCTTGAATTCAATGAAATTTAATTCACTATTTTCAAAGAAAGCCGTAACAGCCCTCTTCAAAGCAGAAGTATCTTGCCAAGTGCCCACAAGGACGGTCTGATGAGGCGAGAGAAGGCTTTGTGATTTCAGGATGAGGCCCTTTGGGAATGAATAAAATAGAAGGTTGTGTTATGCTGATAACATTCTTCTGTACATTTCAGTCTCCATAACGCTCTGGACACAAAACATTTAATTTAATTAAGGATAGAATAAGAAGGCCATATTATGGTTTTGGTTTTGATGAACTACATTAGTCAGGTTGTGATTTGCACAACCCAAGTCGGAGATGGTTTAAATCCGAGTTTCATTTTTAGCCAAACCACCAAAGTCCATAGGGGATAGAGAGCCCAGATAAAAGGGTTTGAGTTCAGTCTCATGTCTATAATGGACAAACTGCAGCGGGCTGGGTTTAAATGTTGCAAAACCTCATCATTCAGGTTTTGGTTTTGCAAAAACAAAACCAACTTCAGGTTGGTTTGGATGTCATTCCATTTTATGTGAATCACAAAATTTGGGGGAGGGGATGGGGTTGGTTGTGCCCCACTGCCAGCTTTAGCAGCAGCTTTAAAAGCATTGTTGTGAATTTTTCTGTGATTTTTCAGGAGACAAAGAAAACCAGCCAAAAAACCAAACAACAACAACAAAAAATCCCCCCAAAACAACAATTAAAAAAACCAATTATGAAATCAGTTTAGGGCTCAATTTTTTTATAAGTTAAGCAATTGTGCAAGGTATCAAGCTAACACAGCTGCCAGCACCTTTAGAAAATGTTGAGAGCACATAGCACTTTACAGGTGTCTAAGCCAGTGGCACTTCACAAGTCAGGTCCTTGACTGGCAGAGCTGTCACTGTGCCTTTGAAGTTTGTTAGCCAAGGATCTGCTCCACTGAGCCAAATTTCACTGCTGTAACCAATCATGTATGTCCCATTCATGAAGTTAGTCAGCTTAGATAGAACCCTAAAAGGTTAGAGATTTAACAATTCAAATTACATTTGAAACTGGGAATTCATATTCTCTGAGTTGAAAGGTTAACACTGTCCAGTACAGGACATGTGTTGGGAATGATTCAAAAAAGAACATCTGATTCACAGTTATGAAACAACTCATTCAAACAATGCTGTTCATAGTGTAATTCAGTAATGTTTTATTATTCTTTCTTCTTCTTCCTTTGGCTCTATGTTGATTTTTCTCAAATAAAAGTTCATATATAAAGCAAGTCAATGACAATTTCAGAAATTAATTCTATTTGTGTCCTCTCAAACCATTCTCCCTCCTACCCCTTTTTGATTGTTTTATTTTCAGCAAATGAAAAAATAAGACATATATTAAAATGTATGTTTATGCAAATATAGACATTGTGTTATTAAGAATCAGACCCAAGTTGTTAGTTTTTTAATCTGGACCAGAACAAATATCAGTGCAAGGTTCATTGAAGATACTTCCTTTGCTTATATCAATATTGGATCAGTTCTGTAATTAACAATTACATGTCTGTATAGTGCTATTGGGTAAAAGGGTCAGAATATGTTAATGAAAGGTAAAACATTTCTATCAGTTTCCTACTATCATCAGATCATTAGGTCCCTCTTCTTATCCTGCTTCATCCAAACCCTTCTTTCACACTCAAGTCCTGCATATTAGTTTTTCCAAAATGACTGATTCTTCTCCAGGTTCCAAGACTTGATTATTACACAGCCTATGTGGTAGAGTTGGGCCAGCAGAGACATCTACTCTCCACAGTTTCCTGTCCAACCTCCTCAATACATCCAGGTTTTCAGAGTCCATAAAGGAGCACTCTGGAAAACAAAGCAGATTGGAGGCACCTGTGCTCATTGTTACAGTAGTAATTCTTGGTCGCTGTTAATGACTAAATAATACATTAATCAATCTTACTGTAAGTTGTCTTGCCCTTTTTCTGATTTCTTGCAGTGTCTGTTGTTTATGCATTCTTCTCTGCTTTGTCACTTCTTTCCCCTCTTTTTTTTTTTTCATTCTCCACTAATTTCAGACTACACGCCTTCCCCTCCATCTCTCACCACAGCTCCACTCTATCCTTTCTTTCTCTTATCCCTATGCCTATATCCTTAATATCAAATGCCCATCTCAACCCCTTCACATGGACTCTTTACCATTATAATGTTGTTCTATAATGACAGCAAATTACTCTAAGGAGTTTCATGCTCCCTCTCACAGAAACCAAGGGTTATTTTGTAGCTTCTATAATTGCTTCACACACTGCATTCATCTCTACATTCCTCAGCTGCGTACTGACATGAATGCAGTTTTCGAAGACTGGAGAGCAGTACTGTGATTTTGCATTTTGTACATATGTGTAGATACGTCTTGAAACACAAACACGGCCCTACGTCTTTCCTGAGTGCAAAAGCATTTTATGTAGCAGTGGTAAGTTATACAAATACCTTGGCTTTGATTCAAATACACTCCTACCAGATGCATACCTAGCCTTCAAATTACAGCTTTGAGAGTAACAGGTTATTAAGCATCCTTCCGACTCTAGCCTGAGACACTACAATTCCTGTTCTGTTCCAGCGACTATTCTCCTATGAGGAAAAAAGAAAATGAACTGTTTTCCTGGTGGTATGTGATTGTTTGTTGTCTTCAGGCCCTAGATCTTATTTCTTCCCTGCTAAAAGAAGGTTAAGAGCTAATTTTAATGCGGGGTAGGAAGCAGGGAGGATAGCAGAAGTATCAGACACATTCCAAAACTGATTCTCAAGTAGGATTTTCCAGATAAACAACAACATTGGGCTGTTATAACAGTAAAGTCATCTCCCACTTAACATTGAGGGAATTGAATAAACTCTCATGAATTTATCCCAGAGTGCCTGCTGGGACCTTAGTAAGGGCCCGTCTTGCTGAACAAGAAGAGGAAGCTGATGAATGGCAGGTGATGTGCACTAGTGGGAATGGGGAAATGGGAGATTACATGGAAGCAATCCACAGTTTAAAACAGAAAATTTTTATAGGTGCTAAAATTTTCTTTTGTAATTCCCAAACCAGACCTGATGTTTACATATTCTGGCATAACTGACTTACTCCGCATGAATTATAACCTGGATTTTTCCAATTCCCTACCTCAGTCTCATTCAGACTTCCAATAGCATTTCAGACTCAGTATTGAGTAGACTTGAGGGGGAAAAGAAAAACCAAAACAACAAATGAACCAAACAAACAAAACCAAAAAGGTGGATAAACAGCAAAATCTTCTTTTTGCAGACAGAAAAGTTAAAAAAAAAAAAAAATTCCAAAAAAAGTGTTAAGATGGAGGGCATTTGGCAAATTTTGTCACAAAGGGCTGTGGGTGTGGTTTCTTTCTGCCTTTGACAAAGGAAATGTAAGGCAAACAAGTCTCCTTTATAACTCATTTGAGACTTTTTAAGCACTGAGAACTCAAGAATTTCATTACTAACATTCCCATGGCAACTGTAACTTGTCCGTACTGCACATGTATATGGCACTATAAAAACTAGCACTCCAGACAGTAATAGAAAATTTCTGAGCAATACTTTTGTACTGTGGCAGTTATTGCAGAAATTAAAATACTGACTTCCATCATATATGTTGTATCAAAATGTCAGCCAGAAGGCTGCATGGGTCAAGCAGGTCATGAAGACAATGGAGCTAGTAGTTTGAAGGAAAGCTGAGGGTGTTCACCAAGGAGCAAGTGGAAAGATGAAAATATTGGGAGACTTCTGCTTCAACTGTGTTTTTGGCAGTTGTGGGACTGGAGCTTGGATCTCAGTACATGACTGGCACAAAAAGCTATTTGGAGGAACAAGGGAAAGGAAATACTCTATATTTCACATACGATTTGACCCTCCATAATCAAATTTGTTAATAATAGCCAGTAAATAGCTGAATGGTAATGAAATGATACAGAACAGGTTCTGTGGAAATTTCTAGACAGCACCAAAATTCTCATGCTGAGTTCTGTAAAACTCCACTCTGTTAAGGAGGAAAGAAGCCATTTGAAAAACAGCCTTCCCATCCTCCTATTGGTCAGACACACCAGATGGATTCAGTTATGGCAAAATCAATAGAATGAAAAAAGGAATTAAAAGTAATCAGGTAGCTCAGCACTAGCACATCCAAGCAGTACAGTCAAGGCAGCAGAGCAGGACATACCACCAGTGACTGGAGGGTGAACAGGAAAAATGTCTGAGGGAGACGGAGAAGAAGGAGAGGAGTTTGGGCAAACAAAACAGCAAAGCAGAGCTTGAGACAGATTGCTAGTCTTGGAGTTTTTTCAGGCAACTCCGTTCAATGGCACTGCACAGGCTGTTCATACTGGGGAGCAAGTTTAGCTGCCTTGGCCACAAAGCATGGTTTGATGAATTCCCCCAGAAAACTCTGCATGGTGCTGGGCAGGCTGGACACCTTGGGTCTGAAGGCACATCTACACACAGAGACCTAATAGGAATATGGAGAAAAGTTTGGGAAAGGCAAGTCCACTGAAGCCAAATAAAGATTGTAAGCAGTGAGGAGGAAAAGATAAGAAACAGGCTAGTCTAATTTTTGATTCAGGTAAAGTGAAGTCTAAACTGGCACTTAGTGATTCTTATATATAAAAATATATATGCAAATATATGTGTATATTTTTATATATATATAT
>VXAU01001441.1:708371-751514 GCA_013399695.1 Formicarius rufipectus | reverse complement strand
TATATATATATATATATGGTTCTATATGACCCACATGGTGAAGAAGGTCAGAACCAATGATTGTGATGCTTTCTATTGGCCTTACACTTTTTGAAACTCTGAATATATGAATTTGTATTTGAAACTAAAGCCCCCTCTCATGCCCAGCAAGATACACTGTGGCTCCAGCAGCACTTCAGTGGTGAGCCAAGTGGGAGCCACACAAGGAAAGCCACAAACAACCAAGCAGTGGGACTATTGTAATCGCTTTTTATGCTACCATTTAGGAAAAATCTAAAACATTTCCCAGTAGTTTTTCCTTATGTGAAAAAAAATAGCTGCAAGATCCATGTCTCAGCATGGTGACAAGTATCCAGGCCTGCCTGGGAAGGTTCTGCTCTGCAGCTGTCATTTTGCAGTTCTCATTTGATCACCACCCCAAGTGCTGCTTCCTCACTAGAACACTCCATGAATCTTATCCACTGTCAGTGCATCATACAGAGGGGATTTTGTTTATGTGCACACATGCACCTGTGACACAGAGCTCCCTGGATCTGCATGCATCATAACCTTTTTCCTTCACTGGCTTTGATCAGATTGAAAGATTTTTATTAAGGATGTGCTAAGTATGCAAAATATTCAGGCAGTGTGATAAGGATAAAGCAGTGCAAGGTTAGCTGAATAAAAATAAAACAAAACAAAAACAAACAAACAAAACCCACAAAAAAAAACAAAAACAAAAACAAAACAAAACAAAAAAACCAACAAGCAAGCAAACCCAAACTGCTTGTAAAACCTGAATTTTGCAGTCACATGATTCTATTCTGGCTTCTGTTTACAACATTTAATAATAACTACACTTGTGGCTGAACTTGAAGAGCCCAGCTGCAAATCCATCCGTCCGTCCCCCCTCCCTCTTTGCTGTATTCTTCCAGGTTATTCCATAATCCTCTTTTCCCTCCTTCATATCTTCCCACATACAACATTTCATTTGCAATCATAATAATTGAAATCATAAACACTGAATCGTTTTGCCTGCCTGCCTTGGAAACACTGTAGCCACTCTACCTGCATACACACTCATCCACTCTCTTTACACTCTGCTCAAGCCGCCTCTGAAGCTGCATGCTGGCTGTCCTCGAGGCTCATGCCTGGCTGGGGGAAGGGGTGCCTTTAGCACAACCGGGCAAGTGCACACGTGAGCAGAGCCTCAGAGATGCCCCACTCCCAGGAGGGGTTCCAGTCAGGGCTGGTGACTGCCACAGCTAATTAGGTTCATTCATTCCAGCCCATGGGGAGACACTTGTTTTTGAAGAGAACTGCATAGATCCAAGTGCCACATGGAGCAGCTGTGGCCCCAGCTGGGATCATTTGGGATGTCAGTGGGGACATGGTTACACTTCACAGACATGTCTCAGAATGACCCGAATGGAGAAGAGGTCTGTAGGAAAGCCAGTGTGTTCTCCTCCCTGGGCACCGCTGTCCTACCAGTAAAAGCTCTGGCAAGATAGAAATCTTGTTACTGTTGTCAGTTTGTACTTTTGTTGCATTTGAGAGTCCTCAGCAGAAATTAGTTAAGCTCATTACAGAAGGTAATGTGAAAATAAAAGTAAAAATTTCTGGCCCATATATGTCTGTCATTTCTCTATGAGGTGAATAGGTTTTCTGATTTGCTGTCTTCCTTTCTGTTGCTAGTGGTTTGGGTTCTTTTTACAATATTTTCAAAAGTCTCTGAAGGTCCACTTAAATATAAACAGCAAATTAGACCTACCCGTACACAATTGTCTTTATGCTTTCAAATTATTTGCAGTTAGAAAGTGAATTTGAAGGCATACAGTTACTTTAGATTTTATATTACACATCTGAAAAAGCAGCAACTGCCTAGGTTTCTGCAAATTATTGAATTTATTTCTCAAGTTATCATAAATGGAAAATGAAGAATGTAGAAGAAAAAGTACAAGAAAAAATCTGACCGACAATTCACTATGTGCTCTGTAGTGGTCACTTCATCAGCCAGGAGGATGAGGTTTCAGTTAAGGACTCTGACCTGTAAAGGGTTACATCAGTGAGAGGAATATTTTCTCTGGGCTCAGATCTTGGCAGAAGAGATCTTACAGCTCACACTTAACAGCAATAGCTCTGAGAAGGGCAGGTACCAGAGACTGTGGTTTTTTAAATCTCTGTTATATTCCTAACACTTGTGCAATGACTGAGTCCTGAAAGGGGTGGATTTTCTGTCTTTCTCAGATCTGATTGATTTAGATCAAAATAGTTATTTGGTTTCAAGGAAGAGTTATTGTTCCCATGTGCAGCAATTTTTATATGGCCAACAAAGCTTTGTGATGTTTCTAACATATGGTGTGAGTGCCTTTAATGGTTGGACTCGATGATCTTAAAGGTTTTTTCCAACTTAAATGATTCTATGATTTACTTGACAGCTCACTTTATATTTAATCCAGAAGCTAGGGTTAGAAGTGGGAAAACACAAGCAGTGATTAGAAACTCCTTAGCTCTCACCTGGCTCTTCTCACTGACTCTCTGTGTGGCTTTGGGTGTGGGCTAGAGTAAATTTTAAAAAGAGCCTCTGAGTAGGACTGCTGAGTTTTTGGGTACTGTGAGACACTGTAGGCCTTCTCCTTACAGTGCTGTAAAACATCAAATTTTTTTTTCCCTCAAGGTGTTCACCTAACCACTAAAAGTTACTGACTTTTATATCTATAGCAGTTTCCCCATTTCAGAATGCAGTATGCTAATATGAATCTGCCTCATCAATATGGACCAAGAATCATCTCTTTAAAATATATACAAATCTTTGGTGTTGACTTTAAATCAGTTCATACTCAGTCTCTATTATTTCTACAGGATTAAAGTCAGGTTGAATCAAGATGCACATATGCTAGATGTACATATAGATAGCATAAGGAGACCTGGCAATCCAGAATGGTCTGATTTCACCCCAGTTCTAATAGAAATTGATTGAAGCATTTACTGCAAGTCCAACAAGTCCCAGCTGCAAGACTCGTTGTGCAAATGTGCAAGTTGACTGTTGCCACTTATGCCGAGCAGCCTTTGTACAGGATTTCTGGACAGCTGGCAGACTGGGAGCTCAACACCCAGTCAAACAAAGTAGCAAGGCAGTAGGGAATTGCTGAAATCTGTGATCTACCACCAAATCTTATAGAGCCAGCAGGGGTATAATAACCCCTGATTGTATCTGCAAAAGAAAATTCTTCCCACATACACTGTCTCTGAATAAAGCCACATTCTGGCGATAGCTTTGGATGACTTCACTCACACGAATCACAGGCATTCGCTTTTTTTTCAACCATTGTTGCTCTGCAGTGTCTGGAGAAAATGGTAGGGTTATGAAAAGGCTCCCCAGCTTCCTTACAGCAAAGCCGTAAGTGTCCAGAAAGAGAAATTCAGAAAAAAAGTGTCATGAAAACAACTTGTAACTCACAGGTGACCAGCCACATGGAAGCGTTGGCTGCTCTTAAGTATCTCAAGCAGTTCCCAAGGACTTCTCTGGGTTCTTGCCTGTCAGTGCTAAGGTGAAGAATGTTTTGTTGTGTTTTCAGCATTGTCATCCAAGTAGGTGTTGTATGAGCAGGTTTCTGTGGCTGAGATCTCCTTACAAGTCATTGTGCTGGGTGCTGCTCTGTCGCGGTAGGAGTTGGTCAAGACGACACGGTTTCTTCCAAAACAGGAACTTTATTGCACAGGAGGCTGCGATATTTATACACTTTATCCTTTACACATGTCACTGAACTATTGGCCTTTTAGTTACATAAATAATTCTTAATTGGACACCTATCCAGCGCATGTCATATAACAATGACTCAGCACATTAGACAGGAAATCCATTCTGTGCCACAGTCTTCCCTTCCGTGCTTGACACCTGACTGGAGTGCAAGGTTCCTTCTTCAGTTCCAACTGTTTTTACAAAGACCCCAGTCCAGCTGGGGCCCCCCACACTGCTCCTTTACTGGGATTATTGGTGGGCCTGTGATGGATGAAATTCATCCCTCATATCTGCATCATCACACAAATGATACACTTTTTATTAAGAACATATTAAAGTAAATTAAAGCAATAAACCTCTCTATAAGGACAATCATATAATGTAGCATAAGGCCCATGCCACACTGATTATCTGATGACAAGCAGCTTCTTTGGCAAGTATTATCTTTTTATAGACTGCCTACTGTTGTATTCCTAAAATTGTTAGGATGTCCTTAACTCCATCTGACATTTACTTGCTTCACAAGCAATTGCCAGTATCTGAGCACAGTTTTCAGAAAGTACCTTTGTTGTTAAACCCTGGTGACTTTGAGTGGTACTTAGATATCAAACACTTGGTCAGATTACTCAGACTTGTCCAGCCAGGAGTTACCAGAAGTTGTGCATAAACTGAATAGGCAGTAAGTGTCTGGGTGCACACCAGGGCAGTGTAATTTGACCTAATTTAAACCTCTCATGGTATGAGGTAAATTCAGAGCTGCTACAGACTGAAAACAGGCACACACGGAGGTATTGCCATGTAGCACATACATGGTAACCTGCTATGCTGCAGGAGTTGTGTGGTTTATTGGGCTCTTAGGTTCCCAAATCCCTTTCCAAAATGGAACACAGGCACTTCAAAAAAGTGCACAAATCTCACTCGTATGTTGTCAGCCTAAACTCAGCTTTGTGAGTGCCACATAACGTTGGAGGTACTCTTAGAGATGAATGCTACTGATAACCATAGCACTTGAGGAGAAAAGGGGGGAAAAAGGCTTTCAAAAATAAAAGATAACTCTGGTAGCATTTCTTCTTCCCCTCAACTGAAGAAACTATGGAACTTTGCCATTTACAGTGATTTTTGACTCCCATGTAGAACACCACAATTTCCTTCAAATAGTCACAGTGAGGAGATAACTTGGTAGTGGAAAACTGAATTACCATGTACTTAACTTTATTTTCAGAGAGGTTTCTAATGAACTTGTCATGCAATTTTCATAACAAACTGTGTAATTATTCCTCTTTTTTATTGAGTAGTAGCCTCAGGTCTATTGCTAAACCACATGCTACAATAAAGTTGTTGTTTTGTTTGAATTTAATTCTTAGACTTAACAAAAGGACACCCTGGCAGAGCTTGTTTGAAGTGGAAAATTGGCTACATCTCTTGAATTTCAAAGAAATTATAATTTATTATATGATCTTCTCAATGCCTTCATAAGCATTGTCCATTCTCTGGAAAACCATGTCGATAAATCAGCACTAATTGTTATTTGAAGGTCAAGCTAAGGGTTTTGTTTTTCTTATATTTGGCTTCTGTAGGTGAAAAGACATTTGGCTTCATGGCTAAACAGTCTTGGAATTAATTTTCCACTAGCTCTTATGCTACTGAATGTCAAATATTTCTGCCTTTGAAGCTGTCACACCATTCTGAGGAGCTAAATCTAATTGCCACCTCTTTGATATACTTTTTTAACATTTCTGTGGCTTTTTAATTTTTGTCTATATTCTGTCCTTTCCTGCCTTTGGCACTTTTTTTTTTTGGCTCCAAATCCCCTTCTGAATATAAGTACCTTGTTTGGAGCCAAGCTGAAAACAAAAATTGCAAGTGAATCTTCATTGCTGTGTGTTGACTTCACTATTACTGTAGCAAAGGGTCTCACCTGCCCCAACGGGCTGAAAAGGGGAGTGTGGGGGGCTGGGTGGAGATGCAGCCATGGGAGTTTGTTTCACAAGTGTAATAGGCTGCATGGGAATAGATGCTGCAGATTACTGGAGAGAGACATGTATAGAGAGGGGCTGGCGAGAGGGATATAAAGGGGAAAGCAACCTGGAAAGCTGTCTGGCTGAGAGTTTCCAGTCCCTAACTGTGGTCACTGGGAGTGCTGTGGGAAGGGTCATCCAAGAAAGGCAAGAGGCTATGATGACAGACTAGCAAACGAGGTGACCTGGGGTCTGGATGCCTGTAAACAAGCGAAGGTAATTACAAAGATGGAACTTTTCCCTGATGTCATACAAGGAGCTGCTGGAGGGAATTGCTGTATGTAGGACATTATCAACAGCCTCTCTCCCATCACATGGGTTGAGTTATCACATACCACTTGGCACTAGTCCCAGGGGACTGGCTGTACCAATGTGCAAGAAGCTCTGGCTGTGCAGCCCATTCCTTTGTTCCCTGTGGTGTGTCAAGGTGGAAGGCTGCCACATGGCTCTCAGCACAGTGTGCTTTGCAGCATCCTTTCTGCTACAGCCACCGAGGCTCATCTCACCTATCTGCCATGGCTCCATCTTAGGCCCAGTGCTGTTCAACATTTTCAAAAATTACTTGAATGAGGGACTTGAAGGGATACTAAATAAGTTTGTTGATGACACAAAACTTAGATGAGCTGTTGATTCTCTCCAAGTCAGGAAGGCCCTGAAGAGGGACATATTAGAGTGCTGGGCAATCACCAGCTGTATGATATTTAATAAAGACAAGTGCCAAATTCTGCACCTGAGATGGAGCAAGACTGGGCAATAAGATACTGAAGACCAGTGGCACAGAGAGGGACTTGGTGGTCCTGGTTGACAGCTATTTGAGTATGAGTCAGCAGTGCCCTGGCAGCCAGGGCCCCCCTGGCAAAGCATCAGGCAAAGCATTGCCAGCCGATCGAGGGAGGGGATTGTCCTGCTCTGCTCTGCACTGGGGCAGCCTCACCTTGGGTGTTCTGTGCAGTTTTGGGCACCACAATATAAGAAAGATATTAAGCCATTAGAGATTGTCAAAAGGAGGGCAATGAAGATGGTGACAGGCCTTGAGGGAAAGCCGTGTTGGGGAGTGGCTGAGGTCACTTGGTCTGTTCAGTCTGGAGAAGAGGAGACTGAGGGGAGACCTCTTTGCAGTCTACAACTGCTGTGGAAGTGAAGAGGCAGGCACTGATTTCTTCTCTCTGGTGACCAGTGATATGACCCGAGGGAATGGCCTGAAGTTGTGTCAGGGGACGTTTAGTTTGGATATTTGAAAAAGGTTCTTCATCAAGGGGCTCGTTTGGCACTGGAACAGGCTCCCCAGGGAAGTGGTCACAGCACCAAGCCTGACAGAGTTCAAGGAGAGTTTGAACAATGCTGTCAGGCACAGGGTGTGATTCTTGGGATGTCTTGTGCAGGGCCAGGAGTTGGACTTTGATTATTCTGATGAGTCCCTTGCAACTCAGGATATTCTATGATTCCATGAAATCAACAAGGACCACACAGCAGACTGGGAGCAGATTATTACAGGACAGAACCGAATTTTGGACAGAAGTGTTTGGGTATGTTAGATGGAAAAGAAAATCTGGGTCCATTCTTCTAAGGAAGGAAATTAAATCTTTGCACATAGACTGGAGAAAAACAAACAGACAAACAGACAAAAAAATGAGAGTAAGAAAGAAGATTAAAAATATAAGAAATGAATGAGGGCAGTTGTCTAAACATCTCTCTCATCTTCTGCTCTACTACAATCAGACCCTATTTTAGAAATGCCTCTTTCTATAGGCAGCTTATGGTGTCCCAGTGTTGCCCCTGCCCATGTCTCTGACTAGCAAGCCTGGCCTTTAACAGCAACTGAGGTGAAGGGGTAGGAGGGAAGGACTACAGGAGAGCTGTGAACAAACTGTTCTGTTTGGATGGGAGAGGTTTGTACCCTTCTGTGATCTAGAAAACAAGTGGAAATTGTAGACATAAGTTTTGAATAAATAAAATAAATACTCAAAAAACACCACCAGTTCTGTAGTTCTAAGGAGAAAATAATATTTGATTAAAAGACAAAACATGTATGGGGTAACTTTTTCATTTCCTGTTCATGATGAAGGTATTACTGACATTATTTAAGCTGTGTTGAAGACATATAACAAGAGTCTAAACAGATATAAATGTTCTTCTGGAATGTTATTTATAGTTCCTTGGTACCCAATGCCAAACGTTAGCAAGGTTTATGAGAAACCAGTAAAGACTGTAAATTGTTAGACTTATAATTTAAATCATGTTGCTGACTCCATTTGTTTTCTACACATTGATCTGACTTTCAGATAAATCTGATAAAATTCTCCAAGTTGGAGAGAGATTTGTTTTCAGTCAGTGGGAATCTAACTATTAGAAAGACAAGTCATGAGGTTATTTGGAACAAAGCCACAGGCAGTAATATACCACACTTGAATACTTCTCTTTTATTTATTTGAATGTTACATTATTTGATAAATTGCTTATGCAGCCATTTAACTGACTCTTCTGGAAAGTGTTTATTTGTAGTCACCTCAATGTCAGCAGTGAAATGAGCTGGGACTGAAATTTCATTAAGAAAGTAATATTTCATTATTATGGCCCCAGCGATCATCACTCTGTGTACATTAAGTCCAAAACCTATAAAATGTTATAATAATAATACAGCTATGGCAAAAAATGGGCATGAGCCAGACAGGATATTCACTGTTAATGCACTGACCATACCAGCAGTCTGGGTTCTTGTGGGACAATTAGCTCAAAGACTATGTAGATCTTAAACTTTAAATTTCCTTTGATTTGCCCATTTCAATTTGCAACCTTAATTTCCTTTAGTACAAAGAAAAAATTCAAGGTACCTACTCTGTGTCAAAATGAGCCCTTCCGCTTGTAAAACCTGAAGGAGAAGGCCAAAAAAGGAGGGATAAGTTACAAGGATCCTTTCTGGGACATCTCCTCCAAACACTTACTCAGGACAGAAGGTGGTTTCCCTCCTTTGAACAGTGAGGTGACAGAGGAGGTTCAGTCCCCCATCCCCTGGACAGCCACAGGGTGTGGACCAGGGGCTGGTGCTTTCCTGCTTTTGAAATGCTCACCGTCTTATTTCCACTTGTAGAGCAGCTAAATGCAGCCTTTTTCCTTACTCCTCTGTAATGTGTGTCTACAAACAAGTTTGCCCCAGTTCAGCTAAACTGGATTAAACATTTCTTCTCCCATATCACAAGTTTGTGTTGTAAAGATGTGATGTTTCTATGGAGTGACAGGATTTAGAGCCCAGAAAGGCAAGAGAGGAAGGGATGGGTGGCCATAGAGGCAGGCAGGGCTGCAGCAGCTGTGTTGGAGCAAAGCATGTGAGAGCCTATGGAGCAAAGTTCAAGGCAGGATAAGCCTGCTCAGAGGGATGTCTTGCCTAGGCATGGTCCTGAACCTGAATTTTTCTTCCTCTTCCACACCCTGTCACCTAAGCAGTATGGTGCACCCCAAACGTCACACACTGACTCAGAAGCAAGCTGCAGTACTTGCATCTGACTGTGTTATGAAGGTAACTATTGGTTTAGAAGTCTCATTTTGAGGAAAAAGATATTTGGAAATAACAGCCTGTTACTTCCAAGAAGAATCAGGACATGGAGCACTTTTGTGTCTCCTTATGCCTCATAGAGATTAATGATACGTGGAATTTTATTCCTCTCTTCTGTCAGTCTTTAAAGTCCTCAAAGGAAATAGGCATAACCAAATGAAAACAATTTGGATATAGTAAATAAAATAAATCATAGAAGTTAGGGTTATATTGGAGGTTTTGTTTGTGTGTTTGAATATACCAGGTTGAACAAAATGAAAATCAGACTATCACAGGAAAATGGGATCAAAGGGGACCTTGAAAGACACGCAGCTCTTATATAGCTTATCCACACCTTCCCTCCCAACAGTATGATTCAAACCCTCCAGAAGTCAATGTGTGTCATAGGCTTCAGTGGTTTTAACTCAGCTCCTCGGTGTTTTACAGTCCCTTTGGAGCAAGAGAAATTTAACTTAACCCCTCCCATACACCAAATAAAGTTTCCAAAATGGCACCTCTGCCTTGCTGACTACACTCTTTTCTTTTTTAATTGTGCACGTGAATCCCTGAGAAACCTCAGTTCAAGTTCAGGATAAATTCATGTTTCCTCTGCTTGCCAGAAGAAAATGAAAAGTAAAGCCCCATCAATTTTATTGCTCATAATTGTGGATAAAATGCAATATATTTGGCTCATATAAATTTGCTAGCAAATTATATTCAATAAAACCCTGGTGAGCAATTTAAAAGCATAAATCCCCCCATGCTGAAAAAAGCTCACAAATTATACAAGAAAAGGAGTGATTTCATCAAAGAGCCAAGATCTGCCCATGGAATGTTTCAATAGTACTGGATTTATAGTTTTCTGGGAGACAATTTATGATCCCTAATTTTCTGCAATAAAAAGCTCAGTGGGGATTCTCTGAATGAAATATCTTTTAACAAAGAAAGAAATAAAAAAAAATAAAATCTGGGAGTGAATGCAGGCAATACCATTCTTGGAGAGCTTCCCCTTTCGTGTTCCCACTTCAAAACTCATCATAGATGATCCTAATGAAGACTGTATAGTAAGAAAATAAGGAAGACCATTAGACTTTGAAATAAATGCACTGCACAGTTGGAGAGGGTATTTTTGGTAATAAATACATCCATGATGCTTCATAGCTGTTGTCTTTAAGTAAGAATAAAATGATCAGTCTGGTTTAAAGGAAAGGTTAAGCATTTCCAAAACACACAGGGATGATTACACGATAAAAATAAACTAGAGGGGAAGTTGTGTGTGAAGCCTGTGCACAGATGTGACAAGCAATCATAGCTAGATGCAGAGAGATTCACTCACTTTCCCTAATTTTTTGGCTCTGATTCACAGTCCTTGTCAAACTTAGTGGCAGTGGCTGAAGAGGTTACTGTTCCCCTGAGCCATCAGTCACCAGGCTGCAGGGACCATGGATCAGAGCACATATCTGTTACAGGTCACAGAGTAGGGCACTAAGGTGAAGTGAGAACAAGATTTAAATTAATATGCCTGGCTATGAGTTATATGTCTCTTTGACTGTTAAAGGAATGGCATAGTAAAAAAAAGTCTGCAATCACCTTTTAAAAACTCCTCCATAAATCACCAAAGTTGTGACCAAGAACTCCTGCTTTGAGAATCTGCTACTGGGTGATAAGAGAGAGAATAATGGGATGGATGGACATTTGCTGTAGTACACAATGGTTGTTTCTCAAAATGTTATTATTCCTATTTTATTTATAAGAAGCCAAGGCATCTAAAAGTGTAAAGACCTGTGTGAATGATCAGACAAGCAGACTGACAATAGAGCTGTCCTCCCTCTCCACCACACTAGTTAACCACACACAGATCATGAGCCTCCTACAAAGGGATAGGGATAGCCACCAGGATAAGTGGTAGCTATGAAAGTACCTACACCGCTCAAAATCTCTTGCTGTCCCTCCAGACTTTTAGAAATAGAAAAAGGGTGAAGGTGCAGTTCAAGTAGATTTCCCATTTCTATCCTTTGGATTTTCCCTGTTTATTCCTTTCATGTGAGGGCTATAATCTAGGGCGCCAACCTTTCAATTTCCATGGCAAAAATACAGACATGGGCATGATCCAATGCCCACGCAAGCCTGTAGTCAAAAGGACTCTGTTGCCTTTACTGAGTATTAGATTGAGCCCTTGCCTAAACCTATGTAATACAAATGAAAAGAAAATGCTCAAAAACATTTTGTTTTGATGGCAGTGGATGGAAAGGCCACTGAAGGTATTTGACTGACCAGTCTCAATCTCATTGAGTTTTATTATGAAACAGAACAAGAATTGCTGAAAATAACCTTGGTTCAACTGCCTCTTTCATATGGCACAGAAGATTTGGTTGACTGCAGCAAGGAGGAAGATTGCTCAAGAAATTAATTTAAACTCACATTGAAGCTCTGGAGGACTACCAGCTAAGAGTGATGAGGCAGAACAGCTGGCTGAAAGGAAGGAAGTGTGTCTTTGGAAAGGTAATTCGTAAGTAGCAAGCATGCAAGATTTGCTATCTATCATCTCTCCCTGCTCTAAAACATTTTACAAGCACTGGGCATTTTGCCCATGTCTGTCTGGCAGGACCTGGGAGTACTTCCTAACTCCTCTGCCTAGGTATTCACGCCAGCTACATCCAATTCTATGTTCATACCAGACCCAGCTACAGACTTGTCCCCTCCATCCCATGTAGTGGGAACCCTGACTTATGGCCCAGAAAGTGACTGCAAAGTGCCCCTGCTGCTCCCCTGATTGGAACAGGGAGTATGTGCCTGGAGCTAATTTACCCCGTATTCTTACAACATTTGTGGCTGAAGCAGACCAGGAGAAGGCACTCATCAACATCTCATCCAATGCTCCCCTAGGAAAAAAAAGTAGACTGCAGTTTGATATTCAGTGCTCTTACAGAGCTGGGCTTTTGTTTGGTTCTTGTTTTTCTCCCCAGAGGATCTGGACTGTATTTCTAATTGATTAAGAATACAAAATAGAATTTTTTAGGTTTTTTTCAGGTATAAGTGTTGTAGTTATCCACAGATATTCCAGTAAATGCATCTGTATTATTTTCACCCACTATTGATATAAGAATGTATACATGTAGCCATATATTAACATGTCTACTTGGCATCCCAGTGTGCCAAAAAATTAGCATTTTCTTATGCAGACAGCGGTATCTGGCTTTCCTACCAAATAGCAATAATATTTATTTGACATAAGTAGAAACATTCCTACAAAACAACTTCCCACAAAACAAAAGCATTCAAAACTAAAACTTTGTGATCCATTCAGTCAGATGACTAAATTTCAGAGATAAAGTTAAATTTCTTTTTTATATGTCCTGGAGATAACTCTAACATTTCAGTAAATGTGACATCACCGATGCAGTGATCCAGTTCCCTGAAGTACATCAAGTGGATGACCCAGGCAGGAACTCTGTCTGCTTAAGAATTCCTGATAGGGCCTTTTGAACACTCCTGTGGACCTGTCCAGGACTTTGACACAACTGGGGGGAAAAAAAAAAAAAAAGCCATCTCTTAGATATTTGTCTTGATCCACAGAATAGATCCAAACCCACTCTCCAGACTTTTTAGTTGATCCCATAGGAAAAGTCAAGCTAATCAACATGATAATTATTCATGGCATTGTGCAACCTTACTGCATCAGTACAGGCTCCCAATGATCTGTAACAGTAAAAACAGGATTTTTGATGAGTCCATCCATTATTAGTGCCTAAAATAGCAGAGTTGGATCCCTGGAATAGGTTATGCTCAGAATAGTGAAGGAAGTCTGCCTGAAAGCTTTCCCTTTTTCTTGTTCAGTGCTATCTGACTGATCTACATGAGATCTTGCAGCTATTAAGAAGAGAACCAAGGAAATAAAAAGCTGATTTCACAAATTGAAATGCATAGGAGGGCATCCAAAAGGAGACAAAACAACTAAATGGCAACCATATAGCAGGCATAAAAGAAGCAATTTGAGTTAGAGAACAGTCCACATTTATAGACTGCAAACAGCCAGAGACGCACGGCCTGGGGAGAGGTCCAGCTTGAACAAACAGCCTCACAGGCAGCATACGTAAAACACAGGGTAACATTTTTGTATGGTGTGTTATAGTAAAGTGAGAGCCATAAACATCCCAGAAACAAAGCTGGAAGGGATCTCAAGAAGTCATTTATTACATGCTTTTAATGTGAGGCTGGCTAAATACAGCTGAGAGTATATGTTCAATCTGCTCTTAAAAATCTCTAAAAAAGGTCAAGCCACGGATATACATGGAGAATAAGGGAAGGAAATTAATTCAAAACACACTACCAGCCTTGCAAATTGCTGGGTTCCCCAAGTTCACCTACATCTTATCTGCAAAGATACTTTATTAAAGCAATAAAGTGTATCTCTATTGTCAGTATAACCAGAAGTACTGGGTGTTGGGATCAGATCCCCAGTGCTTATACTGGGTGCCCTTATTTTGACCATGATAGTCAGAAGAGAAGGAAGAAGTGGGAAATGGCCCCTTTGAAAAAGAAATCTACTGCTATTGACGCAAGAACAAGAGAAATATCTCAGTACATCAGTGAGTCAGCAACTAGATCCTAATGACTTTTCAGTGCATCCAGGAAATTCCCAGAGTCCCAGGCCATGGCACTGAGCAGACACTAATCAGGAGTTATGATCCTGAAGTCAGCTTCAGCAAAGTCAAGATGCTTCCACATCATTCAGATTTAATGCAAAAGTTATTTTTGTTTGTTATTGTTTATGAAAGTCCAAGGAATAGAAGGCTCTTCCCAGATTTTGTGAAGGTGTGATTCAAGACACAATACAATCAATATTTAGCAGCACATGATCACTAAGGCTTTTGAGAGGAAAATATTAAAGAGAAAGGAAAGAAATGTTTGACAGTAAAAACAGGTGCATACTAAATAAGCCATAAATGATCAGAGGACCTTTGGCCTAAATATCATGGTGGATTTACTCCTTTCTCCACCTAATTTCAGACTTAAGAAGGCTGCAAATGGCTGAAAAGGAAGGCAGAGCAGGAAAGAACTGGGTGCTTTACCAAGGGTCAGTTCTAGGATACCCCTGGGAGTGAATCAGTCGAACACAAGAGAAAAAGTACCTGGAAGGATAGCACTACACTGACTCCATGTTTCCTGAAGCAGTCAGACAGCTCACGGTGATTCTGGGCTACAGTGAGATAAATTGGTGATGATGTTCGTGCCAAACCACAGACACCACACTCAATTTGTTAGGGAATAACCCCAGGTCTTTCCAGCAAAATATTCACTCCTTCCATATCCTGTCAGTGAGCAATATGGAAAAATTTTCCTCTAATGGGAGAGTGCTGTGTCCTAAAACAAACCTGGTAAACCATAGCTTGTACTTCGTGCATGAAAGTACTGGACAATTAGAAACTCAGCTGAACCATGCAGATTGTCTGCTGATGAGGGTAGACACTTATTAAAAAAGCGTGGAGGAACTTATTCTTTGAAGTTTACAGCTATTGCCATTTCAACCATGAGGCCAAGTTTACATCCACGACGGCTGAAAACCACAGCACATTAAAAAAGAGATCCAGCTTAATAACTGCATGACTGTTTTCCACCTTTCTGATGGAAGGTTTTTTTTCTTCTATTTCAGTGGCTTTGTCAGGACAAAAGATGATCTGTTTGATACTCTAGAAAGATAGAGTCTCTTGTTGTTCCCCAAGATGGGATAGCTGGGACAGGAGTGTCTTGGAGCAGTTCCTGTTCTCTGTGGGTGGAAGGCCAGGCTGTTTTCAGCCTGAGTGGGATTGCTAGTATCTCCTTTTCATAATGCCTTCCTCCCTTGACACTTCCCATAAAACTACCTCTGTAAAAAATATACCTCACTCACAGAGGGAAGCAGGGATGTGACTCACCTAGAGATGAAAGAGCACATGAGTCTCCACATGTATTGTCTTTTTCAGTTACCTGTTATGATTACGTGACTAATGTGTCCATTCTGGAACAGGCAGAGGTCACCAGTATCGAGGCCATGCTGCTGAGAACACAGCTGCGCTGGGCAGGGCACGTCTCCAGGATGGAGGATCACCGCCTCCCTAAGATTGTGCTCTACGGTGAACTCGCCACCAGCTGCCGCAAGAGAGGAGCCCCCAAGAAGAGATACAAGGACTCACTGAAACAACACCTCAGCCTTGGCCATATTGACCACCATCAGTGGTCCACTCTGGCCCCCAATCAGGAGACACGGAGACACGCAATCTATAACACTGCTGTCTCCTTTGAAACAGCACGCAGAATCAGTCTGGAGGAGAAAAGACAGCGCTGAAAGAACCATGCCTTGACAGTGCCACCTACGGAGACTTTCTGCTGTGCCTTTTGCAACCAGACTTGCCTATCTCACAGCGGCCTTATCAGCCATCAGCGCGCTTGCAGCAAGTGTGGGTAAAACCCTCCCAAATCTTCATTCACAAAGTCTAGCCATGATGATACCTGTTATGATCCATCAAAGACTCTGGAGATGTGTTTTTCTTGTCACCTGGATAAAAAGTCTCTTTTGACACTGGAATGACACTCTGATGACATCTGTTTAATACAGTCCATTGGACAAATGAAGACAGTGTTCCATTACCTGGTTGTTATATCCTTGATTAAACTGAGCTGCTGCCTGTTTGTAGTTCACCTCAGAACTGGGTGATCTCTTTGCTGTCCTTCCAAAATCAGTGAAACAAGATAAAGACCAGTCAAGACCAAACCTCAACATTTCCACATGGCCACAGTTCATATCTTGATAATAAAACCCTGTAGGAAGCATCACTGAACCTGCAGATTTCTTAGTCTGATGAGAAGAGCACAGGTGTTGGGGCAGGTGTCACTCTGTATTCATCATGCTGCAAGACTCTAAAGTTTATGTCCAAGGGTCATCTGTGTATGTGATAGACAAAGAGCAGTCTCTTGCATATTTAGCTGGGTAGTGCATGGTGTGATGGATACCCCACAATAATTTTAACAGTGTGCATTGTACAAGTAACTGTTTATTGCACAAATATTTTGGTTAAGTTTAATAGCAGACTGTAAGGAAAACAATCAGAAAGAGAGAAAAATGGCTTGAACTCAGCCAGCCCTGCAGTTAACACAGGACAATGGGAAAGTCATGAGCTCGCAGGAGTCTGGTTCAGCTTCCTGCAGCGCCTACTCAACTGACTGGGAAAAACAGAGCCAAAAGTCTGACAAGCAAAAAGCACAAATGAACTCTGGCTGCACCAGCAGGACTCTTCTTTCAGAGCCAGAGAGATCTTGGGGAGCTGTTCAGGGGCACCAGACCGAGACTCAAGCACTCACTGTAGTGTCTGCAAAAGCAGAGCTCTGCGTCAGTTACCAGAGGGGCAGAGCTTTGGATGACTTGGAGAATGGGGAAGAATTGCTCATTTTGTAAATGTTTTTTTGGAAAAGGAAACAATACTATAGTTTTGAGAAAGTGGTTTTGACATTTTATGGGCATCATTTGTCACACACTATCCTTGAGGAAAAGTCCACAGGCATGCAAACATGGCTTTTGGTGAAACCTTTCCACCCTGTACTGCAGCCCCTGGCAACTCAAGGAGAGTCAAGACCCAGACTATTGAAATCTCCCCTAGCTGGCCCAGGCTCAATGTCCAAGATGAGGCCAAGACTCAGTTGCCTCCTCTATATCTGTCATGGGAATAAGAGCATCAGTTAGTGCCTGACGTCTGAGCCAAACTGTCTTCTTCTCTTGTGGGCTTTACAATCCATCAGCATCCCAACACCAGAGGGGCAAAATTGTTTCTAGCCCTGCAGTCATCATGAGTGCTTGAACAGACACAGTGAGGCAAGCTCACATCAGGAGAAAGCATTGACTATTGGTGCTGAAGATGGTAATGCCCTTTGCCAGAACCTAGTGTCCTTTATTCTGCTGCAAATAAGTAAGCCAGGCTTGTTTAATCTATTAGCATATTAGTGATTTTGCATTACATTTGCAATGGGGGATGTGCCAGGCCTGCTCAGCTCCTGCCTTCCAGTTCTGGGTCAGTCACAAGAAGTATACTAGTGCATGTCCCCTTCATGATCATCTGAGTGTATCCACATAGCCTCGCTTTTCTGTGCTGCATTTCCACGCTAGCAGTCTTGGCTCTTCCAAAGCCAAACTGCTTATTTAGATGAAATTTCATCAAGACTCCTGTGGACATTATAGATGTGCACCAGTAAGAAAGGACACAGCTCTTTCTGGACAACAGCAAACACTCACTGGCTTATGTATACGAGGACCAGTGACTGCTAGGTCATATTTAATTTACCCTTACCACACTGACCATAATTCCTTCTAACCAGAAGAAAACATTGCATGATGGGGAAAACAGGCAGACCACAAACTAAATATACACCACAAAATCCAGTAGAGCATGTTGAGTAAGCAGATGTCACAGGAAGGGAAGTACAATACACTGTAGGTACCAAAAACCTTCAACTGACATCTGCTGTTCTTAATTTCTGTCTAAAGATCTCCTTTAAGAGCTGGCCTCATGATCTTATTTTTTATTAATTCCTATGTAAAATGGAAAGCTTATATCTGTAATTCTCTAAAAGACATTTTTCTCCTATTCAGAAAACCAGGTATCTTCTTGTTACAGGTGAATTAATGTTCATCCGATAGATGATTTCTGAACAACCAACCAGTGACATTGGTGTGTTACTTTAGAGAAGGTCTATATATGATCATAAGGAAAATTACTTTTAGCTGGAAGCAGCAGCAGAAACAAAAGTTTTGTCAACCTTAGCCTGAGCAGCACCTTGTCCCTTAGCAGGGAGCTAGTCTTGAAAAGCAATACTAACAAAGGAAGAACTGGCCCATGAGAGCATCAATCTTTCCTCTTCTGTCCACAATCACTCATAGAAACTACAGTTTAAAATCTCAGTAGGGAGCTGGATGTCAAGTACCTCATGCTTTGGAAGCACAACTTGAGAAATATTAAAGGGGCCCAATTTTAAGGAGTTTTCTCAAAAATCAGGCTTTGTATTGGACATCATAAGCTGTTCAGCATCACCAGTCAGATGGTAAAATCTTGGTAGAAAGTACATCTTCCCATGAGCAATATGCACTTCTTCACGATAGGAACACAGTCTGCTGTTTGTAATGCTTGGCATTCTAACCTCAAGTAAATACACCACGGATTCTGCAGGATATGTCTTTGAGCATGCTTACATGGCAATAACAACGTTAAAGTAGAATGGCCATATAATTTATTATGCCTTGTGAAATAAAGCAAAGCCAATCTTTTCCCACCACGGGAAGTACCATCACAGTAGAAGATGGAAACAAGAAAAAATTAAATACCACCCAGGCCTGGTTTAAACATGCAAACTTTCTAATAAAATATCAGAACCAGATGCTGCTAAAGATGAGTGATAATTAAAGAAGATAAATTAAAGAAATGTTTTTCCAGGGAATGACTCTACTGCACACAAATTGTTTCAGCATGGGGAAAAATATATAATAAAATTACTGCTGCTGCCTGTGTTTTCAAAAGTTTCCATTAATAAGTCAAGGCAGGTTCCCTGCTAAATTCCCTTATATCCAGGCTCCCTCTTTGCCTCTGTTGGTTTAATCTTGGTGTGGTTTAGCAGAGTGAGCAGAGGACTGAGCGCCAAGAACTCGGTTCCAACACTGACTTACTGTGTGGGCTCTCTTATGTCATGTTCAGGGCAGGTCAGTCCTGAAAAGCGTATCTCTAAAAATGGTTCTGAGGGGTCCAGAGCCTGACAGTCTCCCCAGTCTTGTGTCAGAGGTGCACAGTTCACCAGAGGTTTTCCCCTGACTACCAGCCCACTATACTGATCTCAGGCTAAGCTGGCGTAAGGTGAACTTTTTTTCAGTCTGGTGTCTCATCACAAGAAATGAGTACACTGGAAGCCAAATCATGCAGACACCTGTGCAAACTCATGGCAGGAAACAAGGCTGGAGCACTGCAGACAAAGGGTGGATTCAGCATACCCACTAAGACCACCCTGGAGCTTTATGTGCCTGTGTATAAACTCATCTTAGACCAGGTCGTTGTTAAGCTTCATCTTAGCTAAACACAAGATGGTGTTTAAGCCCCTCAAAGTCTTTTAATTTCTTTGGATTTCTTGCAGGCAGCAAAGCACCCATCTAATTGCCAAGGGCGTTTTTGTAGCAAATAAAATAATGCGCTGCACCGGGAGAGGAAAAGAGTAAAATGAAACCATGTAAATACATGGCCTAGTTCCCTTTTAACCACATGTTCCCCAGCCTCATAACCTCCGCAAAAGCCTATGAGGAATAATGTGGTTTGCAGTGTGCCTGTAAGGTCAACAAATCTGGCCTGTTTCAGGCTGAGCAAGGGCTCAGACACAGGATCAGGTTCCCCTCCCGTCCTCAGCGCCCGTGTGAGTGCACTTCGCTTCGCACATGGCGAGCGCAAGGTGAGATGCTGCAGCTTCAGCCCACCTCACCTGGGTTGTCCTGAGCTCCTGCCTGCCCTGCTTGAGGGGCCGAGGGGACACGCACGGTGGGACACTGCAGATCGATCCCCCCTCACAACACCAGGCTCAGGCAGCTGCGTGTCTCGTATGTGAAAGCAAAGGAAGCTTCATGAGGGGCACTGAGCTCACAGCTATTCCTCCTGGATAGCAAAGGCAAATGGAATGGATGAACACACACAGAGTCAAGAACAGGGACAGGCCTCTTGAGCACGCAAGCTCCTAGCTATTTGCAGATGTTTTAGCTCAGTTTGGGAATTTATCCTCCATTTGAGACTCTGTGCAAGCTAAATCTGTCCACAGGCCAGTCTGCCGGCCCCAGCCCAACCACCCATGTGGCGAGGCCAGCTGCACTCTGCACCTTTTCCTCCCCAGCCCTCTGGGAGCCAGGCTGCTGCAGGCACAAGGAGACAAGCGATATGGAGAACAGGAGCTAGGGCTGATTCCAAAACAGTAACAGGCATGATCTTCAGGCCAGACCCAGAGAGAGAAGAGCAGTGCTGACCACAGCTCTCTTTTAATCCTTGAAAAAGTGCATTAATTAAGACCCTCTACCCGCTGCAGACCTTTGAACCTGAAATAAGAAGTGTTCATTACATATCTCACAGGGAGACTGAAGACCTCTTCTTGATCTCTGCTTCACTCCTTGAATTACCAGTGCTGCAGGGCATCTGCCCCCAAACTGTGCTTCTCATTGGGTGGACAGACTTCCCTGGAGACATTGAAGAGATGGTAAAGGGGAGAAGGGAGAGGTAATTAAGTGGAGGAAGGAGAGGAGAGGAGAGGAGAGGAGAGGAGAAAGAAAAGAAAAGAAAAGAAAAGAAAAGAAAAGAAAAGAAAAGAAAAGAAAAGAAAAGAAAAGAAAAGAAAAGAAAAGAAAAGAAAAGAAAAGAAAAGAAAAGAAAAGAGAAAAGAAAAGAAAAGAAAAGAAAAGAAAAGAAAAGAAAAGAAAAGAAAAGAAAAGAAAAGAAAAGAAAAGAAAAGAAAAGAAAAGAAAAGAAAAGAAAAGAAAAGAAAAGAAAAGTCATGAAACTGGATGTGTAATTTATATATGAGGGAAAGTTTAAACCAGTGTGATTGGCAAGAATACAATGTTACTAAAAGCCACAGACATGCTAATTGGTGAGTCATTTAAGTAAACCTTATTGATCTTGTAAGTTTGCCAGTTTTCAATTTTCACTTTTGCTTGAAAAGGAGCTCAGAAATAAAGACTTAAGCAGAAACTCATGATCAGTGACTTTCTCATCCAATTTTTTAGCAAATGTAACTTCTGTATCTTGAGGGATGCTATTATTTGACTAAAGGAACAGTAACAGAACACTTCTCTTGACTCACCTAAGCCTACCCCAGACAAGGCTGGAGATGCGCACTAGGAGCCAGCCAGGTCCTATATGTTTTCCATATTTCCATTATTTCCGTATTTCCATTGCAGCTGCAAACCAAGATATTATTTTCAACCTTGATATTCAGTGCTAGCAATCAGTCTTAGGTGTACAAGAAATAACCACCAGAGGCCTGTCAGACCTCGTCCACGCCGCTGCAGAGGTGGGGGATTCCAAATGGTCAACCTTGGCTCAGCTTGGTTTTCTGCAGCTCTCACAGCCATGCCCAGAATAGGAGCTCTGAGCTGCTCAGAAATTTGACTGACATTGTCAGCTTGCTGAGAGCAAAGGAACATGACTGTTGTCTAACGATTCAAAGATGAGTTTAGCTCAATGATTCATGTAAAACAACAAAAAAAAGAGAAAGCTTTTATCCCGTTATTCCATTTTGTCCTTTATTATTTGGGCTGTAGTGAAGGTAAATTTGACAGAGTGGCCAAAGCAGGTATCCCTAGCCATCCACTCTGCTCCAGTTTAAGAAGGTCTTTTTCTCCCTGGAAGAAGCACCATATTCTGCTGGGTGATCCTGAGCTGCTGTGCTCAAGAGATGGACTCCTTCTCCCCCTCAGGGAGAACGTCAGTAAGCAGGCACAGGCTTTCCACATTCTTAAGAAAAATATTTACTTTACAAGTGCTGAGACGAAATTTGGAAAAGTGAAGAATAATATTTATTTTGATGATGTTAAGTTGCATTAAAGTCGAAAGTGAAAATTAGATGCATGCACATATACCAAAGGCATTACTCACTAATCATAGGAACATAAAAGAACTGGAAAATACCCTCCTTCACTGCCAGTAGGAAAGTTGATCTGGAATAAATTACAGGCAAAATGTATAATTAAGCAAGCTATTATTATCCAGTGTCTTAGCAGATGCCGACCTCGTTTATGGTGATTGGGATAAGAATTCAAGTGAGATTTGATTTCACAGCTGTGTCCATGATGCCTTGGACCTGTTTTACTGCCCCAGAAATTCCCAGCATGTTAGCACTGGTATCTAAGCGTGGTGTCTATGGACCCCTGTCCTCCTCATATGCTGACTGGGGAACTTTTCTTTAGCTTCTTGGAAAAGGGAAAATGGTTTCATAGATCTGTCAGCCAGGCTTTATACTTGAAATCTGTGTTTAATTACTTTGATGAAGCTTTAATATTCCATCAGTACAAGGAGGGGGGACCTTCCACTGCAGTGCTATTCTCTTATTTTTATTTTTTGCAGGTGTAGGCTTGTGGCTTAGTTACTGAAACAATAATTCTGTTGAAAATATCCTTGGCATGACAGATGAGCTGCCAAAGTGTTATGGGCACAGTAATTTGTACATAGAAATGAGGATCCAGGGAACAACATGAACATCAGTGTCCTGAGGGGCTTATGATTAAAACATTATGCCGAGCTTTTATGATTTCTTCAGCTAATTAGCAAGATTTATAAGCATCTAACAGAAACCAAGGCTGAATGCAGTAATGATCTTTATTTTCCACTTGAAGCAGAAAACTACTGGGTTCTAAAATAGCAGGGAAAGGAAGAGGGAAAACACCCTTATCTTTTCATTTGCCCACAATTTAGACTAAGGGCTTCTTTCTTTTCCATAGAATGAGTGGATGTCTCTCAGGTGGCAAGTATGAAGTCTGTGAGTTATTCACATTGATGGCAATACCTTGTTGATTTAATAGAGAAAAGGTTTCCTGCTGTTTTGTTATGGTTTCAGACTAGCACTGGTTTTGTTTTCCAGCAGTGTGCTGGGGGAGTGTGAGGTGTCTGAAAAAGCCACTTCCACCAACGTATACTTGATTGATTCTGTTCCCCGGAGGTGCAAAAGGAAAAGGAGGAGGGTGGGGGGGAAGAAGAAACAACAAGTTAGCCTGTAGAGGAATGAAGGGTTTAGTCTGCAGTTGCAGACCTGCGAGGGCCTCCACTGCTCTCAGGAGAGCTTCTGGCCACCAGTGCCTGCGTGACCTGCCTGGAGAGTTCATGGTGTGCATGGAGGGGCCGTGCATGATCCCAGCCCCCTCCCTAGGTTTTGCACTTTCAGAAGCCTAAACATCCTCATGTAGTCATGGACTGAAAACCCCTGGCTAGTGTTGTAAAACTCTTCTATTTGGTGTGGACAAACCTTTCAGCCAGAAAAGGAGACACCCTCCGGAAAACTTAATTGCACTAAATGATCATCGTTACTGAAGCCAGTGGCAAAGGAATTGCTCCAACACAGACCCACAGCAACTGAAGTCGGATGTGATGACTGGGTTTGTGGTGATTGCAGCCAGCTCCTGTGTGCAGAACAGCTGAGATTTCACCCAGAACACAGCTGGTTGTTTCAGCCAGAGTGTCACTCCTCCAGGTTTGTCTCAGGGAAGAGACTCTCCAAACACTGTGGGCATTGCCCTTTCCCAGCATCTGCACCGGGCACTTCTTCTGTTTCTAGCTAGGAATACAAGGACCATGGTTAGGTCTTAGCTTTCCAGGCTGGGAATTGTGACTGGTGGTGGGGGACTGAGAACTTCACTGGGCCCTCAGCTGCCTGGGCAGCAGTGCTACCCTTCAAATAAAGCTACATGTGGGGAGATGTGTTGTGCCATCTCAGGCAAACCTGACCATCAGAGGGCTGTACCTCATTTTTCGATTGATGCAAACTTCTAGCAGTAGGATGTGTGGAAAGTGCTCTATAAACTCTGTAGGTCACCACAATGTAATAATTAAATACCATCTTACTACACAGCTAGTGACTACAGGACTTCATATATAAAGTTCCATCTATTTATACCGGAGCTGTGTTTCCTCAGCTTAGAGACATACAACTACTAATATGCCATGCTTAATAGTATCCTAGCATTTTATAATATGTTTAATGAACCACTGTCACCATCTCCTCCAGTATTTTTTTCCCATTATTGTATTCCAAGACACTTGGCCTAAACGGGTATAATGGGATAATTTCCACTCCTGCAATGGTGTGGAACTTTTATTATACAGTGCCTGGTAGCTGGTGCATTCTTAAGACAGAGCATCTGATTAAATTTATGGTGAATCTCACACTGAAGTCATGCCATACTCTCCATTTTCACCTCCAAAGCCAGTCCATTTATTTTGGTGACGTGGAGTGGGAGCAATTAGATAGAAACATTTTTGGAGAGTTTCTGGTCTAACATTAGATTGGGAGGTTTAGCCAGAGAACTTTCACCAAAGTGGCACCTTGGTCAGAGGTGCTTCAGACCATGGGAATGTCACGTCAGCACCTCTTACTGCAAAATGTCCAGTGAGAGGAACATCAGCAGAGCTTGATCTCATCGTATAAAGCCAGGGTTGTGTATGGATATGAAACTCCCAAAACAAGGCTGTGTGTGAAAGGATCTCATCATGATGGAAAGAGGAAAGTGGAAAAAAGGCCTGGCTTGTGTGTCACAGAGCAGCCTTCTGCATTCTTCATCCTCCAGCACAGGGAGCAGGATTTGCCCAGCCTCTTTTACAGGTGTGCAGGGAAATGGGAGAGTGACAGGCTGCTGGGGCTCTCCTCTCAAGCATGTGTGCTCCAGATGGGCCAGGAGTGAAAGCCAGCCAATATGGAATATTATTTATAATAACAATAATAACAATATTAATAACATAAGGACATCTGGTAACACTTTTTTTCCATCTACCATTTGGCTGGAGGCAGAGCATCCGGGTGACATGACAATCAGTATTTCTGTTTTCAATTTAGCCCCAGCTCAGCTGCTGCAGGGACTCAGAGACAGGCACTCCCAGGGACTTGTCCCTGGCTCCTGGGCTTGGCTGGCCCCACAGGTGTCCCACCGCCAATGGCAGAAGCACCTAAGATCACCACGCTTGGGTTTCCTTTACTGGAGATTGCAAGGGGGTTTTTTACACTTCCATGGCTCCTTTCCATCCTACCCTGCGAGGAAGTTACCCAACTGCAACAGTGTGCGGTTTCAGACGGAAAACAAAAGCTAGCTGTTTTGAAACCAAACCAGAAGTGGCCCTATTACATATTTCATGCTATTGAAAGTATATTTGACTAAACACATGTTCAAAACATTTTGGTATTGTTTTGAATTCTAGGGCTTTCAAATGTGTCCAGTAAATATATTAGTTCCACCTACAAAGATGCTGGTTTTGACATGCAACTAACATCTAGCTTAAAAAATTAATGCTGTGGTTAAGAACAGTCCTCTGGCTTTGCTTTCCTAATTATACAGACAGAAAGGTAAAAGCAAAATTAACATGGAAGCTGCAGCTGTTTCTCCTAAAGCGTATACAGATAGTTGCAGTAGGAATACTTTTATCCATCATTAGTTTCTCCCAGCAAGTTCTAGGCTGGGGAATTGATTTCTTTGGGATCCAGTGCAGAGTGGGTAGATTCCTCAGTCATGGAACAGGCATTCACTTCAAAGCAGTTAATACATTGTGCACAGATACTCATCTGCTATAAATTTATACAGGTTGATGACAAAATTAAAAGGTGCACTATTAAAGCTTCATGTCCAAGAAAAATGTTCATTTAAGTATTTTAGCATTTTCCCTCAAGTCATTAAAGACTGAGATTTATGTAAAGCAAATTAAGCATCCCCCTTATGCTTTCAGAGGCATGTATCCTGTTCCTGTCCTTGGGGTCAGACAACTCTGCAAAACATGGACAAACTAGGCCTCAACATTCATTATATTAACAAATTTGCATATGAAGTAGCAAAAACCTACTGATAAACAGAAAATACAAGCCTTTGGCTCAGCATTTGTCCAGTTCTCAAAATCAGTTGCTTTAGATGGCATCTGAAATAAATTGATTTTTTCTAACGCATTTTACATACCACTCTGTGAATACTAGGTTAGATTAAATCTAATTATGCAGCTTGACCTCCTAGTTTATGTAGCTGAATTTATAGGGCAATGCAAGGCTGCTCCCACCATTTTTTACTCTAGTGCCATGATTCTTAAAATCGGTAAGATCAAAATTTCAATAATGCAGCACTATTTGTAACTGACAAAAGCCAGGACCTTGGGTCAATTCTACCTCCAGCCTTATTTTAATCCCCACATAGGTTCTCTGTTGTCACAAATATTATTAGCATATGAATCTGCTGACTATAAAGTGTGGGGAATTCCAATAATGAAGGAATTCCCATACCCTTAAATCCAACAATGTCTGAAGCAGACCCTCTTCTAATGCATACTGTAAAGCTCCCCTGCCTGGTTCAACACTCAGTGACTGCAGCCAGGAGCCTGGAGCTCTGGTATACAAATACAGGGCCAGACTTTCATCTCTTGGCCTGGAGAGGCAGTGGCTTCCCCTCCTCTTGGGGATGCTCATCATGCCACCCAAGCGGGGCCCCAACATTCGCCTTTTTCCAGGATCTCATGGCTGGCCCCAGGTGCAGTGATGACATTACGGGGCAGAACACAAACAGATTAGAAATTTGGCAGCTGAGCAGCCAGAAGAAATGGAGAAGAAGCAGAGTGGAAATGACCAGACTCAGGAAAAGGAAACTGGGAAGGAACAAAGAGAGAGCTGTAATCAGAAATCATCTGAAGCAATGCTGTTAATACATTATGCGTAACAATGTCCTTGATGACAGTCCAGAACTCTCAGCTTAGGCCAGGGAACTGTCAGCTAGAAAGGAGTAAGTTGTTACATAGGTTCATGCTATTAATAGTGACAGTGCTCAGTAAATCTTACCTTGTGCACTGTAAACAAGTTTTTATTACTGTGGCTCAGGACAAGTCCTTCCAAATCCAGAATTTATCAGTCTCCCAGTTACACAGACCAGAGGTCCAGCTTAGCAGTCAGAACTGAAACACTGTGATACTGAGCACTGCACTGGGTGCATATATTTTTAGCATAAATAAGTATGATTCACCTTCCTCTTGCAAGATATTGACCTTCTCAGTTCAATTTCTCCTCCTCCTCCCACATGCTACCTCTCCAAAATTATGTCTTCACTACATTCCCTTGCATACAAGTGCTTTTGCTTTATGTGAACTAAAGAATTTGTGAGTTACCTTGGAGGGGAAGAAGTGGCTTCCTGCCTTTGTCTGAAAGATTTGGTGCAGCAGGAGAGTGGGAACTACATCTCCATAGTCTCCAGAGATGTCTTGCAGCCTGGAGAGACAGCCTTGTCTCTTTCAGTACTTCCTCTGAATGTGACATTTAAAGCCTTGAACCCAAAGATGACAGCTTCAATGGGGAGACTGAAGTTCATGATCGCAAGACTTTCTTAAACTCTTTTCTCCTACAAGGTGGGTTAGAAAGCCTTATTTTTCCTTGGCAAAGATGTGTGTGTGTGTTCAAATGGTGTGTCCCACAGACTGGGTAAGCAGGTAGAGCTGGAACTGAAAGAAGATAGATTTAGATTAGATATGAGGAAGAAATTATTTACCATGAGGGTGGTGAAACACTGGAATGGGTTGCTCAGAGAACCTGTGAATATTCAAACCCTGGAAGTGTTCAAGGTCAGGTTGGATGGGGTTTTGAGCAACCTGGTCTAGTGAAGATGCTCCTGCCCATGGCGGGGAGTTTGGAACAAGATGTTCTTTAAGGTCCCTTCCAACCCAAACCACACTGTGATTCTGGAAATACCTTCTCAGTCCTTCAGGGTGTGCCTTACTTTACCATCAGAGGTAAGCAGAGAGTCAGTCAGCCAGTCTTTGTATATCTATTCTCTATGCAGAGGATGACTGAACGCCTTCAGGCAGAGGTGCTCTGCTCCCTATTCCAGGGTTTCAATAGTATATAGCCAAGAAATCCTGTATATCAACACTGATTTACGGGTAAGATTTTCATTGCTTTTTAAAATGCAAGTCTAGAAGCTTGATGAAAGATCCCCAGAGCAATGTGAGTTAAGGTGTCAACATCAGAAAACAAGAAAGAGTATCTGTTATTCACTCTCATATTTCTGCAGGCATGGCATCTGTAAGGAAATCTTTTTTAGTTCTGAGCATCATACTATTACAGGACAGAGAGATCAAATAATAGAAGAGGGCGCACACACACTTGTGGCTACATTAAAAGTAGCCCTAGGAATAAATGCTTCAATTTATTTTTGTTGGTTTATACCTTTTTGCAACAGTTGTCTTTGAGCATCACAGGCCAGACAATTTTCTCTCCTAGGCAAAAAAAACCTTTTTTTCCCCAAAAAGTCCTAGAGGAGAGTAGATACAGTCTACCTGGCAATTAAATTTCGGATTTTCCAAGAACTTCAGGATCTTCCAAGCATCAATGCCCACAGGTTTGCTTCAACATTCAGACTTGTTCTTCATCAGAGAAAAAATGTTGACTAGATTTACTTTTGATTTCCAAATTTAATTTATGGCTCCCTGAGCACCCATGCATGCACTGAAATATTTGGCACTTCCACTTACTACTTCTGAGTGCTTTGGCCGTGGGATCATGGATTGCTCTGTATTCTCAAAGAGGATATGGCTGGAAGCAAAACTCCCTCCTGTCACCAGGTTAGTGTTCCCATCAGTGAGCTGTGGGGGAAGGAAGAGAACTATTTCTTGGATTCATAGAGGACTCTGGAGTGGTCACTAAATGGGAGAAGAAGTGAAGATGACTAGTGTCATATTGATTACCATCAGTGAGAGATCTGAAGCACAGTCCTTTCCAAACTCTTTTTAAGGAAAAACAAAAGATTAGGGAACAGGAGAAGCCATCCAGCCCAGTAAATCAGGATGGACAGTCCATCTCTGTGCTGGGTAAATGAGCTAGTCCAGCTCCTACCACAAAACAGCAGGAGCTGGAGGGCTAAGCCTACTTAACTTCAACCAACTTTTGCTAATGTGGAACCTTAAACCACACATTTTGGGGGATCAAGAAAGAAGAGTGCTACTGGCTGCATTACAATGAACAAAATGAGCAGAAAAGTACTGCATGTGGGTAATAAAAATAATAGCCGGTGGGAAACATGAGGAATCACTTAAATGATGCAAGAGAAACGATATACATCTGAGTATATTTTTTCATAGGCAAACAGCCGAAAACTGGTCCTCCAGCAAGGCTGGGGTACAGCCAGGGACTTAGATGTTGCAGTGTTTTAATTTGCAGCTTTCCTGTTGCCTAGCAGACTCCTCAGCCAGGAATTAGTCAAGATGCAACTCCCGGGGAGAATTAGGGTGCTTTAGAATAGTATTCCTAGAAACCAGCACACTGAGCATGAAGTTATTTACACTGTTCTGGAGAAACACAGAAGAACAGAACGGGACAACAGTCAGAGACAATAAAAATACCTCTCTGCTCAGTCTGAATCTTCTCTTGAAGGAAGGTGTTCAAGCCCAGTTAACTTTGTCACAGAAAGACACTTTGCTCTTTTCTTCACCTCCCACTGCATCCAGTATCTCTGTAGCTAGATCACTCTACACAAAGAAGGGATGCCTGCTTCAAACCTCCATGTTGCCTGATCTAGAGCAAGGATTTGGTGCTGATTGGTGTGCATCACATGTGAGCATCCACATCAAAGCAGGCTCACCCACTCCCCCCACCGCTGACTGTAAAAAGAAGCCGCTTCAACAGAAGAGACGGAGAAAGGCTCACCTTAAAACTCAAGCAAGCTGAATGCCAACAGAGCATATCAGAGAATGGCATTCAAATTTTTGTTCCAAGTCAACACAAGAGTGTGAATTTGCTGAAATACTCCACTTTCTAGGTCAGCCTTCCATCAGCTGGGGGATTCTCCCCCTGTAATGCACTCTGGTGAGACCCCATCTAGAGTACTCTGTCCCGCTCTCAGGGCCCCAATATGAGAAAGAAGCAGACCTGTTGGAACGAGTCCAGAGGAGGCTTACAAAGATGTTCAGAGGGTGAAGCAACTCTCCAGGCTGAGAGTCAGGGCTGTTCAGCCTGGAGACGATTCTGAGGAGACCTTACAGAAACCTTTAGTTCCTGAAGGCAGCCTGCAAGAGACCTGGAGATGGACTTCTCACAAGGGCATGTAGTGATAGGACATTGGTGAATGGCCTCAGACTGAAAGGAGTAGGTTTCCATTAGATCTTAGGAAGAAAGTCTTTACTGTGAGGGTAGTGAGGCACTGGAATAGGTTCCTCAGAAAAGTTGTGGACGCCCCAACCCTGGAAGTGTTCAAGGCCAGGGTGAGTGGGACTTCAATTCTGTTCTATGAATACACCCTGAAAAGCCTAATTTATGTCTGCCTGCAAAAGCAACGCCCAGTCTGTGGGTAACTGTGAAGGTCAACATATAGCTATGATGGGGGAAGATGTGCCTCATTTGAGGAGCTGCTCTGCAAGATCTTGGAGATGAGTGGGGCTCTGAAAAGACTGTCCACACCAAGGCTGCAGCTGCTGTAAGCATGACAACAGGGGTTTAGGTGAACAGCATGGCATTTCAAGTGTGTCTAGAAATCAGGACTTGGGTGCCCTGAGACATTCACCCATCTGATACTAACACACCAATCCCACAGCTCCCTATATTACTCAAAGGAATGTGCAGATCCAGATAAACTTTGTAAAAGCTTAATGAGGAAGTTTCACATCCATCTCTTTGTAAGCATTTTCTCACCCCTGTATTAGGCATGAAACACTGACAGACTGACTTTTGTTATCTTCCCTTGTATTTGCTACCTTGTGAATGAAGGCTTTGCTCTCTCTGGGGAAGAGAAGCACAGCTGTGTATCTTTTGTATCAGAACTCTGCCAGAAATTGACTTTCTCCGTATGCCCTCTTATTAAGTGTAAAAGAGTAATATTTATGTGAAATTAGCTGAGAGATACATCCAAGAAGCAACTATCCCAAAGAATATTTTTGTGATTTTATCCAGCTAACAGTAAAATGCTTCTGCATGAGCAGAATCTGTTTAGATAACATTATAATTTGGACAGCTGTATACTGCTTGCAGGCAACCTCTTCACTGATTTCAGTTGGTACGCACACCTTAAGGCAATGAAGAAATCTGCTTTAAAATAATTAAAATATACTTCTCATTGTCCAGTTTAGAATAATCTTCACAGTCCAATGTTAGAAAAACATTTTGAAATTGGCATGAATTATATATGTTTTAGACTTCTATTACAGGGTTTTAAAAATTTCAGATAAAAGTGCACTAAGTAATTTTCAATGCAGCATCACTCCCAGTCTCAGACTTAACAAATTTCTGTCTCTGAGGCTGCCAGTGAAACTTTCCTTCTATAGACAAGTAATTTTCAGTAGTGTCTTATTTAACTCTTTAAGACAGGCTTCCCTACTAGATAAACCACTGCAAATTTAAACCACAGGAAAGCAAACTGCAAACCTCTTTGCCCAGAATGACCTTAAATGTGCAAGCAAACATGCACTCATTAAACAGAGTAACCTTTAAGTTAATGAGGATCCATGCCAATAGCCATCGTGTTTTCTGCTAAGTGAATATTCTAGACTGAAAGGATTGAGATGAACAGGACAGTACTGGTGATGCAGATGTCTGACTTACTAGTTAATGGAATGTGCTTCAGAACAATGTACTGACACTGGTATGAGTAAAAAGAATCAAAAATAGATAGTTTTTCTGACCATACAAGATCATTTGCCACCTCTCAACAGTAACCCAGACTACTCCCTTGTTATAATTAAGGTTATGTGGGATATTACTGGTGGCAAAACTTTGTCGAATAAACAGGACCTATTTAGCAATCGGCCGGACAAAACAATAGCAGATAGACCACAGAAACAACAATCCTGTGCTGGCAGAAACGGACACTGGATGATCTAACTGACCTTCCGCATTTGAACCTTGTCATCTAACGCTGGCTACGGGCTGCAGAAGAATGAAAAATGTGTAAGATGAAAACAGGTTTAACAATAGAAAAAGAAAACACAAATGCAAATGCAGAATGCAATACGATTGCTCAAGATGCAAATTATAACCAGACCCAGGGGCAGATTAAGAAATGATGAGTATACTCAGAGTGCCAGGCTCCAAATAGTAGGTTACTGTAATGCTTCCTTTTTAACCCCACTCAGACACTGAACCAGCAGGCTCAGGACATAGGTAGAAATGCACATTCAAGGCTCCAGTTTTACTTATATGTTCTACAGCACTTTAGAGGCAACAACCTAGACTTCATTTTTCAATAGGAAGAGTTACAGAAAGTAGCTCATTTCATCTGAGGCTGCTGAAGGCTGGATAAAACCTATGTCTGTGAAAGATGGTATAACTAACACATCACCTCTGAATACAGCTCTATAAACTCTGATTTCCCAGAGTTTGGACTAGAAGCTTTGTGAAGGCTAGTGCTGCCATTAGCTGGAACAATACCTTGGATTTCTGCTATAAGCACAATGAAAATCTCTGGTTTGTAGAACAAGTTAATCAGCACTTCTTCCACTTCTGCAGCCAGCCCCATTAGGCTCACCAGGGCCTGAGGACAACATAATGCTAAGTGCTCCTCAACCCTCCTTCAAGATTCTGTATCTTTTTTTTCCCAGGATCAGGCACATTATCCCCGCAAGTAAAATACAGGAAAGGATACTTTCCTCCTGCTCTAGAATTGTTGTAAAAAAAAGTACAAAGATCAGTGTCTACAGAGCCATTGTACTGTCTACTCTTCTATATGGGTCTGAATCTTGGGTCATCTACTGCCACCACCTGCGACTCCTTGAACGCTTCCACCAGCGCTGCCTCCGTACAATCCTAAACATCCACTGGTCTGATTACGTGACTAATGTGTCCGTTCTGGAACAGGCGGAGGTCACCAGTATCAAGGCCATGCTGCTGAGAACGCAGCTGCGCTGGGCAGGGCACGTCTCCAGGATGGAGGATCACCGCCTCACTAAGATTGTGCTCTACGGTGAACTCACCACCGGCTGCCGCAAGAGAGGAGGCCCAAAGAGGAGATACAGGGACTCACTGAAACAACACCTCAGCCTTGGCCATACTGACCACCATCAGTGGTCCACTCTGGCCTCCAATCGGGAGATGTGGAGACACACAATCTATAACGCTGCTGTCTCCTTTGAAACAGCACGCAGAATCAGTCTGGAGGAGAAAAGACAGCGCCGAAAGAACTGTGCCCTGACAGTCCCACCGACAGAGACTTTCTGCTGTGCCTTTTGTAACCGGTCTTGCCTATCTCACATTGGCCTTATCAGCCATCAGCACGCTTGCAGCAAGCGTGGGTAAAACCCTCCCAAATCTTCGTTCACGAAGTCCAGCTATGATGAGAATTGTTGTTCTTCCTTTCTTTGGGAAACAATGGACTTGCTTCCCAATTCCTGGTAAAGAAGGGACTCCAATTCATCCCCACTTCGTGATGAAGCTCAAAAGCAGAAACTTTAGAAGGGAGAGCAAATCAGTAAAAGTACTCATGAGGAGCCTCAGCTCTTCTCTTTTTCTTCTCTGCTACTCAGCTCGAGATCCACAAAGCACCAGGGTTTCTACAATATCAGGAAGTGGCTGGTAAAATGACTACACCTTGCTTCAAACAAACCCACAGTTTCCAATAGGGGTTGCTGAGAAGCATTACCATCTGCTGGAGAAAAGAGTGGGAGCCAGTCACTCAGCCACCAGTTTCTATGGGTTGGCAGGACTTATTGGCAGGCACCAGTTTTATTATCAACACATCTAATCACGTTGTTTGGTTTATAAGATTAAGCTAAGGTTTTGCAAAGTGATTAGCTCAACTGCCAAAGATTTTCTTACTTATTACTGACCCTTTTATCCAAAATAAAAAAGAAGAGAGAAATACAGAAAGGTTCATAGAATTTATGACTCTATCATTCTTCAATTCAGAAAGGTTGAGAAATACTACCCTTATTCAAAATATTCAAAGATGTTACAAATCCCCCTGCTCTCTGGCATGACTTTCAAAGCTAGATTAAGACAGGAAAAATACAACTTTAAAACAGACATCTCAACCTCTCCCAAGATCCTTGCTGCAATAGAAATGGAGCTAAATGTATTTGAGTGACCCATTGTTTTGTGGGTTTCCAATTTCTTCTCTTGCAAGTAGAATTAATAATAAGTTTATGTTCTATTCTTCAGACTCTTGAACAAAAGTAATTTCTGTCCTTTGTCTCTAACAAAATATCCCCAATCTCAGAATTACCCCAACAGCTCTAATAAGCTGTTACAAGTCTCTGCTGAACAATGTCTTTGCAAATCAGATTGACACAGAATAATTTCCTTGGCCAAGAAAACCAAGAACTCAGCCAAGAAAATAATAATAAAAAAAAAACAAACCACCAAACCTTTCCCCTCAATTTTCATGCAAACACACAACTGTAATAATATTTGAGCATATTTTATCATCAAAATCAACTACTTCATTCTTAAACAACTTACAATATTTAGCCATCCATCCAACTAAACTGTTGGTCTGTCCAAATAATTAGTCATATTTTAAACCAAAGATAACAAGCAAGATCATGGTTTCCATAATAAATAAACTGATCATTTTAGTAGAAACCATACTTTGTAACTGTTTTTCCAATATATGTTATTGTATATATTTCAAGGTAGTTAATACTCAGATGACAACTACCGAAGAATAGAAAAGAAACCGAGACTGGCATAGATCCTACCCCATCCCAAATTTCTGCTTCTGGGGCAGGAATCAGGAAAATGAAAAGTCTCAATAAATTTCAGTCTGTCATAAGTCCTGAGTTGGAAAGAGGAAGGTGAACCCACAAAGAAACCAAAACAAGACGAAACCTTAGGCTTTCAAACTCCTTCCAATTCACATAAAAAGAGGCTGTTTCCTTTGGGTTTAAATACCTATCCCACCTCATTGATGTGTTGCACGTTATAAGTAGAGGTCCTAAGCATTTACTTGACTGAATAACCACATTATGTTTCCTGAAGAACTGTGGTCCCCAGGAGAACTCAGGTCCCCAGTGATCAGACCAAGAGACTGACTGCTCTAGCACCTGCTAAGGGGTGAGTAATTTTACTGGCATGAAGCAGACATGTCTGGAGACAAGGACATGGCACATTTTGCCCATTCCAAGCCCTGCACCTCAGGGCACAATGTCCTGCTTTGACAGCATAGGTATCAACAACACAAAATAAAGCAGCTGGCCTCTCACTGCAGCAGGGAGAAGGGGAGAATGGGTGTCTGTCGTGCCTGAGACAGCCAGGCATGGATCCCATCCCCTCTAACTGGCCGCCAGGGCAGGTGCTTCAGAGACCTGACACTGGCTGCTGGCACATCGCCTCAAAGCCGGCCACAGCACCACTCCCTGCTCACAAGGACCAGCTGAAACAAAAGATTTAGGACATTCAGAACAAAACCCCAGGCTTTGGTGTGGGTTTTTTTTGGCTGGGTTTTGTTGTGGATTTGTTGGGGGTGTTTTTCAGGCAGATATTTATTATGCAGAGAGCACCTGAACCAACTGAAATCTAAGTAATGATGTGGGGAAAGGAGAGGGGAAGGAATGAGGAAAGGAGTGGAAAAGCTTGGTTGTCAGTAATTTCTTACCTATAATAATTTCTAAAACTGGCTATGCACTGAGGCATGTGCAAAAACTGCATAGACTGAAGTCTTCCTTGGATCACTTTCAAGACATTAATGCAGGTACACTTATAATAAATGAGATCACATATTTTGTGAGATCCCATTGTTTCCAGCTCAGTGTAAGAAGAGTAATTTTGGAGGGGTCAGTTGCCCTTTCCTATCCAAAGAACTCGCACCAATGTAATATTACTAAGTGGGAGGAGAATTAAAGCATGTCAATGGAAAGTGCACAGTTTAAGTTTCTGGAGATACACATCTGACTTTATAGTTCATTCCTTAATATTTTTGTTTCAAAGACTGAAAGAATACAAGCAATTGAATACCAAATAAACCATTATAGTGTCTGCAGAGCATTTTTCAGGTTCAATAACCTAAGTGAGGCATTTTAGTCACTTCTGTAAAGTCCATATTTACAAAAACACATACACATACACGCAGGGCTTTGAAGGCTGAAACTCCTGGTTTATAAAACCAAATATTGAGATGAGTTCTGAGAAAACTCAGAAACTACAGTGCAGATCTTACAGTATCTGATAGGACTGTCAGCAGATAGGGACCATTTTGAAGAAAGACACTCTCTTTGTCCCACTTAGAACAGCCCTATTTTCGGCAGTGAGTCAAAGTGAAGTACATTCAGCCATTGCAGCTACAAAGGCATCCTACAGTTATGGCAGGGACTACTGCAGAGTTACAGCCCTTGTGCTTTGATTTATAAATAAAGCAACCTGTGGGACTGGGTACTTCATGTTTGTGATTCAACAAATGTTTTTTACATCCTTTTTCAGAACTTAGGTATTAACACAGCAGATGAGCTAGACACTTTACAAACTGCCCTGACTTTTCAGATGCCTCAAGTCTGCAAAGCAAAAGGTAACTGGTACCAAAAGACTCTTTGGTACCAAGACTGGCAAAACTTTAAGCCAAGAAGCTATTAGGTCTCCTTTTCTTGACTCAGACTACAAAGAGGATGTAATGTTTCATGGTAAAAGATTGCCATGGAATGTATTTGCCTGTGCTTTTTTAAATAAAGTTTGTTTGGCAGCTATAGGGAAATGGACTATTAGACACTTTTCCATCTCTAGAGTCTATGAATCTAATTACATTTAGGAACAGCATTGCACTATCGTTCTGTAGCAGTGAAGGCTAGAAAGGTAAAGTTAAACACAGAAAAAATCACGGGCTGCTGGAACAGACAACATGATCAGTTGTTCATATCTGGTAGCAAGTAATCCGATAGTCTAGTCTCTTACCTTAAAGACTGAAAATATCCATCATCATAGAATGGGAATTCATTTCTAGAAGAACAAACATGAAACTTTGAAAATAATCTTCTAGGCATGTGCTGGAGGTACCTCACCACCCTGTCCTCTGTCTTTGCACTGATGTGCTGCATCCTGTGAAGAAGGCTAAGACAGTCTGTCTGAAATGTTGTGATGTTTTTCTCTTCACCTTGTCACAGCTTCACTGATTGATGGAGGAGGATCTGAATGGTCTATTCTCTCTGGAGTGAGAGAATAGTGTCAACACTGCTCTAGATTTCAGATCTGGCAAAACGTGCCTGAAGGTGACACGGAAGAATAGTAAGTTTTAAATGACATCTCCATTCTCATGACTCCAGTGAAGGTCTGCCATCAACAAGATAAAGCTTTCTTAAAAATCAAATGTTATTCTCATGTCTCTCATACTGAGTTAAATAAGGCAGACACTTGCTTTAGATGTGGACTGATAAGCACCAATTACCAGGTTTAATGAAATTCTGAGTACACTTTAGTCCCAGCACCATCAATGCTCACAGACTAGCAATGCTACATACATAATTAGTCTTTCTTGACATTAGCAATCACAAATACTAATTTTCTACTTTGGAAATCCTATCACAGATGGGCCTTTTGTGGAAAAAATCTTTCACATAAGCTTTGAAGATGATCACAACAATAAAGGATTGATTTTCTCTGTTTCCTAGGTCTTGATCTGTTTGCCATAATTTAGTATAAAATGAAGAGTACCTTTCTTAAAACTGACAAGTCACAGTGAATTAAACCAATTGTGCAGATTACAACCTTTGAAGTTTTACTTAAAGATCATACTAATGGTCTAGAAAAAATTAACACCAATTGACAAATTCACTTGCATTGCTGCTTATGGTACCAAGCAGTTTTGTTCAAGGGAATGTGCAGTATATTGTGGACAACTACTTTCTCTTTCAGCATGAATTTCCCCACTAATTTTAAAATCATTCTTTCAAGTATTTTTAGTCCACTCCTATGGCTCATTGATTCTTTCCAGTTAGAAAGCAAATGAATGCAAGCGGTGCCCACAAGCACTAAAATATTAAATGCTACAACAGAACCCCACAAAATTCCAAGTTTCACAGACAGATCCAGACTAAGATTTATAGGTCAAGAACATTTTGCTTCCCTGATCTTCTAGCACATAAAAAAATCCCAGTGGATGTACAGCATGGGCCGGTTGTGATCAGCCCCAGAAGAAAAGATCATGGAGTGATCTGAAAGCTAGCCTGAGACTTGGGAAATGTTTATTTTCCTGCTCCACTATCATGTCATGTATGACCTTGGGCAAGTCACATTTCAAAAATGGGAATAATGTCTATTTCATAAGGATCTTCTGTGGACAAATGCATTTAAGAATGTCAGACACTCAACAGAATCACAGAATGATAAAATATTTTAGGTTGGAAGGGACCTTAAAGATCACCTCATTCCAAACCCCTGCCATGGGCAGGGACACCTTCTACTAGACACCTTCTACTAGACTGTTCAAATCTCCATTCAGACTAGCCTTGAACACTTCCAGGGATGATACATTTACTTCTCTGGGCAACCTGTGCCAGTGCCCCATCAACTTTATAGGGAAGAATTTCTTCCTAATATCTAATCTGAACCTACCTGCTTTCAGTTGAAAACTGTTACCCCTTGTCCTATAACTAAAATGTCTGATAAAGAGTCTCTCCTCATCTTTACTGTAGGTCACCTTTAGGTACTGGGAGACTACTATAAGGTCTCCCTGGACCCTTCTCTTCTTCAGGCTGAACAACCCCAACTCTCTCCATCTGTCATCATAGAAGAGGTCCTCCAGCCCTCTGATCATCTTCATGGCCTTCTCTAGACACACTTTAGCAGATCAATGTCTTTCTTATCTTGAGGGCCCCAGAACTGATGGCTTATATAAATACAAAAAGGAACTATGTAGGCTCTGGATTTGGAAGTTTTGCAGGATAAGGAGTCTTAGGTTCTCATACAATTTTTAGAATGCATGGCCACAGCACTGTATAAAAGAGTCTTAACCCTGCCTTACTGAAGGCAGATGTTCCTCACAGGGGGATGTTCCCAGCCTCAGAGATCAACGTGTACTTTCATTTCACACAAAGAAACTACATTCTCACTTTAGGCAGGATAAAAAGTCTGGGTTACCCACTGAAGTCACAGTTGCTCTGTCACTCTTGACCTGCTTCATTATCTCAGCATATAGGGTACAAATACCCCCATGTGGCATCTCATTCCAAACACCTTCCAAAACTCTGTACGCTGGTTTTTTTTGGGTAAGTGACTTAACCTGCTATACAACACTGCTGCTTCCCCGTTTTATTCAGAGTGGGTTTAACTAGTCACCGATTTCACACCTCGAGTCTTGTTTATGTCCTTCTACTCTGACCTTAAGCCGCTCAAAGACTCTCTCACCAAACCACAGAGAAGAAGAAACAACACCTCAACATATCCTCAAACAAGCTACCCAGGCATGCTCTCCGAAATGCCCAGGCCAGTATGTTGCAGCATCTAAATAAAGGAATCCCAGGACACCCATCAGTTGACTCAGAGGAAAGGACTGACTGCTCAGTAAAAATCAGTAGCCACTGAGATGCAAATCCAAATAGGTAAAAGATCAAATCAAAAACATACTGTGTTTCAAAAGGGACAGGTTCACAGGTTTGGAAACTGTTATGAGCCAAATCAGCTTGGAGAGAGAATTTTTGAAAGAAAAACAGAAATAATAATTGGGAGGTATTAAAAAAGAGAGCACTAAATACATAAAAGGTCTACAATCACACACAAAAAGAGCAAATTTTTGATGCTGTAACACACACTGTGATTGGACCACTCTACATCTTAAAACCCTCCAAAATTGAAGAGAGGCTGCACGTGCTGCAGGGCTGCGAAACTCTTTATGCCCATCCGAAGTGCTAAATCCCTCAGACCATAAGCCAAATTAAGCCCAATTAAGGCTCCACTACTGATCGTCATGTTTCCTCTGGGTAAACTTTGGCACACCCTGTCCATGGATCACAGGAAGTAAAGAAAGCGTTCAGGATCCACAACATAGCTCTTCAGCTAAAGGACAAATGTAATAAAACATTGCATCTCAAGTGAATAAACCCCCAAAAGCAATCCTTCTCACTTTAGTTTATCTTTCCTCTTCTGAAAGGCATGGCCAGTCTGTGTTGAGAAAGACAGCTAGTGACTTTTCTTCTTCAATCTCCCACAATTTTACATTTAACAAATCCCACTGTAACACAAAAGAACATCATCTGCTTTCCTTCTGCTGCAAGGTTCTTGGGTGATTCAGTGAGGAGTTGCACAGCCTCCTGTTGGCCTGAGGTGTGTGAGGTGACCAAGACCAGTTTCATGACTACTGTGAGCTGATCCAACAGCTCACCTCTGAAGCAAGGAATTCACTCTCTTGGGGTAATCTTTTTCAGTAAAATAAACAGTTTTCTGTTGGCTTAGTAAGTTGAACTGGCACAAGAAAAACTCCAGTAAGAATCAGAGTCAGAGTGGGCAACTCTGCTGAGCAGAGGATGAGAAAAGCCAGGACCAGGGAACAGGGAAAAGGCACAACCCCCTTCTCCTTTCAGCAGCACTGCACTGTCACATTAGTTTCCATGCTTGTGAAACCACAGGATGAGGACTTGCTGCAGAGCAATAACTCATCTGCTGAACCTTTCATGAAAAGTAATCCAGTATTCCCAAGCAGAATTCCTATCTCACCCACTCAGCTCCCCAAAGCATCATACATATACAGTAACAATCTAGTGAAAGGGGAAATAAAATTAGCTGCACAAATATTTAGATAACCCACAAAAAAAGAGAAGCAAGCCACAGCTCACAGAAATCCTAAGCAAGAAACCTGATAAGATGGACAAAAGGAAATAAAGTCTGTGACCACCAAAAGACAGCACAGATAATTTTGATCTTTGGGTGTTTGCTCTCCTATGTGTTTGTTGAATTACTGTTTTTTCTTGTATATCAAAACCAAATTGGTTCAGTTTTGGATGGTGTGCTCGTTTAGAGTTAAACCGGCAGGAGAAATCAATCCAACTCAGAATGGAATTGCAAGTCAGAATAACAATTTAATAAAAGATCACAAAATACACTGATACAGAAGGAAAATTTGTTTGTGCCACAAAAACCAGATGTACAGCCCAGCACAGTGGGGCACGAGCAGAACGGAGCTCACCAACCTCTGTGTCGAGCACTACGAGGACCCCCTGAGTTCAAAGTAAGAAGAAAGGAAGAAACCTGCTGGTGAGAATGATGGTTGCAGTCCATTGGTAGTCTCAGTCCGGTCGAGGTTCTGGTCCTCCTCTGGATCTGAAGAGAGAACCCAGTCCCAAAACCCCAAGCTTATCTCTGCTTGGGCTCTGATGGGAACGCCCAGTCCCTCCCCCAGGGTGGAGAGTTTCACAATGGGTGATTTACTCTGTGAGGTGAACAATGGCATTTTTGGCATCCCTGATGGCCCATTAGCAGACATGAACCCTCAGGTGGGTGTGAAGGCAGGAAAACTTCCTTGTCCCACAGAAGTTCCTAAACACCCAGCTTGTAGCCAGAGGAGTTCGGTGTGCCTTAGGCATCGGCTGCAAATGGGCCATTGTGAGCAGTTCATGAGAAACATGACATAAAGGGTTTAGAATACACACCCACCCAGTGACAAACTGATTCTAGCTACTACAACCAGGACAGATGGACAGAGTAGATGAAAATGAAGATTCAAAACTATCTGATAAATATTCTTATCCAGCATAATAGAAGCAGGAGCTGATGTGCATATGTGAAATGAAGGTGAATTGGCCTCACTGTAAACAAGGAAGTTCAGTGAAAAAAGAGACATTACCAATGACAGTAACTCATAAATGAGCAAGTCTGAGTTGTGCACTTTCAAGAGCTCTAGAAGAGCAGATGAACAAGCACTCTGGACTTAGTCCTCTCCACTAGAGGACCAGGAAACTAACATAACTGCTTTAGATGTGGTGTTGACATGAAAGACTAGGTGCTGCCTTGAGATTACATTCATCCCTACCTCAAGGAAATCTGAATAGGAAAGAACTTGGTCACTGCATTTCCCCTTCTTCAATGCAGCTGGAGGCAAGTTGAGGCAGCCTCTCAAGAATCTGCTCATACTTGCTGAACAGTGATGGGGCAAAACAGCAGCTAAGGAGGACAAGGAGCACACCCTATAAAAACAAAGCCCTTAGCCCACAGGAGATGAGTGGAAGAGGTATGACTCCAACAGAAGAGGGCCTCCACATCTTTCCACACCAGAAGGCACAGCATGGAGACAGGAGATACTGCTGTGCTTACACTAACCCCCGTAACACTTTAGCAGTGGCCACCTCCTTCACAATCTTGAGATTTGCCAGAACTTCCAAGTGGGTAAGTTGCTGTTGTTCATAATGATTAACAGATTATGCCATAAAAATAACTGATAGTATTCATGCTCCTTCTTTGTGCAGGAGGTGCTCCAGCCAGGTCAGCAAGGCACTTAGAGCATCTGCAGTGAGGAGCTCCTGCAATGCTCTCTGGCAAGTGATGGCACCCAAGCCAACATGCTCACAAGTAGCTTTCAGATGCCTTTGTGAGCTGCAGCTTCCCTGAAGGGGCTGCAGTGGTGAAGAGAGCACTCTGGCAATGTCACAGGAAGAGGCTGTCAGCGTCCCATGGCACTGCCTTTTCTCTGCCTTAGCATGGTCATGAAGAGAGGAACACACTGAGCAAGGGCTTAGTAAACTCAGAAGTTTACAGAAGACTCTCCTGGAGAGAGGAAGGAGGAGCAATAACATGGCCACTTGCCAGAGATCGATCTGTCCAATTTAAAGAAATTAATTTAATTGTTTGTGGCAGTAGGAGAGCTTGCAGCTGCTGGTTCCAGGAAGCCTGGACTGTAAGACAACACGGCACCACTGCTGCTAGAGTTAAGAAAGTGAGGTGAACATCCAGCAGCCAGGACTCGGGAAGCTTGGTGGCTTCACATCCCTGCAATGACAGACTTGCACACTCACTGTGCCATTCTGAACTGTTACATCCCAGGGTGACAACTCTTTCTAAAATCCATGTTTGCTTTTAACATTTAGAGTAGCTGGTATGACATAGTGCTTAAGAAACCCACCACTCTGTGGCTGAAATCTCATCCTGCAAAAGCTGCAGTGTCCTACTCAGGGGAGCCACAGCAGGCTACTGGGATGGTAGGACCCTGTGTCCAAGTCCAGGGAGGGGAAAGGCAGGGAGAACAGTAACAACTGTGTAATTACAAAATTATGTTT